>VYZT01015319.1:0-20667 GCA_013400735.1 Pomatostomus ruficeps | reverse complement strand
AACATTACTCCCTGACCTCCACAGGCACAGCCCCATTGCCTATCTCCTCTGAGTCTTCTTTGATTACAAAGTTTTATTGGCCAGTATGCAAAGCAATATTTTGTGCTTTTTCTTCCAAATTCTGAAATTACATGATTCATAAATGTAATAGGTACAAAGATAAACCAAAGTTAGTAGTGCAAGTCTCCAGGTTCTTCAAAGAACCCTTAGCTTTTCTATACCCATCTCTTTTTAAAAGATGAACACGTGTAGTGGTCTAATTGAATGTCTGAACAAATTCCTGTTTATATTGATACAGAGTTCCCAATAGTATACCTCTGGTTGTGTCCTCGAAGAAACACCTATTTAACAAAGGCATGTAGCAGCTCACTACTGTAATGATCCCTCAAGAGGAATTTAATTTTTAATTAAGTGAAGCGTGTGTTTATTCTTGCTATATAGCTGATTTATCAGGGCTTTGTTAGCTGTGTAGGGGAAAGAGGGTAAATTAAACACACCTTTAATGAGATGATAGGGAATTGACCTTTGCTGTCATCTGGAGGACAATATATAAACACAAATATTGAGGGGATTGCTCCAGAGAGGTTATATTATAGCCATTAAAAGGCATCTTAAATAGTGGCAGATTGGTGGGAAGAAACCTAACGCATGTGACTGAATGAGTTTCATCCAAATTGTTGAAGTTATGTCTCGATTATCAATGATCACCTCTGATAAGGAACATAATGTAGCACACTCTACCCCTTCAGAAAAATTAAATGGTCTTCAGGTCTCCTGATGTCAAAGTCCTTAGTAAAATACATAATTTATCACAAGAACACTGTTACTTTCCTGAATATTTTAATTGGAAATTTGGCAAAGAGTAGAAATAGCATGAAGGTGCTTATAGTAAAATTGCGTTGCAGTGAAGTCGGTAGCAAAGCTATCAATTATTTATGCAGGACAGAAATTTTGTACAAGATCTTCCTACTCCATCCCTAGTGCAGTACGGTATAGTCTTTATGGGAGAGCTTCATTCAGACAGGAAGCAACCATAATTTTGTCAGTAAAGTTCTTTTACTGAAGTAAATAGATCAGAGCATGCATTTCTTGGCAAATGTGAGGCTAGGGAATGAGTTGTCTCTATCAGTGTGCTGGTGACTCAAGGCAGAATGTGTCTTAGCAAATCATTCCTATAACAGCAACAAAATGATATCCTGACATGAATTTTTTATCCCCTTTGTCTCTGAAAAAATATACTTTGTGGGGAAACTGTTACATATTATATTTTAATGAGGGCATCACATTTCATGGTAAGAGGTTATAATGGTAAAAACATTCAAAAATATTCAGATGCTAAGAAATAGAAAAATATGAAGTTTACTTATGGAGTGATTTTGTGTTTTTCTTTCTTGAAAAATTTTTGCATGAAACCTATATTGAAAAATTTCTCCTCTACCATTCAATCTGTAGAAAGAATAATAATTCAGCCTTTATATTCTCTTTTGTCTCCTCTAGCCATTTGAATTAAGCTGGTATACGGTCTCTGTTCTCAGGACACCAAGGGGAATTAACCTCAGTGATTTTTTTAGTTGTCTCTGTCCTCATTTATGCCTTAGGCACCACTCCAGGGATACAACTAGAAGATAATTATCTAGACACTGGGGAAGGAAAGTTAATGAATTGGAAAGCAGTATTGAAAGGTAGCCTTTGCTAACTAACATACACATTTTCTGGCTCTATGAAATAATGTCCTTGGAAAGGCAGCTGCAAAAAGGGAAGCCCTTTAGATATTTCCTTAGGGCTTTTATATATGCAGTGGCATTTGACTTACAGATGTGAACTCATGAAACCATACAAATTGACATTCCAGAGCAACTTTCCAGAACTCCCTATAGGGCTGGAAGTCAAATTGGTTTGAAGGTGGATCTTATTTAGTTTATGAAAGAGCTTATATGTTTGATAACTAGTAATTGGACTGGATCTGTTTTGTTTTGCTTGGACTTTCTATGCTACCTTGGGTGAGGTCACCAAGCCTTCCAGTTTCCTGTATCTTTTGAGCAAATTGCTCATGACTATTTCATTATCATTTTTTTCTAATTGGGGAAACTGAATAGAGGACCTTTTAAAACTGTAACAGATAGCTAGAGGGAGAATAGTGGAATATGAGATAGCTTTCTGCCTGATGCACACAGCTAAGTTGCTCTGCTCTATTACCCATTAAGAAATGCATCTGGCACGTTGGAGAGATGTGGAGATGAGTGACTCACACTTTGCATATATGGTGTATGATGTAGTCATGACTGTCATTAGGAGTATTGAAAGATGCAAATCATACAGGCATGCAGCTTCAGGAGCTGAACCTGCATAAAGCTACCTCTGTAGCCTTGTATCACCACTGCCTATATAAAGAGAAGAGAAGGATGCTTCTCTGCTGCTTCCTCTTCCTGACAATACATGCCCAGAGGCTGAGAATGCACCGGGCTAACGAAGCTTGCTGTGAGAAATGAGCAGCTTATTCTTTCCTGCTAGAAGGAAAGGAGGACCTAATTCCCAAGTAAGATGTCTCCCTTTCCCCTTGTTGGAGGAAGCTGCTCTGAACTTTGCTCTCCCCTGGTATCAACACCTAAGTGTGCCATGTGTGTGTTATTACCAGTGTACCCTTGAGTCTCTGATTTGTGAGCTGGGTAGCTTGAAGTGCCAGGGTCAGGTTGTTTGCCAAGTGCCATTTGAGCTTTCTTTCCCACATGGTTTATTACAGCACATGTTTTCATCACTCCTTGGACATGAGATTTGAACTACACTGTTGTAGCTTCAGGAGGTTCCAGCTTAGGTGGTGAGATAAAAGGTTCTGCCATGAGGGCTCGGAGCTGTTTGTCTTTTTGGGCACACTTGTTCATGTGTGGGTGTTAACACACCTGGAGTCTCTTTGCTTAACCCTAGAGAGGTGTCTTTTTATGTCCATGATCACTTTGATGCATGAGTTTTACTCCAGTGCTTGTGACTTGTTCTGCATTGGTCTGGCATCATAAGGTCAGTATATTGTGAAAGCACACATCATCTTTCCTTCTATTCAGTAAAAGAAGTTGGCTAATTCTGTTGATTTGTCTTTTATGGTAACTCTGGGAATGTAAGCCTCTGGGCAAAGAGGGGATTTTCTTTGTGCTTTATTTCTTCATCTTTCATCCTCAACAAGCACAGGCATAATTTGATCTAAAGAAAAGTCACATGGTGAACTATTACATATTGTTGAGCCACTATTGCTCTATTTTAATGGGTGTACCTCAGAGACAAGCAGAATTTCTGACTATCCTTTAATCACTGCACTCTGCCAGCAGATTTGTTCATATTCTGGGAGCTGTTTTTCCACTTCAGTTCCTTCTGTTCAAAAATTTTCAAAAATAACAACTTACAGTTTGATCTATTGTTCCTAAGTATTGTATCTACCACATAAATTAAATCACAGAATGGATCAGATTGGAAGAGACCACAGCGGGTCATCTGCTCCAACTTCCCTGCTCAAGCAGGTTCATCACAGAGCGCATGGCACAGGAGGGTGTCCAGATGTTTCTTGAATATCTCCAGTGAGGGAGACTCCACAGCCTCTCTGGGCAATCTGTTCCAGTGCTTGGTCACCTGCACAGTAAAGGAGTTCTTTCTTATACTCAGGTGGAATTTCTTGTACATCAGGTTCTGCCTGTTGCCTCTTGTCCTATTGCTTGGCACCAGTGACAAGAGCCTGGCTCCATCTTCTTGACACTGAAACTTTAGATACTTAGAGACATTGTTGAGATGCCCTCTCGGTTGTTTCTATTTGAGGCTGAACATGCCCAGCTCCCTCAATCTTTCATTGCAATAAAGATTCTCCAGTCCCTTAATCCTTGTTGCCCTTCTGTTGGGCCTGCTCCAGATGTGGCCTCACTAGGGTGAGTAGGATCCCCTTTTTCAACCTGTTGGCGATGCTCTTTCTGATGCACCCCAGGACACCATTGGCCTTCTTGGCCACAAGGTTAATGAACAACTTGACCACCNCTCCTCCCACCTTTGTGTCATCAGTGAACTTGCTGAGGAGGTACCTGCCCCTTCATCCAAGTCATTGATTAGAGAAGTTGAAAAATTCTGTGCCCAATATTGAACCTTGGGGGACACCAGAAGTTACAAGCCTTCAACAAGACCCTGTGCCACTGATTACAACCCTCTGGGATCTGTCATCCAGACAATTCTCAATCCACCTCATTGTCCACTCAGTGGAAAATATAAGCATAATGATAATTGGCTGCTGTTGCTCAAGCTTTACACTCCAGCCTTCTATTCTGTGCAGTTCACAGAATTCATATGTGTAGATTATCATGATGAATGATCAGGGTTGTAGAAGAAATATATTTTGCTCACTATCAAAAATTTTCAGCCTCTGTTACTGACAGTGCTGTGCTTTACTGACAATCAGAATATCCATAAACCACCTGTGCTGTAGTGGAGTTTGGATTTAGCATTTGAAATGGTGAGCTGAGTAACTACTGTCATGAACAAAAAGTATTCTGCCTTTAATGGACATGTTTTCTAGTAAAGACACTGTGTTATTCCCAACCAGGAGGTATTTATTTCTCTTTTTTTTTTTTTTTTCTAAGACAAAGAATATAAAAAAATTAAATAAGAATTTCATATGCTTTTCAAGGAATCTCTGTTGCAGGGTGATGCACAAAATGCATGACATGCGTTTTTTCACATTTCTTATTATCAGGAAAAAACAACAGGAATTCTAATTAGTCTTACGATTGGCTTATGTATTTCAGTCTTTTAAATTAATCTAAATTTTACAAATCTCTAATTAAAGTGTATTAATACTTTGAGAAATTACTCCTAACAAGGCTGTGAGGAGACAATTGCAATTATTGTTTTTGTTTTATTTCCTGGCCTCTTAATGAATTCTGTATAAACCATATCAGGAAAATGAATTGTTAAAATATCCAGCTATGTAAATTTACTCATCTATGGAAGTCAACAGCGGAACATTTTCCAATTTTCAACACATCGTCTATAGTATTTTTTAAAAAGATATTTTTTGAATAAATACATTAATGCTGCATTGAGCCAGAAAATAATCCACGTTTTGCATGTATGTACTACTCTTATTTTATGTGTTTTAATTCAAAAGGTTAAAAATATCTTTTTCTCATAGGAATTCATAGAGGTTAAAAGTACAGTTCACAAATGCACTAACATGTGCTTTACAACAAACAAATCAAACAAATTCAGTGTTTGCCAGGCTGCACCTTTGTGGGCTTGTTCCAGTATAGATGTTTGTCTTTTTACAATGAGTGACAATGCTGACTCATGTTTCCCTTGTAATCCATTATAAACTGCATATCTTTTCCACAGAACTGCTGTCTAGGCAATCATTCCTGATCCTGGGTCATGCAATTTATTATTCTTGTCTTAATATGTGTACCCTTCCTGGCTCAGCTGTATTACTGTTTTCAGCCTATTTCCCTATTTATCAGGATGGTATTGAATTCTAATGCTGCTCTCTATCACAGCAGTGGTGTGTTCCAGGGTGATCTCATGTACTGATTTAGTGAGAATTATCTCTCTTCTACCCTTCAGGTCTTTAATATATGTAATAACTAATACAAATATATTCATTAAGACCAAATAAAGAAACCTGCAAAACTACAAAATTTCTTTCCATTTTGATAATGAACTGATGATATTCAATCTCTGGCTAACTCTTTTCCAGCCAGTTTTGCAATCTATAATAGTTTTTTTGTAATAGTTTAGTCCGGCCCAGTCTTCCCTAGCCTGTTGGTGGGAAGGTCATGTGAGACAGTGTCAAAATATTACTAATCTTGGGCAAGAGAGGGGACTGACTACTTACATATGTTCCTGGAAAATCTTACCAGGTTACTGGGAAAATTGATTGGACATGTTTTATCTCTGGAAACCCCATCTACACTCCTTTTTGTAATTGTTCTCTTCATGACTCTTTCATCTGGTTTGGCTGTCCATTCCTGGACTGAGGTTACACTGGTTGAAAGTTCCTCAGCTCCCACCCCACAACTCTGTAGACATAATTCTGCGTCATCTGGTATCTCACTTATCCTTTCCTGCAAAAGAACTGTTAATGTATCTGAGATCGCCTGACTCCATTTCTTAAATTTATGTGGTGAAATTCTTTAGGTTTAGTCATTCAAAACCAACTAAGCTGTATAAATATCCTTTAGCCTAGAGTGGCCTACTTTTCTTTTTCTGCTCCCTGATTCCCTAAGGAAAAGAAAGCATCCCACAACAGAAAAAATCCCAAACCAAGATGGAAATGCATATATATTTACAAGAAAGAGAAGACTAGACACTCCGTATGTTGAATTTCTACAGCTCTGTGAAAGTTGGAGCCTTTATTATTGCTAGACTGTATTAATAATTTAAGATAATTTTTAGATATAAAACATGAGGCAAAATAACCATGAAATGATGAGTTCTCCTGTAAATTGTTCCATTTTACTCTCAGGAATGCACTGATCTTATCATGACAAGAGGGCAGCACTGCTGAACTGAAATATTGTTTTATTGTTGATAAGGTTCAACCTTATCCTATTAATCCATTTGCAGTTACCTTATAGATAGAAGTTATTACACAGAAGCCTCAAAGGTGGACAGAAAGCAAAATTATTTCATTTAGCAAATCAGCATAATTGACAAAAATCCCAAATTAGAAGTGCAAGTAATGAGATAACTCCTTCCCTTGGTTCCATCTCTTCTAGAGCCCCCCTTTCTTGCTACTAGCTGTACTGGTTGTACTTTATTTATGAGGAAGTGTCTCAAGCAGCTGTTTTAACCTTGGTTCCCAGAGGAGGCAAGAAAGGATAGGAGCCTTTGGAATGGGTTTTGTCTTTCTGCCTATCAGCGTAGGAAAAGTACTGGAGTTAGCTAGGAACTATATAACTATACAACAATAGTCTACAGAGCTATGAATAGACATGAAGGAATTATAGAAGCAGAAATCATTTTGTTGTCACAAAAATAATTTTGTTCGCCACAAAATCTGCATGGCCATGGCCAAATATATGCTGAGAAGGGGCATATATTTGCCAGTAAATATGGATTTCCCAAAGGGAGCTTTCATCTCTGCTACCTTAGGTCCCACTTTTATGTCCCTTCTGTGGGACATCTGAGTTCTTTCATTCAGTGTGGTAGCTTCCCTGGAGTCCAAGAAAAACTCTCAATCCATGGCCATGTCCTGTCCCATCCTTTCCCCTGGCACACAAACTGTGCAGGGTAATACATTTCCCTTTGTAGGACCAATATGACAAAAGGCTGGTATAGGGCTGGCTCAGTTCTCCCTTCAACACTGAAGTTGCTGGTGTTACCAAACACTGGGTGGGCTCAAAATCATGGGTCTTGGCCCCAAGAGAGGTTCTGTGTAATCAGCCATAATGAGACAATATTAGGCTGTGGTGACCCTCTCCCGTGGCGTTTTGTGGTGTGCTTTGGAGATAGATAGTGCCTTTATTTTTGGAAAATGTTAACAGGCTCAGAGTCTGCTCTCTGCCTCCCTCACAGCTGTCATTTACTTCTGCTGTCTTTCCTAAACACCTGTCACTCTGATACTACATTAATTCACTGAGCCTAACCTCAATACATTTTTCTCTCACAAAGCAATATTTCTTTGCTTGAAATTCCTTTCTTGTGGGATTAGTTTGTTTTTCCTACTGAAAACTTCTCACTAAGGTGACACAACAGCAAATACAGCAAGGAATATAGTTTGTTTGGGAATGGCAATCTCGAAACTAAGTTAATGTCCAGCTTCAGGGGGGGTGTTTTTGAATGCCTCTAATTAGTGGTCTGGAATCTGGACTGTAACATCTAAATATACCTGCATGGTTCAATACTTTAGGTCTGGTCTTTGAAAAGAAATACAGCACTTGATGAGGTTTGGGGCACAGTCAGATGGATTAATACATCTAATCTGATTAACTACTCCATACATGATGGTCTTTTCTATTTTCTCCTTCCAAGTGGGTATTTCCCTCTCCCAGTTCAGATGACTGCTTTCCCCATCTATCTTTCAGCTAAATAACTTTGTGTAGAACTGGTAAGATTGCAGTAACACAAGTGGACTGGGATGTAGGGTGGGAAAGGAGGCACAATTCTCAGTATAGGGGGAGAAGTACACAGCTGGAGATAGTAATGATTTACTTTGAATCAGAAACAGACAGGGTAGTTTAGTCTGTAAATTCTCAGAATATTAAACTGCTTTCATTAGCTTGGCAAACTATGACACACGGTCAGGCGTTTTCTAGTGATACTTTATTGACAGTACACAATTAATGGAAACATTAATTCTTTGTCTATCTGGAAAAATCTTTATTTTTGCACTTTCTAATATTTAATAATGAATTGAAAATATAATAAATTCAATACTTATTTAAATTAATTCAGTATTTATTAAGAAAGTATATGCTGGGTCTAGTCAAATCTGATGTAAAATGAGTCTTTTCACTGAAACAAAATATTTCAATTCAAATTGGGTTAAAAAAATACTCATAGGCAATTTTCTCTAGTTTATTGCTGACTTATAGTTTGTGTCCTTTTCTCCCTTATAAGCCACACTCCCTGAAGCACTATATTCTGCATTATATAGTGTGTTTTTTCTCTGCCCAACGTTTGCATTGTGAATCATAAGAATCACATCACTGTTCATGCATTTCAAGAGGGACAATTTCATCATGTAGTCTGGCCCAGATAGGAAACAGGTCTTGCAGGACACCCATAAAAGGGTATTGTGGTATCAGAAAGACAGCTAGTGCTGTCCTTGTTTAGGACTAACTTGCCTGTAGAAATCCTGAGTTGAATTTAATTTTGGAACTTCCACCCTTTAAAATGTGTTTGTATTCCAAAATGTGGTCATAATTTGGGAGAGTCAAGCTGTTGATGTGGCTCAACTTTCTTTGCAATTGAATCAGTTGTAAATGATCAGAATATACCATTAAAATGTTTTGTTTGTTAGTTATTCCTTCGGATCTAATACTGAGTAGCAGGAGTGAACAATTCCAACATTAGGGCTTTTTTTTGTCTCTTTGCTCTGATCATTAATTAATACTGCTAACACTAAATTTCATCTTTCATTTTTATCACTCAGCCATTCAACAACATGCTTTAATTTTGCATGACCTGGATATATTACTGTGCTTGGTTGGCCCTGGGTAGAAACCAAACCCCTACCCAGTCATTCACTTACTCTGCCCCAGTTACTGGGGAGGGGATGGTAAGGATGGGAGAAAATAGTAAAAAAAAAACCAAAATAGAAGCAAGATAAAGACCAATTAATATAATGGGTTAAAGACCTGATTTGGGGAAAGTTAACTGCTAATTAATATAAGTATTTGATTACCAATTTGAGCAGTGGCGGGAAAAAAAAAGACAGACACAAAAGCAGTATCTCTCCTCTACCTTTCCCAAGCTCAGTTCCATAAAATTAAACTATTAGACTGTCTTGTGAATTTAAACTTAGAAGATATATCTGTAGATATGTAAGTACATGTAATATATTTGTTACAAGAAAATGTCCTGTAGAATCCTCAGGGGGTATTGAGGCTGGCGCGGTTGAGCATCTTTGTTGGTGACATGGACAGTGGGATTGAGTGCCCCTAAAGCATGTTATTTTGAGGGTCCGTGGTCTCCTGCCAAAGAGGTTTGTGGGGAGCGGGGAAGCTCTCACGCGTGGCAGGGCGGGCAGAACCTTCACTCGCAGTTCGGGATGGTTTCGCTTTCCCGCGGCTCCGGGAACATGGCAGATGCCGCTGGGTCTCAGCGCCTGCTCCTTGCCGCTGCCGCTGCGTCCTAGGGCCGCCGCCGGCACTCAGATGCTGCCGCCGCCACCACCCGCTTCGCACCGTTCCTGGTTCAGTTCCCTCCTGTCCTCCCGTGGACTCACGGTGGTTATATCTGCTACCTTAGAGATACAACCTGACTGACGAGATGCAAGAAGGATTCTCTGAGGCTGAGTTTCTTACATGCCTATTGCTGCCTTCATAGTGGTAGCCAGGTAGAGAATGAATGAGGGGAGCACATGGTCACCTTTTATGTCCCCAGGATCTCACGGGACAGGGGGTGACCTGTCCCAGGGGACACTGGGATGACGCATGGCTTACTGGGAGATAGAGTCCCGGGGGATCCCGAAAACATGGAGGATTGCAAGGAATCTTGGGAAGGAGGGTTTTTCCCTTACCAAGAGATATAAACTTATATAATTAGAATAGTTTCTTCAGCACTCTTCACCGTCCCCACAGTGAAGAGCACCCTGCTACCCACATGCCCCCTCAGTAAGACTGACTACCACAGTGGGCTGTGTGGTGTGGTTGTCACAATGGAGGGATGTCAGCTAGAGGGACCTTGAGAGGTGGGCCTGTGTGAACTTCCTGAGGTTCACACAGGCCCACCTGTGTTCCTTGAACAAGGCCAAATGCAAGGCCCTGCACCTGGGTCGGGGCAATCCTGAGCACAAATACAGGCTGGGAGGAGAATGGGTGTCCCCGCCCATAGCAGAGGTGTTGGAACTAGATGACTTTTAAGGTCCCTTTCAACCCAAACCATTCTGTGATTCTCTGTCCCTTCATGCATGCTGCCTTTGAATACAGTGCTGCAGCTCTGTCTTAAATCCTGTAGGGTCATTCTTTGCTCAGTACTTTTGATTGTACTTCACAAATTATATGAATCCAAAAGGAATATCTCTTTCACCCTCAACAGGTCCTCATTAGTAGCCAAGGGCTGAGTCTTGTTCATGCTGTGAAAAGTGTTCATGTTAATACAACATGAAAAATGTGTGCAAAAAATCTCTCACAGAAGAAAGGATACATAGGGAACAAAGGAAAAAATTGCATTGGAGATTGGGAGGTCTGGATGATCTGAGTTACAGAGCACAGGAAAAAAATTAAAAATAGAATGAGTCATGGAAAAGAAGAATGAAATAATTTCATTAAAAAGGGAAAATTCTTTGTCCTTATCTGAGGAGATTCAAACCTGGAAAATTTTTTTTATTTTTCAGATGAGGTCCATCATTTTAAAAAACTGTGCAACTGAGCCTTCTCTCCTTCAAGGCTTGATCCAGGCCCTGACTGCACATGACAAAAGAGCAGATGATGTTACATACTGTCTTACAAAACAGATGTTAAACTTTATTGTTACCTTAGTTTCTTAATATTTGAATTGTACAATTGGCTTGAATGAAGGCAAAGCTGTGTATTCAGTTACTTTTGTCCTCAAGGGGGAGAGAGACTTTGAAACAACTCTTGATACGAGAACTAGGGCCAATGAAGACTAAGGCTCCACGTTCTTTGCTTCTTGCAGTATACATATTTTCATAACATTCCCACCAAATTAGATCCACATATTTCTGTGGATGGAGTCTCGAAATCAATTCTAATTTGATTTAAGCAAATCAGTCATGGGTTGTCCTGTGGCTGTATTTAATCTCCTGCTCTCTTTGGGATGATTTTCCACCTCAGAAAAAAAAAAAATTGGAGAGGTTTTATTTTCACCTTGACTTTGTTTTGTTTTACTCTTCCAGATACATTTTGCTCTTGCCTGTGTTACAGCCCAAATAAGGAGTAAGCACATGAGTTAGCTTATTTTGCAGAACTGTGAATTTGATTTTTTCTTTGTTGTTTTGCATTTGTTTATACAATTTGTAAGACTCAGCTCTGATCAAGGAAGTGTTCTGAACTCTGAGCAGACAATCAAATCTGTAACTTTAATTTTACAGTCTCAATTAGAACTCAGTATTACCAATCAATTAAAGAATAAATAGAGATATGCTGACTCATTTGGAAAATTAATGGTGTTGGCAGTAAAGGAGAGTGGACAGAGCAGGTGTTTGATGTCTGCCCTTGAGTGACTAAACTGCTAAAGCTGGGACTGGATTCAAGACCAGGTATAATGTTTGAAACAAAAACATTTTCTGGTACACTGGCTCACATTAGTCATATTCCATCACTCACTTGGTTTTAAGCCACAGTACCATAACAATATTTTTCCAGATGGGGAATGCCTGAGCTGATTATTTTGGAAAACAACTTGCCTGAAGATATTTTCTCATTGCTGGCATGCAAGGAAGAACATTACATATGATTTATATAATTAAAAATGTATTTGCCCAAACATAAATAGATATTAAAAAATGGAATAGTTCTTTTCAGCAATATTTTTCTCTTTTTCAAATATTGAAATAGTGATGTATTTCTGACAAAAGGCTAAATTTTCAGGCCAGGCTTTCATTAATTCTTCTGGAAGTCAGCTCAGTCAAATTTGACAAGACCAAAGTGGGATATGGCTATTCCATAAAAGATAAGGCACTGAAATAACAAAATCCCCCCTACAAAATAAAAAACAACAAAAAAAAAATGTAGCCCCAATAGTCCTGAACTAGAATAAGATAATTTCTCCAAAAAAAGTAGGAACCAGGAATATTTCACTATTCTCCAGGAATATTTCACTATTCTCCTAAAGAGCCTGAAGATGAAGACAGTCTAGGAGATCTGAAATAAAGGTTCAGATCCAGCAGTTATTTTACTTATTTATACAAAATGAAATACCTGTAAGATTGTATAATTGTTGCAGACCAGAGATAAGGATATTGGCCTGTCATGTCCTAGGAAGTGTCCTCAGCAACTCCCTCTCTATGGCCCAGCAGCTCAGATGTGGGGGATTTGCAAGATCCCCTCTGTGCAGCCAAACTGCTGCTGGATACTGCCTCACCTGGGCCACGAGAGAGTGAGGCTCAAATCCAGCCATGAATTCAGGCAAGCAGGCAGTGACCATGTGCTCCCCACATTTTGGAGCTGCCCGCCCTCTAGGTTTCAATGTTGTGCTTGGGTGCATGGTTTAGTGGTGGACTTGGTGGTATCAGGTTAATGGTTGGACTCAATGATTTTAAGGGACTTTTCCAACCAAAATGATTCTATAATTCTGTTTTGGGGTGCCCCTGTGTCAGTGTATTGTGAAGAAGAACAAGCTGTCCTAAAAGAAGGGTTGTTAAAACTGATGCCACAAAAAGATAATTTTTTAGAGATCACATTCCCTGATGAAATTCCACATGGCCAGAAAATTCACAAATGGGCATAATTGCAGTCCTTGGAGTACAGAACTCAAAACACAGTAGAATTAATGTAATTTAAGTATTTTTATAGCTTACATCCATTCCTAGCACAGTACAAAATTTTGAAGTTGGAAACATTTGTCAAGGTTTTTGGTGGGGCTATTTGCTGAGACACATCTTTGGGTACCTACTTACTATATGGGTTAGTAGCAAGGACTCACTATGCAGATACACTGGGGAGCAGCATCCTATGCTGCACTGGATGGATGATGTTCTCCCTCCAAAAAATACTGGTGCTCCTGGGCAGTAAGACTAAATTCCTGCAAGCTGAATGATTCCCTTTAGGAAACAAGGAGAAAGAAATCCTCATATCTGCTGTGCTGAAACACCACTGCTGTTCTGCTGTATTTGGAGATCTTTGCACATGCTGAAGTGAGGACAAGATTTGCCTTTTAGCAGCACATCCTGGTGGCTTGCACATAGGGAAATGTGAGAGAGAGAGGGGGAAAAAGTGGAGCAGATAAGGTTTATAGATGCACTTTAAAGAACTTAAAATTTGTTCATCACACTGTACAACAATGGTGGTAACCTTGGAAGGAAAACACATCTGCAAGAAGATAACAAAGAACCTAAGAAACTACAAAATACAGTACAGGTGTACATGCTCAGTGCAACACTGATATTCCAAGTGCTCTTCAAATAACTCTTAAAATCCAATCCACTAATGCTTTTTAATAAAAAGATGATTATATCTTTTAGCAGATAATAATAGAGATATCAAGGAACATTAGTAGCTTGATTTTATTTTAATTTGTTAAGTTTGTGAAGTGAATGGTACTGGCACCTATCAGCAAATCTCTCCAGAGCGACTTCATACTTAAACCTATGCATCCTCACTACAAGGTAGTTTTTAATACCCCTAGATCTGATATGTGTGGCACAGGCTTTCAGATATACAGGATCCATTTCTCAGAGGAAATAGACATATTTAAAAAAAAAATCCTATTTAAAACTAGAACTATACTTCAGGAAATAGCACTTCATGGCTCTTTCTCATTGCTTTCCCTAAGTTATACAGTGGGCTCTATCCTTGGTGAGCCATCAAAACACTTCATCAGAGCTCCAGTTACAATGTCTCATGAGAAAAGTACTCTGATTGAGAGGTCTGATGAACAGAAAGAAAGAGGAAATGTGAACATCTAAGCAGTATTTGTGATGAAGTACTACATCAATGTTTTCCAAATTTTGATGGTATGGATAACTTTTCTAGCCATTGAGAAACATATTTTCTTCAGCAAAAACACATTTTGCTGTCACATTCTAGTTACAAAAAAATAAATTTTGTCAGCTGTAACTGCAGAACAGTTTGGCAGAACACCTTGCTTGTTGCCTAATGCTTTGCATATCTGTATTACTTTCATTCCATAGAACTAAATGTTTCACTTGGGCGAGACTTCCAGCTAAAAAGGTTAATCAAATATAGGGAAGAGATTGCAGGAAAACAGAATGGATGCATCAACCACACATGATTAAATTTTGTTTTAGAGTCTGCTAGGGCTACTGACAGCAGTGTCCCCATCCCTATTCAGTGTAATTTAGCAGACATTGGCTATGGCAATTTCAGTGATACAGATGCTTGTATAAAACCTCATTAAATTTAGGATGTTTAAGGTAACTATTTGCTGTATGGGAACACCTCTAATAATGGGTTCCAAAGGGATACCGAGTTTTTTGTATTTTGAAAAAAGAGACCTCAGAAATGGAGATAAGTTATGAACATATCATCTGAAAATTATGGGACTTTCTTGCTCTTAAAATAAAGAAACCTCATTTTTACATACCGAATTTAAAACAAGACATCGTTTTACAGTGCCTTGAGTCTCGTTTGCAAATAAAATTATTTCCCTTGGTGCATATATTTAATAAACCAAACTGTATAAACAGGATTGCTAATGGAGATCCCCAGGCCTGAAGAATTCACAAACAATAAGCTGAACAGAGAGCACTGTTTAAAAGTGACTTTATTTTCCCTTGAAAAAGGTTAGCTGAAGAACACTAACACCATTCTCCATTAATCAGTGGTTCTAAACACCATGGGGAAATGACAGTTGCTTTCCAAGCTCCTGTCTTTATGGCTTCCCTGACATCCTGTGGATTCCTGCTGTTGCCATCACCCACACAGCTTTCCTCAGCTCATACAACTTCAGTGTTTTATTCTAGTTTATCAAATTCACTTTTGCCCACTGTTAACATAGTAGAAATGAACTAGGTAGTCCCTCAGGACAGTGTGTATGCTGGATTACTAAAAACCTATAATATATTTACACATGAAAGCCCCGAATTATGGTGGTTTTTGGTTGGGTTTTTTTTTTTTTTTTGTATTTTATTTTATTTTGTTTTGTTTTGTTTTGTTTTCAAGTGCAATTTTACTATGCAATCCACTGTGTGGTTTCCTGGGGTAAGACCGTATGTTTTAGCTGTCCAACATCTCTTTTTTTCCTAGCAAAGGCAGTCCTTCTGAATCAGGTAGGTTAAATAATTTTCTTAGCCAAAGGAAAACATCATCTAACTTTTCAGGCAAAAACTACTGCAATTTAGGACTACAAAAGGCCATTTCATCAGGGCTACCTCACAAAGAACACAGATGGCAACTGATGGGGAAACATGCCACGGAACTTCTGACACCCTCTCCTTCACATAAGAACCTTTTTCTGCTACTGTGTCTCCATCTACCCTGTCACATAAAACCAGAGGCAAGAGATACACTCTTTTTGGGGATTTTTTGTTGTGGGTTTGGTTTTTTTTGTTTGTTGGGTTGTTAATGATTTATTAGTATTGATGATTTTGTAAGGTAAATCTGTTTTTAGTTGGCCTTTATATATGGAAGTTTGTGAGAAGTGACAAATGTGATTGCCTGTCACAGTATGCGCCCTGTCCTCAGTAACATCAGGGAACTACTGTTTTTCCACATGTCCAGGGACATTTGTCAACGGAAAGAGTCCTCTGCCTTCTTATGAGACTCTGTTGCCTGATATTTTGGTCTTAGGGGTAACACAGGTGCTGCTGATCCTTTTCCTGTCTGAAAGTTACTAGAGGTCTATTCCCAAGCCCTGTACCAGCAGGTGTTTAAGCCCATACAGGCAGTGAGACAGTTGTTTTAAGGGTGTAATGGTTGATAGGAATTGTACTGGGCTCAAAAGGATAACAGCCAGCCACTGCTAGCTCCGCACTGTGAGCCATATGCCAAGACTGTAGAATTAAACCTTTTTACAGATGTCCAGCCCTTGCTCTGTGAGGAAAAAGAGGTTCAATGTTTATGATACAAGGACATCAAGGTTAAAATGCGACTACAGTCCTAAAGGGATTTGAAAAAAACAGACCTTAAAGACCGAATACACATTTATAATTACTTCTGCCTTTGCTTGCATTACACAGTATTTATAGAGAGGCTGAGACATCATTCTCTTAATATGTGACTGACAATAGTGGCCCATTCTTTGCCCCTTTTCTTACATCTTGGCTAAAAATTTTTGGGAGAAAGAGCTGAAGATATTGTACGTATTAACTTAAACTACAGCAAGAGTTTAAAAATGGAAAATCTACAATGTCTTTGGAGAAGTTTTTTTCAGCATCTTCTATTTTAATCTGAAAGCAGTTGAGGCTGCTGCTCAGGAAGAGAGACAAACTTCTCAGGATGCAAGAGGAAATTCTTAATACTCTTATATGGGTTTCTGCAATTTTCATGCAATTCTATCATATCTGCATCTTTCAATATCAAATTCAACCAGAACCAGATGGTGCGCAGCAATGAATGGAATAAAATCCAGGGCTTTTTAAAGCAGCCAAAGAAGTTACGATTCCTGAGGATCTTTAAACACATTCCTCACTGTCTTTTTGCATTTTATGGGACTTTGAATTCTATGGATAAGTTCTCTTAGGGGAGGTTTTTATATTTATGTATGGAAGCAGGTAACAGTCTGTCACTTTGCATAGTATTTAAAAGGTATATAATTGACCCTGATTAAAGTACAACTTTTTAAGTGTTACTGTTTTCATCATACCTTTGTCCCTTTTCATAAACTGATCATAAACCTAAATCCTAAATGTAAGCAATGAAATCAGAAGGGGAAACAATCCATTATAAATAACTTAGAATTATGAAATTCTAAAGTTGTACATGAACCAGAAAAATAAAAATAAAAATATTATAGAGAGGGGAGGAGACACCCTAAGTTTTGAAAAACAAGCATATGTGAGAAAATACCATTACATAGTATGGCTGCAGGCAGTTCAGAAAGTGCTGAGTGTGGCTTAATGGGACAAATTTTTTATAAATATAATTTTGAGGAGATTTACATTTAATTTTCTTGGAAGAAAAGAAAAGAAGAGCATTCATTTATTAAGTGTTATTTTCCAATTCAATTCTGCCAAACGTCTACCCCGGTTACTTTATGTTGTTTTTTAATTTCTGATTACATGTCTCATTTGATGATCTTGATATTTTCATGTCATTGAACACTTTTGTCACTTTTTTCTGATTATGAGGTAGAAGACATCTTTTACAAGAGAACCATTTTTTTCTGTTCAACTGTAGACAGATTTTAAAAACATTACTTTCTTCTCAGTTTAAGCTGTTGTTAAAAAGGTCTATCAATAAAGCAATTTTCTAGTGATTCTTACTGGCCTATTGCTGCAGATGGTTTGTGCTCTCATAATATTTCAGTCTGGTTTCATCTACTCAAACCCTGTGAAATGTTGTAATGAAACTCTTATAGTCCAGCTTTTCTATTCCTTAAAACTTGAATGTGCTACTGATTCTTTTATGGTTAGGTATCTATTACAATTATCCTAATAATGTAACACTTGGAAAAAAGTTGGTCAATCACTTATTCACCAATCATCTCCACCTACCAAAATTCTGAGGAGAAAGAGAAAAAGAAGAAATAAATCTCACTGAATCTTCATGTAAAGATAAGGAGGAAAAAACCAAACAAACCCTGTCACAGTTTAACCAACAAACTCTAAACCAAATATCATATTCCCTGTTGTTTGATGTAAACAATATTATCAACTAAACTGAGGTCTTTTGAGAATTAATGAGAAGATAGATTTTTATCTAATAATCCAGAATATTTTCCATCAAGATGTGGCAGTTACTGGGTCCTGAATAGATCGTTAACCTGTTAGAGAGAATGAATGCTATGGAAGGGAGAGAGGTCTCTGCATATTGTCACCTGCCTGGAATATATGAATCCATGTATTATGGATTACCTGCAAAAATCTTTCCCACTCACTTCTGCCTTGTGTGCAGGTCATACACAGCCTCTCCATACGTAACACAGCAGGAAGGATCTTGGCATCTTTTGTAAAGCGGATGAAGTTTGAATTCTTTAGTCTGACGGTTTTGGCCACTTGGACAGAGCCTCCACTTCTAGGCCTGCTGTGAATGAAGAAAAGCTTCCAAATACCCAAAGCAGGGTATTGTTCAGGGATGGCAGGCAGACAGTCCTTCTTCTGTACTTTTCATCCTCTATTTCAGCCTTTCTGTTTTTCCTGCAGTTTCACTTCTTCACAGGAAAAAAACTACACACATTTCCTTGAGATTTTTGTGGATTCCCTTTGAAATGAAAAGATTCTAAGAACTACAGTTCCAGCCTGAAAAACATGTATTTTGTTATAGACACTTCAAATGTATTTAATAAAGAAATGCTACTAATTTCCTGACTTCTGTTAACTGGAAGAGATGAATGTTACATGGTGCCAGTTATCAGTACTTGGAAAATCAGTGTCATAGGATGTTTTGGGTTGGAAAGGATCTTAGAGATCATCTACTTCCAGTCTCCTGTGCATTGGAGAGGGACATCTTCCACTAGACCAGGTTGCTCAGAGCTCCATCCAACCTGGCCTTAAACATTTCCAGGGATAGGGTATCCACAACTTCTCTGAACAACTTCTCTGATCCCTTTGGCTCCACTCCACACAGCTGGCGGTAGTGTCACTTGTACCCTGTCTGAAAATTATTCTCGCCATCCAAATGAGGTATTTCAGCATGCTTTGAAGCATTGGTGAAGGAAAGTTAGTGTTGCTCAGCTGTTCTTTGGGGTTTTTTACAAACAAACAAACAACTAGGAATAATTTACAACACCTACACCTAGAAATAATTATCAGAGAAAAATCACTTAAAACCCTAGGGCATATGGTTTGAAACTCTGCCTTTCATAGTGTTTTCATTAATGCTTATATTTTCCTAGAAATGATCTTAATAAAATATTCTCCAGTCCCTTGCTACACATACATATCATAAAACCACAGGACTGCTAGAGTGTTCTACTTAGGCTATTTCTCAGCATTTTAGTGATCTCTGGAGAAAGAGGATCCACATGTGCTAGCTGATCAGATGATTGCTATGAGCCCTCAATGCAGTACAGCTGTGAGAAAGGCAAATGTTTTCCTGGACTATAACAGCTGAAGTACCTCAGCAGAAATAAGGGAGATATTAAAGTAGTTGTAACAGTGCAAACCTCATTCACTTCAACAGATTTTGATTGTCTGCAGTCAGTAAAGGACAGTGGGAACTTTCAACAGCCACAGAAAACTAGGAAATGATCCTAAAAATAAACAGAGCCTCTTAGTCCATGAAAAACAAAACCAGAAAGGGATTACTCCCTTTAAATAACTGGCAGAACTGAATGATGGGTGGGGGCTGTAGTAGTATTTGATTATCAGAATTTTTTCATTAGACTAAATGTTTTAAACTGATGTAAAACAGACTAGAAATTCAAAGATGTATGTAAATGAGCTTTTGGAACAGACCTCCAGCAGGAGCAGAGACTGGGATCCAGTCCGTCAAAATCAGATATTCGCTTGGTCGGAAACTGATTCAGTTCTTTCTAATATGACTTTGTGCTTTTCTGTCTCCCTTATTTGTATGAACTGTCAAGGCCTTCCAACTTTTTCTAAGTGAAATAACGTTTGTTGACAGCACCAAAACACTTTTTGGTAAGATGCTAACAACATTGTTCATGTCATTAAGCAGGTGGGTCTCAAAACAATTACTGAAGTGGTCCACTGCTAACCTCCTACCTGACCTTTTCCAGCACTGGTGCCTGATGTTTCCCCTTTCACCAGTTGCTTAAATATATTATAGCTCTTCTCTCAAACCTCAAACACCCCACTCTATTCCAATATGAGTTTATAGCAGATCAGATATTCCCTGCTATAAACTCATCCAGTTAATGTAATGAGATTATAATCAAACCCAGACAAAAAAAGACATTTATTATTTTATTTGGGCCTAGAGGATTTGTTGTGGTGTGAAAGAAGCATGTCAAATCAGTGCTGAAACGGATAACAGGGCAAGGACGTAGCTCAGAGGTGAACCATAATCACAGAACTATAGAATGGGTCAGGCTGGAAGGGACCACAGTGGGTCATCTGCTCCAACTTCCCTGCTCAAGCAGGGTCATCACAGAGCACATTGCACAGGATTGAGTCCAGACGGTTCTTGAATATCTCCAGTGAAGGAGACGCCACACCCTCTCTGGACAATCTGTTCCACTGTGGTTACTCACACAATAAAGAAGTTCTTTCTTATACTC
>VYZT01015317.1:89427-99625 GCA_013400735.1 Pomatostomus ruficeps | reverse complement strand
ATTTCTAATTTCTTGTGCACATTTGCATATGGAACAAGAACAAAGACTCAAAAGGTGTTTTTATTTTTTATTACAGATAGGTCTTGTGGCTACTCATTTTTATTTCATAATGTGAGTTCTTAATTGTGAATACTTGTCATATAGGAACAGTGACAGTCTATGAATCCATAATGGATGAATGTGACAACAAATTCCATATTTTCCTTCCTGTTTTCTTCATGTTTCCTTATGGTATACCATAAAAAAGAATTTGGTCACATTGTGATGTTTTTGTCCTGGGCACTTGCTGGAATTATTTATTAAGGTAGTGTGGCAGCCCATGATTATTTTTCCTTATTTCTGAAAAGCATTTATTATGGTCATGTAAGTTTATTCCTACATTACATTATCAGTTTTAGTAAGTACCAACTTTATGCATCCTTGCCTGAAAATGCTGAAGTTGAGGTGTTTATATTGTCTCTCTAGTGTAACAGGATCCAGAAACAGGTAACTGCTTTACAGGTGAGAAGGAATATAACGCCTATTTTATGTTGTCTTCAAAGTACAGGCTTGCCCATTCTTAGACATTACTATGTAAAATAAACCAATGCTGTAGAAATTCACTTGTACTTGAACTACTTGCCAATGTAAAAATAGTAAACTATGCCAAAAAGGAAAAAGAGAAATCAGTCCTGATTGATGACACAGGCTTCTTTTGGTGACGAAAAAGGTCAAAGGACTGTATACCCCCAGTTCCTTTTTTTCCTGGGGATTCAACAGGATCTAAGGAGAAAATCATGAAGATAATAACGGAGGAGCAATTGTGAATAACTTATCTTGAATTACTTGCTCTTCTTGAGTTTTTTGTTGCTTGATACCCTGCTCCCAAAAGTTTACAGAATTGCTTACTATAGTCTAACGTAGCAATCAGTTAATGTTATTAGGTAATGGTCAGCTGATCAACTCATACATAATTATTAGCTTAATATTTCTAGAGGGCCTATATAATCATTAAGTACTCTGTAAGCTTCAGTATTTGACTGTGGAACTGGCTCTGCAGAAAAACACCAATGTACATGTGTGTGGCCCTTGTGAAGAGTGTGTGTGAATGATTTATGGCAGGTTATCTGCAACACATTTTCAGGGACGGGGAAGATTCTTCTCCATTGTACAAAATGGCTACAGTTACTCTGCATAGCACACAGCAGCTTATTTAAGAATATTAGCTGGGAAATAATAAAATTCAAGGAGCTGTTGCTTTGTCTTCTTCAAGCCTCCGTTTCTTTGGAGGGCAGTGCAATGGACCCATGACATGTAGCAGGTGCAGATGCTGCACGCTTATTTTCTCTTTATGGTATATTCTGTGTTGTGGCCAGTACTTTGGAGCATTTTTTAGAGAAACTGAGGCATGAAGCCTTTAAACTAAAATAGAACTTGAAACCACTGAACATTTCACACAGACTTTTGTGCTGCAAAATTGCATGGTAAAATCAATCTAAGTTTCAATCTCAAAAATCGATGTTAATTAACCTCTCTATTAATTACAAATGCCAATTACTACTTAGGTAAAACCCTGCTAGAGTAATAGAAAGTGTGATACAGTAGAGCAATGTTGGCAAGTTGTATGATGCTAGGCACCTATCTACTGCTAGAGCAGGATCGATAAATGTAGAAAATTTCACTGCTCAAAGGCAGGAGCAATAGGAGGTCTTAACTGCTAGTTATATATAATTATACAGGAGGCAAACCCCTGCAGAGTGACACAAGGCATTCATTACAGCCACCAGCCACATCCTCTCTTGGGAAATCTGGACATAGTCTTACCTTGAAGTCTGCATGTTTGAGATCAAGCTTTCTTGCATACCTCACTAAACAGTCTTGATGTATAGGGGAGGATTTGGTCCTATATATTTAAAAATAACTTGAAATATTTTTCATCTGAAAAAAGACTTGCAGGAGCTCTATCATCTACAATTTGTACTATTATGGTATTAACTATAGCTGGGAAAAAAACATGATTTTGATTTTATAAAAAAAATATATATATAAATACACATTTGTACATAAGTGTATCTACATATACACTTATATAGATACTGTATATTATATAGAAATCTATATATACATACATACATATGTGTGTATATACATATAGATAGGAAGAGTCTTAGCTATTCCATCCTGTTCACTGGAATTCATTTGCCAGAGTGAGCCAAGGCCTGTTTTGTTTTGATTTACTCTGGTCTCCTCTTCATTTGCTGCAATTTTCCTATGCCCTAATTCTGATTCTGCGTCTTTTTCGTATTACAAGGCCTGATCTTATAGTCCTACTTGGGCAAAACTCCTATAAGTCCTTATTGCGGTAACATTTGTGCAATGGTTGACTGTAATGCCTCTAAAATTTTTTTTCTTTTTCTCTTTGATGAGAATGTAGATAAAGCCAGACTTACAGTACAGTCTTTTTCCAGTAAACAGAATTTTTCCGCAATGAATTGAACATTTTTATGGAACACTAAGAGGCATAAATTCTGGTAAGAAGAATGTGATTATTCCAATTTCTTAAAAGGGTCTAATGGAAAACCAGGGTTATGTGCCTCTGATTTTTATACATCTGTTAAATGAGAGAGTAGTCTTCTGAAAAGGAATAGGAGAATATAAGAGAGCTCAAAGTCAAACTCTTTCTCATTAGAGGCCTGTAATATATGAATTTTTTCATGCAGGACAGATCCTGTGAGGTGACAAGATCCATGTCTGTCTTGTCATTCTCAGTGAGTCAGGGTCTGCTTAGGTTAACACCAAGATTCCCTGTGGTGCATTCTTTGTATACTTTTCCACTTTTGGGGATGGTCAGAGAACTGTCGGCTGGATAAAAAAAGGCCTTGATGTTTATCCATGATTTGTTTCTTCAACTGGTAAAAGCTTTGGGTGCTCGTTGGATGGGGAACATGGCAGTGCTAGGTTAGCAGCTGAACTTGGATCTTGGCGGTGTTTTCCAACCTTGATGATTCTATGATTCCTGTTTCTGAATTTATAGAACAGGGCATAATATTTTCATTCTACTTCTTTTAGCTAATCAAGTAGGCAGTGAACTGAAGGGGTTTGTTTGCAGTTTTGCTTTTGGCTCAAATGTCTTTGGTTGTAATTAGTACAATTTTTGGTTACCAGGGAAGCTGGTAAAAGGAAGTGAGGTTCAATATTTTGAATACATGCAATACACAGACATAGGTCATACATTTTTTAGCTACTCAAATTACATAAACATGCGCCTCACATAAGAATACCTCACCTGTCTGCTCGAAGCCAGTCTTCCTTTTCTCTACATACAATATTTGTGAAAGAGAAATTACATAAAGTCAGCCTGGATTATATAATAATTGTCAGGAATTATCTTAAAATATTGTCAAATGCCAAAAAGTTTTTATCACTGATTTTCATGTGGTTTAAATAATCAGGCTTTTAAATATTCATCTTTGAGTGGGGGGGAGGTTTGTTTGTTTGGGTTTTTCAAGGAAAGATGTACAGGAGTCCATTGTTTCAAAGGCTGATGTATTCACTTTGCCATTCAGGTTTGAACAGGTAGGCTGATTTTACTCTCCATTGATGATAACACATTCCATCTCAACAGTAATAATGACAAACCCAAATGCTAGCATATGTCAGTTATTCATTTTGCTTCTGTTTCTCCTCTACATGAAGAGCTTGGATCCATGGGAGTTCTTGCTGTTCTTGTGGAGGTGAAACTTCATTAAAATCACTATAGGGTCATGTTTTGTTAAGGCTCTTCCCCTGATTAGGGACTGAAAGGATAAACTCATCCTATAAATATCAAATTGGTGGTTCCTGTATTTTAAATTGGAAAATGCTTATTTTTTGTTGTTATTATTATGACATGACATGCCTCTGGATCTCTCCTGTCAGAATTACTGTTGAGAGCCAGCTTTGGCCAAGAGTACAATGTGGTTTCTTTTAAAACAATACCACAAGTGGGCTACTCGTGCGTGTGAGCTCCTGATCATCCACAAGTGTCTGTGGGAATTCAGCTGGAATTAATTTGATGTTTGTTTTGAGATCACTTGATCTTTGACCTTTTGTGTTAAGTATCTATGGTGACAGCAGAACGGTTTGCTCCAAAAGATGCAGTGCAATTAGTTTGGTCTGCCTGGCTTCAAATCCTTTTAAACCCGTATCTGCTGCATGGCAGGCAAGGTCATAAAGGTTTGACACAAAGTGAAGTAGGATTTTTTTGGCAATATCACATCTTTTTCCTCTGACTGGAGATCTGGGTTTGTTACCAAGCAGCCTTCTCTGCATCCGCTTTACTTTCATTGACGAGAAAGCAAGATTGGAAATTCTTCCCCGACTTTTAACTTTCTTTCTATAGAGTCAGCCCTGACTCAAGTTGCAATGCTTGTGCTAACAGATGCTAATTTTCAAATGCTTTCCTATGAATACCCAAACTAGTAAATTAAGGAAATCACCAGCAATGCCTTCAGACAAGTACTGACTTTTTAAAGTGGCCAACCAATGGCTGCTAATCTGAAATCTCTGGGCAATACCACAAAGAATTAAATCTGTGTATTAATTAAAATTACAATGTTGTCACCCCATATGAAATCAAGTACTCAATAGTAAAGTCTGCAGCATGATTAAATTAAGTAGAAAGTAGTTTCAAGATTGTTTTTTACCATTGAAGAAGACAAATGTTGAGTCCTTCAAATTCTCTTGCTCAGTAATTGCAGTTCTCTTCCCCTCCCTGGAAATCTTCTAAGCCATTCTTTTCATTTAAGTTTGCTCAGGCACCCAAGAGCATAAAGAGTTAATGCCCTTGTAATGGTCATTTGTACATAAAGTTGTAATTATTTATTTTCTCATTTGTACCATATCAAGGCTTTGTACAATGTTTAAGTTTTGTTTTCAAATTATTTTGTATTTTATTTTTATAAACTGGTTCTAAATAAAATATTCATTCAGCATGCAAACCTTCAATTCTTGATTGTGTTTGTATAATGATTCATTAACTCATAAAGCTTTAGCTCAATTATTTTTCTGTGTTTTTTACTATTGTAACCCTGTAATTTAAATGGATAAAGTGCTTTGGCAGTGATTATTTTTTTCTCTGTTTCAAGAAAGTAAAAAGCAAGTATGTGTTGGTACTATGGCAACATGAATCAAATCTTCATATTGCAAATTGGAATGATTGGATCAATGGAAATTGAACTGATTTAGTAAGTTCATGTGTTGTATATTAATAACAGAAAAACCCAAATGGGCCTCCTCAGACACCTGACTTTCTATTTGTTCTTACTCCTGTCTGTATCCATCTAAACAATAAATGATTGGCACAGCCAGATCAGGCCAATATAAGTAACAATATGGTGGTCCTGAAAAGCCAGCGTCTGAAGGCTTTTTTCCCTTCAATAGTTTTTTATTTAGTCAGAGGTCACTATGATTGACCTCTTTTGGGGATAATCAGCTGTCTGGATGTAGTCACTGTGCTTTTATCGCCTCTTGAGCAGACTTGTCTCCCTCTGTACAATACACTTAAGCAGCAGATAGAGAAATGAATGAATGGAAGTTGTTACTGAATCTGAGTGCTGTGGGGAAATGGAGTGCTAAGCTACCAGTTGCTCTAGTTTCCTCCAAGACCCTTCTATTTCTCTTTCTAGTAAAACTAGGCATAAGTAGAGTGTAAAATCATCAAAATTTATATTTGTGGTTTGTGTGCCTAAATGTCTCAGTCCTATGCTACCAGAAAATACTGTCTGCACTTTGCATAGCAGAACAAGTTTTTTAGGGAAGTCCAAAAGAATTGGAGAAAATTCCCTGGATCTCTTTCTCAGTATTAGTACCATTATGCCTTGCATTAAGGCAAAGGAAAAGCCAGCTCTGCCTTTGTTCAAATCATTGGCAGTATTTTCATTACACTTCATGACCAGGTCATTAGCTCTTGTCATTTATACAAATAGCCTAGATAGCTTCAAGGAGAGGAAACAAATTGGAAATTCATTTACTCAGTAATAGTCCAAGAAAATGATGTTTCACCTTCTGTTAAGAGCAGCCAGAACCTTAATGGCATGGCTTCTGGATAGTGCATGTGATTTCAGTGCTCCCAACAGAACTATTATTTGATCACAGAAAGGGTGTGTAAAGAAATAGCAAACAACTATTAATCGGAAGATGAAAATAACAATTTTGCCCACTCTGTAGTGATGAGAGGTAGCTCAGTTCCTTTTCTTGTTTAAAATACATAAATCTAGAACGTATCAGATGTGGAAGAGTGATTTTGATCTGGCTCCAGTATATGTCAGTGGTACAACTGAAACACAGGGAAAGCAAGATCAGAAGAAACATCCTGTGGCAGATCGATGTTGAGGTCTGCTTGTTGTCTGACCACCAGAGTGTCTTTTAGCATTGCTTGACTTGTCTTCATTCATACAGGAGATCCAGTCTGCCCCTTCTGCTCGTAGGATCTCACTGCACTTCTCTACTTGCACTGTAGCTGCCTCCCACCTAAATCAGTACTGGAACATGAGGAAGCAGACACAAGGGAACTCTCCCAAGAAATACTGTAGTACGTGAAAGTCAAGAATTAACAGTTGCAAAAAGAATTGAAACATCAAAGGAAGAGAGGTAAGAGCTGCCTGTTGCAACCTGGACAAGCTCAAACTGCTGCCCAGAAGGACTGGGTAGATCACATTTGCTAATCTGCCTGGAATGTTGTGGTAGCATGACTTAGCTTCTTTGTCCATGAAAACAAAATACAGAAACCCCTGCTCAAGAGAGCCCATCTGTACTGATGGGGAACAAATAATGCTTCCAACAGGTTAATCTAGAAAGCTTTTAACAATATAAACTCAAAAATCTGATTTAGAAGGATTAATTCTTTGCCATTCTTAAACTCAGCAATTTATTAATACCTGTCACCCATACCATCTCCTTTTGTTCAGGTAAACCTGGAAAAGAGAACTTTCCCTTTATCAAGGCATTAATCCCAATTAACATTGTGCTGTACGTGCACACATCTTACTTTTGTGAGATATTTGCACATTTTATTCCATCTGTGATACTGAAGAGAAACACTTGCTAACAACTGATTACCCTGTATTCACATTTTAGTAGGCAGCAGTGGTTGGTGTTTGAAGCGCAGGTGAGTTAAATCAGTACTCCAAAATGGTGTAAGGGCAGAAATGACACACTTAAACGTACATTTTTATATGGTAGTGTTCAGTCAAAGCTGACTGCAAAACCGGCATATCTTATGCTATAATTAGATATTCTTATCCTTCTAGGAGTGGGACAATTTAATTGTGATTCTCTATGTTATTTGTATTTGCTAGATACCTGCAGCAGAAATGCTTGTGCAAACTGACTGTTAAACTACAGGCAGCTAGTCATTGCTATAGGCCAAATTTATCTGTAGAACTTTTTTTAAATATTGGTGATAAATGCTTAAGAAGAGAACCTGTATGATTTTTCAAGTCATTGGACAAAATTTCAGGTGAGAGTGTTTTTGTTTGCCTTCTGGTATGGACACCAGATATAAGAATATTGCACCTCTGCTACTTCTGAACTCTGCAAAGTAGATTGTCTCTAATATCTAAGCCTGAAACACATCTTAAAATAGTTCCAGTGACAATAGTTTTCCCCTATCTAAATGCAAAAAGGAGATTTTCCTTTTTAGCATTAAAATAAAATGATTTTTGCTTGTTTCAGAGTTGACACCAGGTTACATTTTGCTTCAACTCTTCCTCATCTTTCTTCTTCCTTGGGTATATCGTTACAAGAAGGGAAATGAAGATGAAAGCTTCCTAAACTATGCAGGAGCATTTGTCTAGAATTAAGTGAGCCCCTTCCTCCTGTAATTTAACAGCAAATCTGACTTCCATTTAATGTAAAACAATACAAAGCTTTTTGTTCTCTGTATTTCACATACTGCGGTATTGATTCTGGAAGGCTTACAAAATCAGGTAAAGATACAGCCTACATATAACCTGAATGTCAGAAACAGGCATCACTCATCAATTCCTCATTCTTGCTGTATTTCTCTGTTTTAACCATGTGACAAAAAAGAGACTACCCTGCTAGTGCAGTAAAACAAAATGTCTCTGAAGAGAAGGTGCATTTGACAAGCTGGGAATGAACAACAGCCAAGTGGAACAATGCTGTGTGAATTCTGAGGAGGACACTTATGAATGCCTCAGCCCTAAACCATTCCTAGAATAAGCAAGCATCTCAAACTCCTCCTGTGATGCCTTGCACAGCTCAAACTTAAAAAAACTCAACAACAACCAAGTAAACACCCCCAATATTATAACTATTAGAAAGGGAAAGTTTTAAAAAAACCAGCTACTTCTGAGGTTTGTTTAATCCAAGCAACAAGCAACTTGTGTAAGACAGCTCCTGGTGGTCAGTAACCATAATGTTACTTTTTTACCCCTCTCATGCCTTTTATTTTTCAAAAGGTGACATTAAACAAAGGACAATACAGACAAGAGCCTTAGTCAAAATAAATGTTTGGGTTTTCAAGAGAATAAGTGGATAAAGAAAAGAGAAGAAATTTATTAGCCAACTGCAACAGAGTCAACTGGGGACTGGTAATTAGTGTTTAATGCCACCTATAGCAAAATGTTTCCCATTGGGAAAAACATGGGAGGCAAGTCCACTGTGCTCCTTCAGTCACAGGCCGGAGCAGAACATACAACAGCACTCGACAACAAAGTCTCTTTACGTATATTCAAGTTTTCACACATCTGCAAAGCAGAAGTAGTAGCAGCCATTTGGATGTTCTTTCTTAATGGTTCTCAGGGGGGGCCTAGGAAACTCGGAAGGACCTGGTTCTTGTGACATGGAGCTGGAGCTGCAGCTGCTGCTTCTGCTGCTGCTTCCAGCCACCTGTGCTCTACCTCTGTCCTTAGTAGGGGAGAGCTGGGGGGATCCTGGGCTCAGGTACCCAGCTGTGGTCTGAGTAGATGCAGTGGCATGTGTGGTTGGGCCAGTGTTGTTTTTCACATAGACGTTTTTGATAGCAACAAGCGTATGTGCCATGATGCTGATGCTGTTACTCAGATCTTGCATGCCTTGCTGCAGCAGCCGAAGATTGTGGTTCACACTGTCAAAGCCAGACTGGATCACCTGCATTTGAGTCTGCTGAATCTGCAGTAGGTCCTCTTCAGTCATCTCATTTTGGTCTGCCTGGGACCTGCCTTTTGTTTTGGCTTTTACTTTCCCAGAGGAACCACCGCCTGATGTCCCCAGAAAAGGCAGTTGTTCTTGACTAGGTGGAACCACTACCACGTCCTCAGAGCTTTCTTCTGGCTCTATCACCTTCACCACTATTTCTTCTTTGAGGTTCATCTGCTCAAGAGTGGATTGATGAGATGGGCCAGGATTGCCATTAAACCCTAGAAGGGGGGGGGGGGGGAGGGGGGGGAAGAAAAGGAAAGTAAAGCCCATGAGAAACTTCATAACCTCAGTGGTCAATGAAACATTTTCTCATCCACTAAGCACTAACATTAGTCCTTGAAACAAGACTCTCAAACTCACACTATATTATCTTGGATGGTTTTAGAATACAAATTACCTTGACAGGTGGTAAGAAAACCATAAATATGCATTCACCAGTTAACCATATATCTGCATACTACAGCTCCCTTACCACCACAGAAGCCAAACTTCAGGATCCCAGAGACAAAGTTCACTGCAAGCTCATTTCATGCTCTATCGTGCACGCAGTATCCAGTAAGAGCATTGCCGAAACACTGTGATTGCACGAACCCCTTGGTATTGAAGGTGCTCATTTCAACGTGCTAGGACAGAATCTCCAGCACGTAGGAAGTTATGTGCTCGCAGCACTTTCTACTGGCTGGACCGGCGTGCTGCCATGGCTTTTTGCATTTGCAAGGATAATTACTGCAACAGTGAAGATCGGTGGCCGGGTCTAAGGCCTCGTGGATGGGCAGCATCTGCTACGAGACGGGGTTTTTTCTCTTGGGTGCTGTTCTCAGGCACTTTTATGACCTACAGCACGAAGCCTCACAGTTAGTTCTGTGTGCGTGCACATACGTTTTGCATTTCCAAGGATCCGAACCAGACATTTCCTGCAGGGCCGATCCGCGCGGCCCCTGCGCGCACGCAGCGGGCGGGCAGCGCCGATCCCCCGCGGACCGGGGCTCCCGCAGCTGCGGCGGGGGACGCCGGGCGGAGGGTCCGGGGCGGCGCC
>VYZT01015317.1:29323-89239 GCA_013400735.1 Pomatostomus ruficeps | reverse complement strand
CCAGCAGTAGGCCGAGGGCGGGGGGCGCCGGCGGCCCGCAGCCCTGCGAGAGGCGGCACAGCTTGCTGCGGTCACGGCGCTTCAGGTCCCGCCAGCGCTTCTTCAGGTCCTCCACGTCGCGGGGGCAAGCGGCCACCGGGTTCACCTTGTGCCGGATCAGCTCCCACACCTTCCGTTTCTGGCCCGCGGAGGCGCGGCCGGGTCCCGCCGCGAACAGCAGCTGCTCGTGCTTCAGCACCTGCTCGATCAGCACCTCCGTCTCCGCCTCGTTGAAATTCGCCTTGCGCCGTTTGGGCGAGTCCTCGGCCATCCTCCGCCGCGGGTGTCGGCGGGCGGGCGAGCGAGGAGCCGCGGGGAGGGGGGAACGGCTCTGCCCTTTCCTGCGCCCCGGTCCGCGGGTGCCGCCGCCGCTAGGCCGGGCCCCGAGCCCTGCTGGGGAAGGAAATACCGCGCATGAGAGGAAAAGACGCGCACGGACCGGCGCAGGCGCCCCGTGCCCCGCGTGTTGACATGGGGAAGGGGCGCGGCCCCCGCCCGCCTCCCCGGCGGGAATCCCCGCTCGGCACCGCCCCCGCGGGAAGGGGGGACACGCCGGGCCCGCCCTCGGCGCGGGTTGTGCGCCTGCTCGGCGGGAGCGGGGCCGGGTATGGCGGCGGTTTTGGAGCTGCTGCTGCAGGAAGAGGTGCCGGTCAGCGCCGTGGTGCGGTGGCTCCGCCACGGCCCCGGCCATCGCCCGGCTGAGGTAACGCGCGTCGGGTCGTCCGCTCGCCCTCCCTCCTTCCGCAGCGCCCTGGCTCCGGCGGGGCCGGGCCCGCAGCCGCGCCATTCCCCCAGCGCCCTCCGCTGCCGCGGGCCGGGGCCGTGCGGGAAAGTTTGTCCGCTCCGCACTGCTGTGAGGGGCGAAGCCCGCGCGGGTCAGCCCGGGGCCCCGTCAGGTGCGGTTCCGCGGCCGCGGGCTGGGGTCGAGCTCCCGTCAAACAGCCGGCGGCACCGCCCCCGGCGCCGGGCGGTGTCTGGGGCGGGAGCGGGGCGGCCCCGAGTCCGCTGGCGCGGGCAGCGCCGAAAGCCCGGGCTGCCGTGTGCCGGCGCAGAGCCGAGGGAGGCGAGGGGCCGGCAGCGCGGCGCAGCACAGCTGGTGTCCTGGGGGAACGCGGTGACACGGGAAGGTGACGCTTTCCGCGTCTTTGCAGGGGAGGGTAGCGGTGAGAGAAGGACGAGGCTGTCGGCACCCAGTGCTCGGTGGTGGCTCTATGCAGGCACCAGCGCGCCTCCCGGCTAGATGCGCGTCCCGCCTGGACCTTGAGGAGGATCTTTGCGGGCTGGGAGAGGGTGCTTGTTGGCTGAGTTTTGTAACGAACGATTTTGGGTTCCTGTGGAAACAAAAACATTTGTAACTGTAGATTGACTCGGAGTGCTTATATTTCACATAGAGAATAACACAGAGAAACAATTTGTATTTAAGGCATCTTCTGCCTGAGCCCCTCGCAGAGTGTTACCTAGTACTAAAATCAAGCCTCAGTGGTGTCACCCACGAGTTAGTCGGGTATTGCCATCATCCTAAACGTGTGGGAAGAACGGACCAGCACTTCATGTTGTGTGATGTTTCCTCAGCTGTGACTTGCAGAAGCAGATCTGTGGACGTTATGAAGTTTGCGATCCTGGCAGCTCTGTGTACGTGAGGGGTGTGGAGGTCAAAAAGTTTGCCCTTGCAAGGGAATTTCTTGTGTCCTTTTGCTGTTGGGAGCAGCACAGTTGCATCAATAAGAGAAAGCAAGTGGGAGGTTTGCAGCTAGCAGCTGTTGACAGGTTGCTGTTACCCAGATATGGAGGAACCCAAACCTTGGTTAACTTGGACAGAGGAAGATAAGTGTAAACAGGTTGTGCTCTGAAAAGCTGGAGAAACTACCCAACCTCATGCATAGCGTAGACTGTAATCATCTTTGTGCCCATATGCTAATCCCAGGGGGCACCCAAGGAAATGCTAGGCTACATCTTGCTCTAGCTCTCATGGCAGTTTTGGGCTAGAGATGGTCTTCTGATGCCTCACAGGGGTTGTGTTCTGACCTGTGCTTTTTCACTGATAATTGGCTGCTTGGCTTGTTATCCAGGCTGTGTCAGAATCTCACGCTTCTCCAAGAAGCTGAATTGGTCTCATGCTTCCAAATATGAATTTTAGTATAGGTGTTGAGGATTGTGTGAGTTCGGTTACAGGCATACTTTTGCTGCCTTTCATGCAGAAACCACCTTCAGAAACAGTGTTTGCTTTTTTGACTTTTCATCTAGTAGGGTCGTGAGTTTGTATGCAATACTTTTAACATTAGTAAGGAAAAAGTTGCTGCCTTTGGGAACTTCTGTTATTGCAAATGTTGCTGAATCCCATTGAAAGGAAACAGAAACCTGGTGCAGAGTTAGTAACAAAAGAATTTTTACCCAGGTTACAAAACTTTGAACTGTGCACATAACATGAAGTCGTTTTCTTATAGATTTACCCTTATAAGATCACCACCACCTGTTTAGATTTCAGATGTGTTGAGTCAGTGGTGGGTTTTTTGTTTAAGTTTTTCGAGTATGAACTTCACGTACCTTAAAGTTGCACAGTCTCTCTTTAGACCTCTGTGAGGTCTCAAGGGACCAAAATAATTTAATTGAAATGGAAGAGCAGCTTTGGTCTTTTATTTGGTGCTGCAGGACTCCAAGTGCTTAAATGGTTGTTGTTATAGCACCCCTCTGTGGGAGCAGGTGGCATTCACAGAAAAACAGGGCACAGAGACCTTGCAAATTTTAAATTTTTCTGTTAGAACTAGATGCTTTCAGTATTGATGTTTCTGAAATATTGAACTTAGGGGTGCCAGTTGCTCCAGGTCCTCTCCGGCCATAGCTTCAGTATTACTGATGTTTCCATGGAACCATTACGCTGTTTTCCAGTCAGAGACCAAAGTGAATGACTCCATCTGAAAACTTGTGCCAAAATGGCTTATGTGTAGGCTGATTTTCAAATATGTGACCAGCACTATGGTTGCTTGAATTTCAGTGACCTACTTTGACCAGTCATGTTGGTTTTTATTGTGTATTGAGATCCCATAGTTACCGCTTAAATGTGTCTGAGTACATGGACAGAGAGAATAAAGTAGCATCTTTATATTAATTCTTTGTCTACTTCTCTCATAGGAGAACCACATCCATGACAAGCTGGTATCTCTTACATTGCTTCAGAAAGATTTTGTGCCTTTTCTGCTAAATTTTTTAAGGGAGCAGACCAGCCAGATCCTGACTAATGGACCTCCTACTCCTGCTAAGACTCCTAATTCCAAGGCCCATGGGAGCCAAAGGACAGGATCGGAAAGGAGGGCAGGCCAAGCAACCAGCAGCCGAGTGCAGCTCTTTTCGCAAAGGCCTTCAGTGACCACCTGCACCACAGATCCCAGATCTTCTCCTGCTGCAGCATCCAGCACTTCTTCTTCCTTTTCCGGGTCGAACCTGTCTAGCCCTTGTGGTGATTTCCCCAGCATGGTCTCCAGCAGCAGCCCAAGCTCTGGACACAGCCCTGTGCTCCACCACGGTGAGAAGCGGTCGTCTCAGAAGGCCAGCCTGGGGAGCTTCCTCACGGCCACGCCCGAAACCCTGCCCATGAGACGAGGCCGGAGGAAGGGCAGTAGCTCCATCGGTGCCTCTGGCCGGCAGGTGGCTCGGGATCTGGGGCGTTCCCTTGCTGAAGAGGAGGATGGAAAGAGTGACAGTGGATTGTGGAGTGGAGGGAGAAGGAAGCGGAGCGAAGTGCCTCTTGTTTCTGCCAGATCCCCGCCTAGCCAGCTCAACCTTAACAACTTGGAGGAGTTTCCGCCCATGGGTGCTGCCTCTGGCTGGACAAAGTAAGAGCGAGTCTGGCTCACTTTCTCATTGGGATTGTGCTGCAGGTTGCTGCTCCTTGGCCAGTTGTTGTGCTGTCCAGATGCAGAAGAGGCTGTAATACACAATTCCTGGCTTCTGGGCAACTTGGTCAGAGCTGTTTTGTTCTGGTCACCATGTAGGGAGGGGAATATTGCCTTGGCAGGGAGTCAGGTTGCCACTCCGTGGGCTCATCCAAGACACCTCTTTAGGCTCTCGCTTGTGATGCTGCCTGCAGCTTGCCAGTGCACAGTCCAGCTGATACACAGCTGAGCACATCTTTGTCCTTGCATGTTCTAACAAGTCAGCATTATCTTGGCTCTTCATGTTTCTCATTTAACACGATAGCAGTTGGTAAAGAAGAGCAGTCCTGGAAGGCTCTTCAGCTTTACTGATGCTAGCAAAAAAGCTTTTGGGTTGACCTTCTGTGGCTTTTGGTAGCAGATGTTAGCGTGCAGCTTCATTTGTGCTGTGTAATTGTGGACAAAATAGCTAGCTGTATTCTCCTTGCTGACTTTGGCTAAGCTTCTGGGTGGCTGTTTATGTTGTGGTTGCCTCAGTCCTTTAATCCTTCTCTTTTACTCTTTAAAATCCTCATTACCAAATATAAAGTCTTTGTGTCAGCCTTTTTGCTCTGTATATCAGTCACTGGTCTCTGAAAGTGGGACTTTCTAGTTGGAGATGCGAAATTCCAGCTGAAAATTATTAGACATGTGAGTCTGTACAATGAATCCAAATGCTCTAGGTGATGCTTTGGCCAAGGGAGATAAGGTGCATTTCCAGCAGAGACAGCAAGTCTCTCTTCCTCAATTGGTGTAATGCTCAAGTAGGAAAAAGAAGGAGGAAAGAGATCGTGAGTCTTTGGAAATCAGCGTTACAGCAATTTTGAGAACACCTTAGCAGTTAATATGTAGCAACCAGCATTTCCTTGATGCTTTATGTTTCTGTATCTATTTCCAATTTTTTAGTGTTTTTTACTACTTTACCAAGCCCCTTCCTGAAGGAGAAATCCAAGTATTTTATACAAGAAGGATAGGTTCCCCTGAACTTAAATGACCTAATGTGACGTGGGAGCCTGGACTCTTATTGGTAGACAATGGCAACTTGATGATTGATTTTGGTTTTGTTGGTTTTTTTTTTTTTCCCCCTCCTGGTCATATTAGAAACTAATTTACCAGCAGTTGCTTATTAAAATGGGGCATTTCCAGTCCTTTCAGATTAGAAACATTTGGGAAGGTTGTGTGGCACTGTGTTATCTGTTAGATGGCTTGATACTTAATAATTAATTTTGCTGCAGCGTCAACAGGCTGTTTTTAGCAGTCTGTAGCTCCATGACTTTTGTTTCAGTGACAGAATAAAATTGATAACTATAGGTACAGTTTAGAAATTCAATATCCTGACTCAATATCCATTTTGTTTTAGCATTAGGTTCCTCTGGAAGAGTTGCATGCCTACCTGTCTTGAGACCTAATTTTTTTGTTGTTGTTTAGCTTGATTTTAGTGGAATCACTTCTCTTTTTTTCAGCAAAAGCAAACCATCGAGGCGAATCAACCCAACTCCCGTGAGTGCTGAGCGGCCCCTCTCGAAACCAAAGACTTGCTTCACTTCCACGCCTGTCAGCCAGTCTCCAGCTGCTCGCTTGGCAGCTGGGTCAAGCCTCGAGGCGTTTACTGCTGTCCAGGAAGGAAGCCTCTCATCTGGGATAAGCAACAGCCTTCAAGAGGAGAGGGAGATGTTGAAGAAAGAACGGTACGGTCTGAGCAGGGGGGTGATTCTTAGTCCCCTTGTGTCCTGGTTCTGGCCAGGACAGGGTTATAATTTTTGCAGTAGCCAGGAGGGGGCATGGCTAGGACTCAGAGGTTATTCTACACCACCTCACCTCATTTTTTGGGAGTGGGGGAGGGTGCTCTCAGGTCACCCTGGAGTGACAGAAGGAGTGGTCAGGTATTCTCTGTTGTCAGGGGTTTCATGTGAATCATTTACCTCTTTCTTGTACCCTCTGGTTTGTATCGTTGCTGTTACTTCTCCCTTTCTTATCTCATTGGTGTTTCCAGTAAACTGTTCCTATCTCAACCTGGGATCTTTACCTTTTGTGCCTCCAGTTCTCCTCTCCAGCCTGCCCCACAGCAGGGGGTGAGAGGGAGATGGAGTAGTTTGGAGAGTTTCAGCGGGAGCACTAAATTGGGGAGTACCATTCCTAAACCATGACATTTTGTCTTAAGGTGGTATAGATATCAAAATGAAAATGACAGATAAATATCCAAAACAGATATTGATGACCTTAACTATAACTTGCCTAAAGCCAAGTGTGTCTGTGGTATCAGACTAGGATATTAATGCATCTAGCTCATGTTTGACATTTCAGAGGTGTGCTTACTGTGGAACAATGACCCTCACTTAAGAAGCGTAGTCAGTCCTCCCTGCTTTTATGAGATTTCCTCTTCGTGGACTTGTATGTGTGGCTATCCCCTGTACATCTTTCCTTAGATTGCACAGGTGAAGCAATTGGGTGTAATTAGACTGTGTTTGGAGATTGCACCAAGACACATTGGTTTGAAGAAAATGAGTTAGTGATGCAAATGTGTGGAAAGTGTTAATGGTTTTGCAGGGTAGGTAGACTAACAGAAGCTTGCAGCTGGAGAAAACAGGACATGGATAGCTTGAGATTCTGTTTTAAAGGTTACTATTGCAGTTGTGCATTGAAAATTGCTGTCAGGTGAGGTGAATTCTAGCTTCTGGTTTTGTCTCTGCTGTTCAGTTAGTGAACAGAAACACACACACAGAGTTAGTGTGACTTTCATTGTTTGTAAAATGGTATCACCACTGTTAGTCTGTGAAGATTGGTACTTAGAAAAAAACCAAAGCATAGTAATAGAGAAACTATTGTCTGTAATTGCTGATAGAACTGTTGCTGATCTTTGTAGGTTTTGTTCTCGGGGAAACTCCTCAGGACACGTGGGTGTAATTCTTTTCCTGCTAAGATTTGCAGCTCACTTCAGTGGGACCAGAACTAGCTGAAACACCTCCAGTAGAGTCTGATGAATTACTGCTTGTACTGAACCCGCAGCAGAACTGCTTAGGATTCAAATCTGCCACTCTGCACTTAAGTTTAGCATCTATTCCAGTCTGAATTCTACCTGAAATGTCCCAATAATCTGTATAAACTAAAGTCTGTGAAATAGTAGTATGTGGTGGGCTGGATCTTGCCCATGAGGTGATATTCTCACCTGACCCATCATACTTGAAAGCTGGGAGTTTCTGGGAGTTGAGTAGTGATGGTGAAGTGAGGTACAGAAGTAACACAGCCTTCAGCCAGCTGGGTCCCTTTGAGCAAGGGCAAAAGGTGAATTTCATCCTCAGGTGGATGACAACACTGAGGCAGAAGTGAAGCAGAGTCTAATTGCATTATTGGAACCTTACTTTGGTGGGCTCACAAAGTACTTAATGAATAATTTTCTTCAGTTCTATCAGTTGTTGATTATTTTCATTGCAAAGAAGCGGTTGGTAATCTTTCTACTTCCATTTTGGGATCAATTGTTCTTCATCACAGCAGTTCCACTAGAAAGAGGCCAGTAGAAAAAGTTCTTTGCTGCAGGTAAAAATGTTTGACTTCCCCAGAGCCATTAAAGTGACTTAAAGATTTTACTTTTGAGACAGTGTGGTAAGATGTAGTGTGATGTTTCAAGTGTAAATGTTCCATTGGAATTTTTGACAATCATTTGATATTGCTGTTACTGGCTTTTTTCCTGTTTGTCGTGTGTCTTATGTATGCTGCTCTGGTGTTGCATTTTGGATGATCTGTCTGGTTTTGTACAATGTCTGTGTATTTAACTGAGCGATCAGTGTTGATTTAGAATCCAGCAATCAAAGTAGTTTGTTCCTTCTGTTGTTTAACTTACCAGTATGGAATTTCATCAGCCTTTGCATTGCCTTTCCACTCAGTGGTATTGGGTCCTCTCAGAGTGTCATTAACTTACATCTATATCCAAAGGTATGGATGTGAACCTGATTTTCATATATTTTTAAAAATGTCTGTCAGAAAGTGTACGAAAGAAGATTTTTAAGATGTGGTCTCTAACAGATTTCCTGTCTTTAACAAATATCAGTTCAGATGAGAAGCAATAACACAGGTTAGTTGGTTAATTTGGTTAGAATTTGAATGGGATTCTTTAGAGGCTTTTGGTGGCTAACCACAAGATCTAGTCTAACTAAGAGAAAAATTACTCAAATTACTATGATGCTAAAAGCTGCTTTAGTCAGTGTAAATGACATGGTTTACTTACTGCAGGATTTCCTTAGTGCTACACTGGAAGAGAAAGACCTCTTCTGGCTGCATGGCTGCTTTGGGTCATCCTCAGCCACATAGTTATGTTGCTGCTCTTGAATTTCAGATGCAAATTGCTGCACCAGGCGTCTTCTCCTGCAGGGATATCTTTCGATCCTGGTACTCCAACTAAGCCTAGCTACACTCGCAGTGCTAGCCTTCCTGCTGACAGCCATCTGGTGACCTGTGCGAATCCTGCTAAGGTTTCCTGCAAGAAACAGTTGGAGTGTCTGGCACAGCTCTATTCATCGTGCATTACAGGTGAGGACACGGGAGATGGGAGACTGACCTTCCTTTGAGCTTTGAACTTGTGTGTGTGCTGTGAGAGGGAGGTGGATGGGAAGTGGAAGTTGTGGGATAGTTATAGTGTACAAACAAATGACATCTGGAAAAATAAACTAAGCTAACACAGTTCTTAAAATAAATGAATACTAGGTAAAAGATTAGGGAAGGAGGTGAGCCTGATGCAGTACTCTGAGCTGCAGTAGACTGAAGTTGTATGGTCCCATCTGAAACCAGGCTGTTCCCTAACACATCTTTCCCATGCTGATCTACACTGTGATTGTGTTATGGGGAGGGAGTTCTTTGCTGCCTACCACAGAACAGGAATCTATCTTCTTACCTTTGTGTATTAAAGCAGGACAGTATTGAATAATCCACCTTTAACGTCTCATTTACTCTCTTCCAGAAAACCTGGTACCAAATATTTTTCTGGAGCTGTTTTTTGTTCTGCAGCTGTTGACGTCTAAAGGCACTTCTACTGCAGAAGATGGGGATAGTGACCCTGAAATCAGTGAAAGAAATAGAGGTAAGCAGTAGTAATGAAGAGAAAGAATGTTGCTTCCATAGAATGAGAATGTGTTGTAGAGTAGCATGGACAGTTATTATTAAATGACATAAAACGCGTTGTTACCACTGACTCATCTGAGATGCTGACAAAAGTCATGCAGGTATGGGAAGTGCTTCCACCGTGTGATGGAGTGGGGCTGTTGGATACTGTTGGAATCTAGTTTTCTGCTGAGATTTGCTGTAGCTACTTCCTAACACTGACTTTTAGAGCTGATTATTGGTCCTTTAGTTTATAAATGGTGATAGGTACTGTTGTCTCATGTTTCTTTTTTTCCCCTTAGATGCGTCAGGGAGACAGCATTTTCAAAGTGTGCACAACTGTGTTTATTTTGCTGTTCGAGTCTTGGATTATCAATATGAGTGAGTTGAATTCCTTTTTTGTCTGACTGTGTCTGCAGTTGTGTGTGGGATTAAGCAAGTGTACTTGGATTTTAGAACTTTACCAGTTACGGGCTCAGAGTTGTTAATTTTCCTTCAAAACATACAACTTGACCTGGATTTGGATGTCTGTGGGTTTCCTTGCACTGATCTGTCCACTGAACTTTGTTGTAGTTGTGCAAGAACAGGAAAGTCACGAGATGAGAATGATAACAAATACAGATACCAGTAGGATTTCATGCGGGGTACATGTGGTTTAGAACTCTTTGCTTGGCAGCCTCATAAAACGTAAGCATTTCTTTAGATCTGACCATGTGTTGTTTATGTCTGTCTGAATTTTGTCCCTGTTGTCTTGGCAGAATCATTTCCCATTTAGAAAAGGGGATGCTGAAGCTTTTGGCTGAAAATGAACGGATTGCATCTTTTTCTCCCACCTTGCACAAGAGGCTCAGGCAGGCTTATGAAAGCAGCACAGCCAAGGTAAAAATTGGCAGACCCCAAGTGAAATTGCTTCAAGCCTTTGCGTGGTTGTTCTTTTATTTGCAATGGCTTTGATGTTAAATCTCATTCCTTCTACTTCACCTTGTTGTGTTGTCTCTGGAAACTGTATAAAAGCTACTTTCTTTCTCTGTAAGTGGGTGAGTGAGTTGGTGGGTCCAGTGATTGTTAGCTGTGAATCACTGCTGGCTAGCCTTGCATTGTGCTCCAGGCTCTGACCTCAGCCGGAGACTCTGATAGGGTCAAGTTTTGCTTTTGAAGTTCTCATCTAATAAACATGGATCCCAGGAGAATGGTTGGTTAGGTACAATATCAGAAGGTAGTTTCAAAGATGTGGATTTCTTTCGTAGATATGGACTCTTTTTAGGCAAATGACATTTCAGAGGAGACATTACAGATTGGGAAAAATTGTTCCCTCATGTGATCAGCTGGGTTAGGGAACTAAAGCTGGATGGTAGAAATGTATTTTGTATCTCATTTCATCCATCTTTTAAAAATGGCAATTACTCTTGGCAAAGAAAGAACAGTATACTGAGACTGGGACATGCCAGTAGCTGAGCTTTAAAGTTGTAAATAAAGATCTTGTTACTTGAAGAACAGGCTTTTTAATTGGAGAAAGAGTAAGGTAGCAGAAATTGCCAGCCAGGATCCTGAATTTTCTCAAGCCCTATATTGAAGGTACACTTTGACTGTTTATGGATTTTTCCACACTGTATCAATGCTGGTTACAATCTGTTCAGCAGAGATTTAAGGAGACCAGATGCTTCCTCCTAATGTTGAGTGTTTCTGCCTCTGTAGCCTAATGTAGATTGTTAAACTTTTGGTGTTTGCTAGTAGTTAGCAATTAGGAAGTATAGTGTCTGGACAGTTAGGCTAGTGTTACTTTGTTTCCTCGTCATGCCTTTTCCCTGCTTTTTTCTGGGTCTCAGATTGTTTAGAGATTTACACTAGTTTAATGGCTGCCTCTGTGTTTTTAACAGGTGTCTCTCCTGCTGCCATGCTCTGTACAGTCTGTTTCTTTTCAGCCAGAAACTGATAATCGCTCTAACTTTCCCAGTGACAGAGCATTTCACATATTTAAGAAACAAAGGTAAGCTACTTCTGCTGTTCCTGCATGCTTACAGGCTATAACCTTTGCATGATTGTGAATAAAGGATATTAAGAATGTCTTATGTATACTACATGCTGTAGAAAAAAATCTTGAAATTTTCAGTCTAATTAGAAGAAAAAAGGTCTTTGTCCATATTGACTGCAGGAGTTAAATGGTTAATGTCTTTAGAGAAGAACAGCCTAATTCTTCAGGAGTTATTGAGACTTCTGATAATGCCAGTACAGAGTGTCACCCTACTGGATTGCTTCTGCATATAAATCTGGTATGCTTTTCTCATTCCTGCTTGCAGCAACAGGGTGAGGACAGAATGATGAGTTGTCTTGGTCCTTTTTTTTTTTCATAGGGGTTATTTCATGTGGCTTATTCTTTCCTGCCTCTCAGTCTTCACTATGTCTGTTCGGTAATGGCTGTTTTGGTCATTGCATCATAGAGTGGACATAACAAGCTTAAGCACTTGCTGTCAAAGACATGGAAAATGGAAACTCACTGAAGTACTGCTAACATTTATGAGTTTTTGAAAGATACCTGAATGCTTGGAGGCTGGGGTTATTTAATCTGAGGTAGATTGTTGCTGGGGAGCTTTGGAACAGTTGAATATTCAGTTGTTGCTTCAAATTTTAGAGTGGGAATTAATTCCCTTAAATATCTTGGTTCACAGGGATATATTTTATGAACTTCTGCGTGAATGGGAGGATAACCATGAGAAAACTGGCTGGGACTTTGAAAGAGTTCTGGGCAACAAGATCAGGTAGGAGTCCTATGCAACTTCAGCTAGCTCTTTAATGTAGCTGAATTGCTGGTGCAGCATACTGCACCTGGCATCCTTAGTTCCATGTCCTGCCTGTTCTGCACTAATCTGTAGGGGGCTGTGTGCTGCTTGGAAGAGACTGCCCACGTACACTTGCTTCTGAATTTAAAAGTATCTACTGTTATCTTAAGGAAACAAGCCATAAGTGGCAAGGGCCTAATTTGATCAGTCTCGTTGTTGCTCTTTCCCTTTCAAAATCACAGAAAGCGGTACCTCAAAATCAGTGTATTGTGGGGTGAACATTGTTACTGTATACACTTGTGTGTGCATGTCACATTTCTGATGTCTGACTCCTCTTAAGTGAGGAAAAGTGTGTTACGTATTCAGAAGCTGTTCGCTCTTATAATTATTTGCGGGTGTCCAGTGCATTAGCTCTGAAAACAAGACAATGGCGTCTCTTTCTGTGGAAAGCAGACTGTTTTATTCACTTACTGCTTTATCAAAATGCAGTCTATATAAAGAAACTTACAACGCTGAAAGCAGTTGCCTTGTGGGTTTCTCTGTTAGTATCAACCACCGACCCATTCACGTTACATGTATGTAGTTGGCTTCTTGTGGTGACAACAGCAAAACAAGGTTGAGGCTTAAACGGAGAGATTTTCCTTCTCTTGGGGCATCAGAAGTAGCACTACTGCTGTTTCCTTAATTCCACATGTGTGAGCTCTCAGCTTACTGTTCTGGGCAGGGAAGAGTGTGAGCTGAATGGGTTTATTCTTTTTTCTAAATAACAGCATTATTGCAGGAAAGGAAGAGATTCTTTTTATCTCTGGAGCTGTGTTTGCTCTGTAGGTGCTCAAGGAGGATTTTTGTTTCCATGTCAGCAGCAGGTGGGGCTCAGTGCTTGGGAAACCGGGTTATAAAAATCCTGTGTTTTTTCAATGGCCTTTGGAGACTGCTTTCTTAAAAGTAGATATTTTATGCTTTTGGTATAGTTTGAGGTTAGAACACTGTTTTTTGTACCACAAAGTTCCAGTCAGAATTTTGTGATGTTTTCCTTCACAGGGCCATGATGGCTCACCTATCTGCAACCTGCAACCACAGCCATTTTGCCAGGCTCTTTCAGAAACAGCTTATCCAGGTAAACGACTTGTGTTGTTTAATGATTGTATACATCAAAGGTGATTTGCTCTTTCCTTGGCCTGAGAAAACAAACTGTGTCTTGTAATCTTCTTTGAGATTTTGCTATTGAAAATTCTTTTGGGAGAGACAAGTTTTCAGGATGGGAATTTCTTTCCTTCTTCAGAAATAATCAGTGATAAATTACTGATGAACTCTGTTTAAATCAGAAATAAGGCACACTGAACACATCATGAGCTGTAAGCATTCATTCTTCATGGCTATTTACTTCGACTTTCTAATTTTAGTACGGTTACAGTTTCTGGAAACTTTAAGGATGTATTTTGACATTTGTCAAGTGCAGAGGTTCCCAGTTATGTTTGTTAGCAGCATAAGCGCAAAAAATCTCTGGTTCTTTTGTGTAACACTGCAACAGGCTGAATTTGGTGTCGTACTGCTGTTGTAATTCATAGGGGTTTTTTTGCCAATTTCAAGCATTGCCTGACTTCATTGTGACTAAAGAAATGAAGGAGAAGATGCCTCTGATTGAAGTACAGATATTCACTGTATCCTTTGTAAATGCCTGGCTTATTGGTGGGTTCCTTTTGGAGAACAAAACAGACACAAAACCTCACCTTTGAGTATTAGCCCACATACATTGCCAGGAAGCTGCAAGGTGTTGGAATGTTGTAAACTCCTCTAAGTGTCAAGTCTGAGTTTGCATCAGCGTCCTGTCTGACTGTGTGGGTGTGTTCATGGAAATTGTGGGAAAGAGGTAAGATGAATGTGGTTGCATCAATAGGATTTAACTACTCTTAGGTGCTGTGTTTCTCCTTCATATCTGTGCCTTCTTAAGGAAGACTGCAGAATTTCACAAGGGTAGCCAAAGATCTAACCTGATATCTGGGTGTCTTCAATGGATCTGATGTGTCTGACTGGAAAATGATTTGCAGAATCTTGTGTATATTATGACACTCTTGCAGAAATAAACCAAGACTGAGGATTTGTGTCAAGGCCTGATAATTTAAAGGTAGAGAAGTGTAGCAAGATGTTCCCTTGGGGAGGTGAGGATGCTCCATTTGGAATGAATGGACCTAGTTCTTGCTCACTTGATAGACATTCTTAAATGTTGCTTTTTATTATGATCTCTGTCATTAAAACTACCATGGCTTAGATGTAGGGGTATGCAGTCAACTTTTCCCAGTACTCAGCATTTGTTAGGTTGTGTCTGGACTGCTGTGTCCAGTCTTGGGCTCACCAGCACAAAAAGAAAAATCCAGACTTATTAGAACAACTCCAGTGCAGAGCCACTGGTAAATGATTAAGGGACCAGAGCAATTTTGTATGAGAAGAAGCCGCGAGCTGGGAGTATTCAGCATGGATAAGGCTCCAGTTTGTCTTGACACTGTGTTACAAATACCTGTTGGGAGGGAACAAAGAAAAGGGAGCCACATTTTTCTCAGTAGTGTTCACCGACAGGTCAGGTGGCTGACCCTGACTGAACAAGAGGGTTGGATTAGATGATTCAAGAGGCCTCTTCTAAACAGTTCTGCAGTTCTGTAATTCTTTGAGTCTTGAGTTGTTTTTGTGTGTTTGAGGCAGTGGGGCATTATTTTTTAAATTTTATTTAACTCTGTGGAAGTTTCAGGAAAACCTGCTGTGGGAATGCATAGTGCAGCATCATGGGCCTTTGGGCTTTGGAGTCTGAGCTAAAGATCCTACTGGGTGATGAGAATGATAGGTATTCTCTCCACACATTCACCTGTAGCCTGCTAGATGTGCCCTAGTTAGATGTGTAGGATTGGAATTCCATCTCACAAGACCTCCAGGCTGTTTACAGCCAAGGTGGGGTAGCATGTTACGGCATGGGGAAGAGTTGTTCTGTATGTGGGCACTTGGAACGGTTATGCTTGGATTACTCCAGAAGCAGTCTTGTGAGGAAGGGATAATATGCTCTGTGAGCAATGAAGTGAAATGATGCCTTGTTATGAATATTCCACCTCGCTACTCTTTCTGTCTCCTAAAGATGTGCAAGGGTCCTGTCGGTGGTGGTGCAAGCTGGGGAGACACTCCAGACCAGGATGTCCTTAATATGCTGGGTTCTGATAATCTGAGCCGTCTGAAGAGGCTGCAGGAAAGATTTTTTGTTCCTCAGAGTATCAGAGGACCTTGTCCACCCCCTTCGTTTCCAGGGTGCCAACAATTCTTCAGGGACTTCATCCTCAGTGCAGGAAGGTGAGTGGCCTGTGCTTGCTGTTCCCTCTGTGAAATGTGAGGGCAATGTGGAATGTGTGGAAGCACCAGCACATTCCCCTTACATCAGGGAGTTATCTAGAAAGATTGGGACTAGACTATATGGCAGTGATTTTTCTTTTATAAACCCATCACATTTTCTTGGAGCTGTCAGCATTTCCCAGCGCCAAGGCATGCAGTGCTGCCCAGCAGGGACACTGGACTGGAGAAGTGCTTCTTGTGTGATAGTGCATGAAGCCAAGGTGTACAGGATGAAGCCAGGTTCGTGGTTTTGTTTAATGAGTTTTTCACAATTCACAGCATGGGGGAATTGTGATCTATGGGAGATTTTAATCTTAAATTCAGTTATTTTATAGATTCCTCCGCTGGCAGATCAATTTTATTATCCTTACGCTCAGACTTGTTACATAGCATCTCTGAAAAAGTACGAAAGAAGAGTGGAAATGAAGGTGGTCAGCCAGTCCTAGTCTTCTCTCTTGCTGTCTTGTCTGTCAGTCTGTTACACTGGATGTCTGCTGATGCTTGTTGCAACTCATGAGACAAGCTTAAAACTTTGCAGCGTGTTAGTTGAGGTTTTGCTGCTGTTTTCAGCCCAGTCTGACTCATCATCATCTTTTGCTGAAGTTACCAGTTCAATCAGCACCTGATGGATAGTCTGTGCCTGAAGATACTTGAACTGAATGGCCTTACTCTGGTGGAGCATGAGCACAGTGATGGGGAAGCAGATATGGATGAACAGGTAGGCTTGTTTTGTATAAATACACCTGTCAGGAATTTCTCTGAGCTGTTCCAGTAGTCAAACAATTACTGGCTTGATTGTGAGTTGCTTGGAGGTGCCACCACTGTATTTACAGGACAAGAGCTTCTTCATTTGTTCTGTCATAACTCTGCAATTTGCTTATTTGTCTGAGCCCCTTGCCACTTACTTGCACACTTCAGGGTGCTTCACAGAGCTGTCATCAGGGCACAACAGTTGTGAAAGTGAAAGCTTCCTCTTTAGGTTGTTGTATCCTATGTTACATCAATGAAATAACCAAGTCCAGTTGTTGCACCCCATTGCAATAAGTTCCTTGTTACTTTTCCATCTAGAAAGATTTTAGTTACAATGAATTTGTAGTCATCCCTGTTCATAGGTGTTCAGGTGTTTCTTCACTCAACTGTACCTGTCAGAGGTGTCACAGCTTACAGTCTATTGGCAAAATAGCAGCCAAGAGTTCATGGAGACTTGCAGAGTGATAGTGGTATAAAGGAGGCAATGTGAGATCAGCTCTGCCTCTCATTGACTCCGAAGTTCTTAATATGAGGATGTGATTGAGCAGCTGCTTGTTTTAGAAAGCTCTTGAATAATTCCTTGTGAAGAAGTGAAGCAGTGGAGACAGAAGCAATTTAAAATGCTTGATAAATATGTATTTTGGAAACCTGGTTTTATTAAAAGCAGTGATTAAGCTATGTGGCCCTTTTACATGAAGGGAGTGGAAGTTTAGTGTTGGCATTTGCTTTGCCAGGGTAGGGTAGCATTGCCTCAGCTTGCTTTTCTTCATTTTAGGATGAAAAGAAGCGTTTCACCATGGCCCTGTTGAGCCTACGGCTCCTCGCCAAGTTCCTGGGGTTTCTTGTGTTCCTGCCCTATCGCACTGCGGAGCAGCCAACAAGAGACTTGCAAGATTCTGCATTAGCGCTCAGAAACCAGGTATGAGACTGAGCATTGCCTTCTGCTTGATAGTCAGTTTTTCTAGTCTGCAGAGGATTGCGAGTAGTCATGCACTTTGAAAGTGAGCCAGTGGTTCCTGGGATGATGTTATATGGTTCTGTGTGCCTGCTGCATATTCTGGGGTTGGGAACAAAGGACAAAAGAATTTGTGTTACCTCGAAAAGAGGGAGCAATGCACTGATGGTAAGGTACTCAGTCTTCTGTTATTTCTGCTAATCTGGGTCTGTCATACCAAACCTAGCTAAGACAACTTGTATTTATAGTGTAAGATCCAGCTACCAGGACTGATTGTGTTCATTTTGCACCTGTCTCCCAGCAGTGTGTCATACTGAATGGGAGCATTAGACCTTGACCCCACTTTGTACATAGTTAAGCTTTTAGCCTTGCTTTTCAAAGTCCCAGTGGGACCTTTGGTTGCAGTCATAGTGAGGTTTTTACCTCTGGTCATGGGCAAAGAAATGGTTTCATTAGCCAGAAGTCACCAGTAAAGAAGATGAAATCTCAGAAAGAAAAGTCAAGATATAGATAAAAGTTCTTCTATAAGTATAAAAAGATAACTTCCAGCTGCTGGTTTAACTTCTCTTGTCCTTTAAGACCCTGCCTGTACTGGATATATTAAAGCTTCTGAGACAATCTATTCAGGATCAACGTTCTATCCTCACTATTCCTTGGATTGTGGAGTACCTTTCCCTTGTGGATCATATTGCTCCTTTCCTTGATTATTACAAGAAAGTATTTGGTATCTTGCTGCAGGTATACAGGTAAGATCCTAGGAAACTGTATCTATAAAGAACATTTCTGGGAATGTTTGATTATTTAGTTGAGGTACCTGCTGTTTGAGAATGCATGCTGGTACTGGTTTGAGATTCTTATAAGAAGCACTTTTTTTTTTTTTGTGGTGCAGATTATGTGTACTTTTTATCTTACATAAAGCTGCAAAGAGGACACAGCCTAAACTTGGGGATTAATACGGGGTTTAATATGTGGGTTTTTTCATTAAGTAAATTAAAGTCTTTAAATCCCACTTGGTCACTCTATATCTGCAGCTGTAATCGACCTTCAAGCTGCAGCTTGAATTTTGACCTTAAACCTATAAGGTTTCCAATGCCTAAATAATTTTCTAGTTTTCTTTCCTATATACATGAGGAAAATTTGAAGCACGTTCTAGAGAATGGCTTGTCTAGAATAAACTTAAGACAGGATGCTATTCAGGTACATACAAAAAGTAGAGCTTGCTCTCTCTTCAGGCAGACATGCAAGGAAAGTGTACATGGTGGTAGATAGTGTGATTGGTAAGTGAATGGTTTGGGAATGTTTTCCTTAATGAAAACTGAGCTGCTGAAAACTAAGACTCTCTTCTGCTGCATGGCAGGTTAATGATCCTTTCTGAAGACAAGGAGATGAGTTTCCTGAACAAGCTGCTGATCCTTGCAGTTCTGGGTTGGCTTTTTCAGGTAGAGTCTCCTGTGTGCATGTAGCTCTTCTCTGAAGAAAAAGCAGGGCCCAGAACTCAATACAAAATACTGTTGAAATGAATTAAAACAATTCAAAGCAGTAGTTTATTGTTTTGTTGAGGTTTTTTTACACTGGCGTGGGGTTTAAAGAATAACTGTATTTTAATAAAGAATTATTTTCCTCTAGTGAAATTGTGCGAAGCACCATTTTTTTTCCAATAGGAATTCCAATTGCATCTGAAACACATTCTCTACTTACTAATCTGCAACCTTGTAAGAAAATTGACAGCTGATTCCTGTGAGAACTGGAAGCTCTTGTCGCAAAGATGGTGTGCTAGTTGTCAACCTTGAATTACTGGGGAATTTATTGTCTGATAGAGGGATGGTGTGTGATGAACTTTTAAAATTCTTTTGTGCCTCCAGTTGGAAGCAAGGTAACTACTTAGCAGGAACCTGTTGGAAATGTGAAAGATGCAGTATGGGGAGGGTAAGGAAGGTGGCTTATGTTATTGTGGTCAAAATAAGTCTTTAATTTTATGGAAAGGTTCTCCTTAGGGTAAGAGGATCCTTAGTGCTAGGACATCTTTTTTGTTGGTGGCAGGATGGTGAGATTTTACAGCCCTATTATCAGAAATGGTGGAAGTTACTGACTGCATTTTGGGTTGCAACTGCTGCGTTTTCTGTTTCAGGTTCCATCAGTTCCTGAAGAGTTGTTTTTTACTACTGATGACAGGCAGGAGAGATTTATGGTAGATACTGTGACATCCCCTCAGTCTTTGGTGAGTTAGTGCAGCAGCATGTCCTCTGAATCTGTGGGGGAAGACGGACCTACCACTTCTTCAGGAGTTGTAAGATTTTATCAGGAACTTGGCTTCAGGCCAGCTGAAATGAGCATATGCAGAACAATGGATGTGATGCCCGGTTTGTCCCAGTGCCTCAACTGCATTGCATGTGTGTTATGGATTGTGAACTCTGTGTCATAGCTCTGGGTTTTCTATCAGGCAGGAGCCATCTCACCTGCTGCAATAATTTGCAGAACAGGTACCAAATTATGCTGGAGGATCAGATGCTGTTTTTCCTGCAAGGTGAGCTGATAGAATTGTAGTTCTTCCCAGAAATAAGCAAAAGTAATGGTGAACAGAAATAGTAAGATGCAAGGTTGCTGTTTTTGAGGTCACCTGTTTTCCAGTGTCATGATAAAGGGTAGCTAAACTGAAAATGGTATGAGCAAGCAGGAAAGGAGGTGAGCTTATGGCATGTGTGATGTTTCAGATAACTCCCAGACATGCAAGGGGATATACAGTATTCCTGTAAAAGGGGTGTGTATGCTAAGATACATTGCCTTGGTGTATGGGATCTGAAGTTCCTGTTCCTCCCATGGGCCTGCCTGTGCTGTGTTAATACTGGGGTGACATTTCTCCACAGCATGGTGTTCCAGTGAGTCTGGATGAAGACACTTGTGGAGTGTAATGCAAGCAGATGGCCTTATTTATTTTCCTCCATGGAAAGGTTTCTCCCTTATGAGTAAAAGCTGTGGCAACAGTCCCAGTTCCCTTCTGTGACCCAGCTTTCAGCTGGGCTTTGATAGTGATCAGGGGCAAAGGCTGAGCTACACTAATAAAATGAAGAGCAGCCCATTCTGTGTTACAGGGCTGGACCAAACACTTGGGCTGCAACGTTCATAATTTTACTGTGTATTTGGAATCCAGCTATTGTTTTCATAGAAAGGTGGCCCTGAAACCTGCCTGTGACCGCATGTATGGGATTTCTGACTTGAAGACTGTTTCTTTCCTGCTGTATCCTTTCAGCATTTCCTTCATTTTCTCACCAGGACTTTGTACCCTTGGTCGATCAGCAGTTACTTTATACCTGTTGTCCGTATCTTGGTGAGTGTTTTACTTACTTTTGCTATATACATAAAATATATGAGTATGTATTTACTTTTATTTAGCTAGTTGTATTTGTCGTTTGGTACTGTGAGTCCTTGCATCAGGTTTCCTACCCCTCCTCACAATTTCAGGTCTCAGTTGTGTATGTAAGAACCTTGATAAAAAAGCTGTATTGCAGAAGTTCCTGCAGCTGTGGATAGTGTCTGGTGAAGCTGGGGGCGAGAGGCTACGTAGTCAGGATAGTAGATCCACAGAGCCTTAATACGGAGGGACAGGACAAGCCACCCCTCACAAGCTGTAAGGAAGCAGTATAAGGATGACATGCACAACTTTTTCATCCTAGGTATAGGAAGAGGTGTTTGTACTGTGAGGAGTGCCTTGATCCTTGAACATATTTCTGCTGCCTAGGCAGAGGGGAAGAATCCTTTTGTGCCCTAGTGTTTTGTCAGGTTGTTTGAGATAGATCCCATGAAAAAGCTATCTACCAATGGTAAAACTCCTCTCTGTAGACAGTAGAGTCCCAAATGGTGAGATGGTGCTCTGCTTCTTGGGACTAAGTAGGAAAACTGTGTGTTAAACCTGCATCATGGAAGCTTCTAGGGGTGAATAGGTTGTCCAGCTTTTCTCCCCGTATTTTCTCCTGACTCTGTTGGAATTTTGTGTAACTCTGCTTGCCTTGTTGTCATTGTAGACTTCATGGTTCTTGCTTGCCACGCTAAAAAGGAATGCATAAAAATGACTGCTCCCTCATCCTCCTGAACAAGTCCCATGTGCCAGGGAGCTTTTTGGAAGCTTCCGCTTTTCAGAGCCTTGCCTGCCTTGCTATGCCCTGCCAGTTAAATGTATGGGATGCCCCCTCTGCTTTCCTGAAGCTTCTGCTTTCATAGAAGCTGAGAAAATCTGCTCTGGGAACAGGACTGGAAAAGTGAAAGTCTCTTTCTTGAGCTTTGATATTAATTTTTTTTCTCCTTGCTTATGAGGTTGCTGACTGATTTTGCATGTTTTCCTGTACAGGTGAGCTGCGTAAACTGCTTGCCTCTTTTGTGGCTGGTAGTGGAGGAAAAAATGGTGGTTTTATAAGAAAAATCACTCCCACAGCTGCAGAGTCCTTAGCACCTAAGGCTTCTGTCACGCAGCGGAAACTGCAGGTAATGAAATTAGGGAGTGAAATGAAAGGGGAAAAGGGGAGGAGAAATTTGCTTGTGTGAGTGTAGGGTTATACAGTGGTCTCTTGATGCCAGGGAAAGACAGAATGGACCTGGACAGCAGGGTTAAACATTGTGTTTAACAGTCAGGTATCTTTACTCCCTGTTTTTCTATTACAGTCATGTGGTTGGGATACGGTGTGGGTGCTGAAATCCAGATAACCTCAGTAAATATTCTTCCAGTTGGAACTAGTCTTATTTATCTGTTTCCCTCTTCTTTAACATCAAATATTGGTATGTTTCTCATACTTTGTTTTGGTTGGATTGTAGCCATGCTTTCCATGGGAAGAATGACCTGAGTAGGAGCCTACAGGATTACCGGCCTGTAATTAAAAGGGCTTGTTCTTTCCAAAACAAGCCCTCTGTGGTGGCTCACTACTAGTGGCCACTGTCAGAACTCTCCTGTTCTTCCTTTTACAGGTCTTTCGTAGCTTCAGAAACCCTGATAATGAGCTTTGGGTTAAATGGTTAGAATGGGGAGTAAAACGGAGATGATGAATGCTACAGTAACAGCAAGTTCTAGTGCAGGCAAATGGTGTCTTTTAGTACATCTCCGGATGGTGGTTCTGTCCATTCCTGTGGTGGTGAGAGGAGGCTCTGGATGGAGTGCTCTAATCACTTGTAGCACTTTCTCTTGAACAGGTAGAGTTGGAACAGGCTTTTTTCCACAACCAGCCTCCTTCCCTGCGGAGAACAGTGGAATTTGTGGCAGAGCGGGTGGGATCCAACTGTGTTAAGCACATCAAGTAAGTGCTGGTCACCTGTTCTGTAACTTAAGAAGTAGCTTTACATTATAATTAGGCAAAGAGTTGATCCTTTAAACTTGCATGTATGGGGGAAAGAAGCTTCTCTGGAGGTGGGCATGTGTAAGACTGTGACCAGCAACATCTGCCCTTGTAGAGGGGAATTTCTGAAGGGATGTAGAGAGGAGGGGGCTACTTTGTATGTGAATGTAGTGCAGCATTTTGAGACTTTATAGCCTTTTCAGAACATTCTTGCTAATGATAGGAAAATCTTGCATCAGAAATGACCTCTGGGGATCACTTGATCCAAACTCCTTCTCAAAGCGGGGCCGGCTTTCAGGTTAGATCAGGTTTATTGGCACCAGCTGGAAGAGTTCCCGTCTCTTAAGGATGAAGATTGAGCCAACCTCATTGTACCATGTTCCAATGGTTAATTTTCCCAGGCTTTGTGAAAAATGTCTCCTTATATCTTATCAGAATATCCATTGTTCCAACTTGTGCATATTGCTGTCAGTCTCTAGCAGTGCTCTTCCTGCAAGTCTTGTTCTGTCTGCTCTGTAATTTTTCCTTCTCCCTTCAGCTTTTTCTTGTCTCCAGGCTAGGTGAAACTGACTTCCCCTTGTAGGCTCCAGCATCCCAGCTATTTTAATAATTTTTTTCTTTTCTCCTGCAGTTACTCAAATTGTCCATGGCTTTCTTGTCCTGAGATCCCAAAGCTGGACACACTACTCCAGATGCAGCCTCACAGTGTTGAGGGAAGCAGTAACTTCCCTTGACTTGCTGGCTGCACTGTTGCTATTGTCAGCTCAGTATAAGGTTGGCTTTCTTTGGACACTCCTAACTCACTTCTCTTGTGTTCTGGGAACCCCAGGTCCTTTCTGCAGAGCTGCTCTGTAGCCAGTAGACCCCAGCCTGTACAGGTGCACAGTCAGCCCGTTTCTCCCTCTTTTCACAGTCCTCCTGTGTGGCAGCCCTGCCCTCCAGCTCATGAGCTTGCTCAGAGTTTGCACTGTTCTGTTGTCCAGCTTGCTGAAGCCACTAAATGTTATCAGCGAGCCCCTAAGGAATGCTGATTGTGGGGGCTGCTGTTGACATCTTTGAACTTCTGAGCGCTATCAATTGAGCATACAAGGGTATTGCTGCCAGAAAGGAGACCTGTAACCAAATATCTTCTTAGTAAAACCTAAAGGCTTTTGACTCTTGAGTCTTAGTGCTGTTTTGGTGTCTTCATTGCTGCTTTCTTTCATGCATACAGAACAAGGAGAGGATACAGTACTAAATGCAGCATGATTGGTTTGTTTTTAGCAGAGTGACTTACTGCATTTGAGATGGGTATCCCCCTAACCTGGGGAGAAGAGCTGGGTACAGTTAGTGTGCAGCGTTTCTTGTATTGATTGCAGTCTGCCTGATTGTTCTGGGTTTTGTTGCAGGGCAACACTGGTAGCAGAGTTGGTTCAGAGGGCTGAAGCCATGTTGCAAGATAAAGTGAAGGAGGAGGATGTTAATCATGACAAACTGCTTGAAGAGGTGTGCACTCATCTGTATGAGGAAGGGGCCCAGGCACTCATCAAAGGCAGAGAGTAAGGAGAAAAAGTTAATCAAACTTGTGCCTTCCCATCTCTTCTTACTGCAGAATCTATAAGCTTAATTTAGCTTGGCCTGTCATGCTCAGGTTCTAATAATTATAAACCATGCCCTCTGCTCTTCTTAGGGTGAGTGTCTGCTGTGCCTCCAGCCAGTTAATACTGTGTTTGTGAGAAGGAATAAAGGTGCTGTGTGTCCCTCTGCATCCAGTTCCAAACAGACATCCACTGCAGCTATTGTATTTCCCCCCGTGGAAAAATTGATATTGCAGCTTGGTTGCTTGTAACTGCCCTTTCCTTGTCTGGTTCCTTTAGTCTGATTTATTGCATTGCTACATAATGAAACTCTGAGTGTTGTCCAAGAACTTCGACTAATCCTGTGGCACACTTTCTTTCTTTTCTTGCAGATTTTGCAAAAAAAAAGGTCCTGAGGCAGTAAGAGTGTTGTTGCCAGAAGAGACATCTGCAGCAGTATGTATTTTCACTCTAACTTACTAAAAGCCTTAAGTCTGGATCATTACCATTTTTCAATTGCTGCATCACTTATCCCTCAGTAACTCAGGTCAAGGGAATCTATTGATGCCCTTATGGGAGGACTGATAGATAGCTGAGGAGAATCACTTCTACTGGGGTGCCTTGCATATCCTGGGTAAAGTGATAATCCAGGTCATAGCTGACTATTGAGACGGGAATGTTATATAACTTGCATTCATCTTGCAATGATAATGCTTTTGTTTAAGCATCAACTTCCACAAGAGTTGATGAGGTTTGGAAAATCAGAACAGGTCAGTGGTATTGCTCAAACCAGCAGTTTCCATAGAGGTGGTGGTGCTCAGTTTAATTGTTGCGTGCCAAAATTAAGCTTTTTTCCTCTAGACTTCCTTCTGAATTTTCACTGACTGCAGTGCTGTGGCTGATAGTAAATCTCCTATCATTTGTTATCCTCCCTGTAAAGGTTTTAAGTAGCGCGGAAAACATTGCGGTGGAACTGGCTACTGAGAGAGCCTGTGGCTGGCTCTCTGCCAACATTGCAGGTGAGTCTTTTTACCTTGAACTGGGGCTTCTAACCTGTGCATTGTATTCTTTTTTTTCTGAGATTAAGGGATAGACAGTGTTACAAAGTACTTAGTCCTACTCATTCTTATTTTAGTGGAAAATACGCAGTTGTTCTGTCCCTCTTTGTTTAGAAATAAGAGGAATGATTTCTAGCTCTAAGAAGTTTCTTTGGGCATCTTTTGAGCTTGGCCTATGGTAGTGATTTTTAGTTATGGAGTCTTGCGGGATGGTGAGAATAAATGCTGTGGAAGGCTCCTTCTGGAAATGTCATCTAGGCTGAAGTTGTCTTAGCACTTCCAGTGTATACAGACAACTGCTCTCTCAAGCCACCTTACGGTTCACATGTACAGAGTGCTTCTGAAATCTCCTGTAAAGCAAACACTTCTTGGGCTGGGTGTATTTTTTGCAGGCTGAAGGCAAGTGTTGTCCTTTTACTCTGTAATACTGCTCTGGCAGCTCTTCAGAATCTCTGGAAACCCATTTTTTCAAGAGGTTGTGCCAAAAGTCTGGGGAGGAATGTCCAAGTACCATTTGCAGCCGCAGGAGTTTAGTGTTTTGAATGATGATTAAAACTTACTTTGGTAGAAGACATATGGCTTTTATCGGCACAGTGGTTGAACTAATATGATCACACTGAATCAGCTTTCTCCTTTGGCATTGCCTTCTAGCTTAGCTGCTGTGTTTGTTAAACCCACGGAAATATTTTGATGGGAAGTGAGGTGAGTTGCCAGCAGTACTTGGCAGTGATGGGTGGCTGCCTTCTGCAGCTGTGGGTTGGCACACCCTCTCCACATGTGCCTCTGCACATTAAACATAGTGGGAGGTCAGAGAGAGGGGTTTGAAAATGGAAACTGCCTTTTTCCCTTATTTGCTGTGGCCCTTGGAATGAGAGGCTAAGAGTGTTTAGAAATTATTTTCTGCTTCAGTGGAGAGAAAAACTGAAGCAGACATGATTTGTTCTCTGTAGCACTCATCAAAAGGGAAGTAAAGGCAACTTTCAACAGAATGCTGAAAGTCCCAGGATTTCCCTTGCCAGGCGAGGATGCTCTGGAGCTGAGAAGAGACTGTCCTCCAGGCTGTCAGCACTGTGCTCCATTTCCCTCCCAGATCATCAATGAGATTAAGGTACACTGTGTTCTCTTCCTGGCTTGCCCCAACTCCCTTTCTGTTTTCCACATTGGTGTTTTTGTGGTTTGTTTGTATTGTTGTTTTGTGGGGTTTTGTTTGTTTGTTTGGGGTTTTTTTAAGAGAATGTTCTGGTTCTGAGGAACTGGCTGTGGGGAATGCTTAGGAAGCATGGTCGAAAGCTCTCAGGTTTTTTCAACTCCAGCTTGCTGTGTCTAGATCAGAGTTCCCTGTTAGGAGTGCTATCTCAAATACAGGATTTCTGGTAGCATGACAGGATTTCTGGTAGCATGACAGAGTCGCCTTATTGATATGAGTAGAATGGAAACCACAGTGCAGACACCATAGCATTGTGTACAATTTTGCAATCATCTAACCTGTGTACCCCATAAGGAAAAGAAGAAATCTGAACACCTCACTTTTTTTACCATTATGTATTCTGCCTATTTTTTTTTTTGCAGCTGCTTGTCTGCTTGACAGACAAGTAATGCTGGTTATCACTGTTACTGCTTTCCCAGCAGTTGTGTGAGAATGAGTTCACATCCTTTAATGCTTTTTTAGCTATTGTGCTAAAATAAAAAGGGGAGGGTAAGTTGTGTGAGGAAATCTCTGGGTTGACACCGAAGCTTCCCTGATAATATGAAAGGGCTCTGGGTTTCTGTAGCCCTTCTATCCTGAACTTGATTGCTATGCTGTCAGATTTATCTAGAGCTTTCAGTGCTAGTACTTTTAAGGAAGATGAACTTGCTGACATCATTGAATTTACTTCATAACAGTGAGAACTGTGCTAGAAAATGAGATCTTGGTAAGGTTGTGAAAAATCAGCTTTAATCTGCCTTATGAAATATATATACTAGCTTAGGTTTTAGTTTTAGTGAGAACTCAAGAACTACTCATGAACTGCTCTGTCACAGGTCCAAGGATCTGTTTGTGGAAGAACAGGATACTAATGCATAGGTTACTTTGTCTTTCTCATCAAGGATGTGCTCTGTATTGCTGTGGGCCCACGGGATGAGGGTGAAGTGGTTGACTATGTGTGGCTGGAGTGCCTGCTGGGAAGGTTGAGTCAGACACTTCGATGCAGAAAGGTAAAAGATGTAAAAAAGCAGCAAAAAATTACTTGAATTACTTTGACCTGTCTCGATACCTGTAAACTTGTTTGTTTGCTTTGCCTCAACTGAAAAGTTGAGGTCAGTTGAGGAGTTCTTATTTAAACTCAAATGTGCCAATGTTGCACTGCATTTTTTTATACTGTGTAGATCTGCTTGTTACTTCAGTTTGCCTTTGTGAATCCTCTTTTCACATACGACCTTTTTTTGTCTTTCAGTCTTTCGTGGTCTCCTTATTACAGCTCTGTGCTTCTTGCTGTGAATTGCCTGCTCTTTTCAGATATTTTTATCCCTTGTGAAGCCCTGTTTCATCCAGTCTACAGTATGGGGACAAAAACGCAACTTTTCTTTGTGTTTTCCAGTTCATGTGTCCCACATCAGAGCAGCAGCTGGCCAAGTGCACAGTTGAGTTGGCTTCTTTGCTGGGTGAGTCAGTTATGATAGGCTATTTAAGACTGAAATCTGTTATTACAGTTCTCTTAGATCCTTGAGGTCAGAGATTTAAGTGTTTAGAGCTCAGGGATATTTGATTCTCTTTGGTGTCATTGAGTCTGTAGATTTTTTTCTGTCAGTTTGGGTGGTTGCTCTTATTCCCTTTTACATTCTGCAGAACAGAATTGTACAGTGACTAACCATCCTTCTGATCTCTTTCATATCTCTGTTTTTGATTTATTGATACCTTCATTTAAATATGGGATATGTTTTCCAGTACTTCTGCCTCTGAAAAATTGTGGTTGAGTTTGGGCTTTTTTTCCTAAAAGTAAGGGTCTTTTCCATTGAATAGTGTTTTTATGTCTGTTTAATGGAAAGAATGAAAGTAACTTGTTTTCTATGTATTATTACTCCTGTGAACATTTTCAGTTTTTTTCTCTTGCTCTGATCTGTAAATACATTTTTTCTCTGAGCAGGAGCTCATGATCTCAATGTAGGTATTTTCTTCATGGGCAGCCTTCTAATTCCCTGGTTTTAGAACCATCTTTAGAAGTTTTATACATAATTTATTTTTTTCAGAAGGCAGTTCACATCTGAATACTGTGGAATTTATTCTGGGGTCAGCATTGTGAACCTGTCCCATTCCATTAGGCTATACCAAGGAAGAACTGGTATCTTCCTTCTGTTTAGGTTCATCTGCAGTTAAACACTGTTCAGCTTTACTTTCACTTGTGTGAAGTCACGTAATTCTGCGTGTAGTCTAACTATGGACAACTGTTCAATCTGTCTATGGATTTAAATGTTTAACTGTGGTACTCTTCTCTACTTTGCAGTAACACCTAGGTTCTCTGACTAAATATTAGGCTGACTTTCAAGACTTGGGGCTATATTCTAACCAACTGGTGTTCTTTGTCTGAGGAATATAAGTCTCGTCCTATGTCATACTGTCTGTATAGCTTCAAAGTTCATGATTTTGCATATTTTCAAACTCCAGTCCTCTTAGGTTCACTGGTTTGTACTTATTAAGTGTGCTGTTGAACCAAGATGATGACTATAGAAGGAAATAATGCAGCTATAGGAGTTCATTTTTCATCTTTTTCTTAGTTTCAGATCGTGTTCCTCTGAGCCTTGGGATCAAATCCCCAGAGAAGAGCCCTGAGAGGCTGCGTGTGAAGAACAGCCCTACCTATGGCCTTCTGAAACTGCTGTTCTCCATCTGGAAGGAGGACTTCGGGACATCTGTGCCTGTGCAGCTGATCTTCAGCAAGAAGAACGCTGGGTATCTTGCAGAAGTTAAGCAGCGAGAGGTAAGGGTTATTCCGATGTGCGGAATGGCAATCGTGTAGGAATTCTGCCAGCCTGCAGTGCTCACTGGTGGTTTGTGTGGCTGAGCCCAGCGCGGTTTGGTGGCTGCTGGCTGGCGTTGTTCCTGCAGGGCAGTCAAAGAGTGGAATGTGTACAACTTGCCAGGAGTTGATACCTGCCTGGGGAGCTCTCGGGAAGGCACAGTTCTGTTTAGGAGCCAATGGCAAAATGGCCCATTTGGCCTAGGATATTGCAAGGACTGTGCACACGTGACTGTCATTGGTTGCATTCTTGTGTCTTTTATCAGCCTGCATTTCTGCATGCAGTTGGTGTTATAAGCACCCCAACTAAAGCTGAAAATCACCCTGTTTACTTGCAGGCTAAACCCAGCACATTTCAGAAGTCAAAGAAATAATCTTGATCAGGCAAGAATTAAATTCTTGGTGTGTTTATAAACTGAGAATTTTGAGACTTTATGGTCGGATGCAATGTATGGGCTAAGGGAATTTTGTCCTCATTGTCACATGCAGATAGATAATGTGCTTGTTCCTTTTCTCCATGTTCAGATCCAGAAAGAAGAGTGTGAATTATATATGGATAAAGAAAAAAGCACACAATTTTTTTTTGAGTTGTTGATATTTTCTTCTCTTGTACAGTGGGATTTGTTCCTTTTCTTGCTTCATGGTCTTATAGAACATGAACTAATGAGAACTAGTGAAATCCAGAGTTGCCTGCATAGCCTTGAAGAGCTCCCTTGGCCCTCAGTAAGTAATTGAATGTGTGTGAACAATAAGTGAAATAAAAAATAAAGCTATAGAAAATCCAGTCCTTGTATTTCTATTGCATATAGATAAGGCCCATAACCTTCCCATCTATTGTTCCTGCTTAATGCAAGGGCAGAACTGGCTTCCAACAAGCTTATTTCTGTTGCTAGTGTTTGGCTGAAAGCTGTACTTGTGTGAATCCAACATTGCCCATGCAGTGGAAACATTTCCAAGAAAATTATAAATCAGTTTGGAGACCAGCTAGCTCAGTTATCAGCTCCCAGTTCTCGCCTGAGTGTGCTTGCTGCGTTCCAGCTGAGAATGACATGTTGGGAAGTGCAAGACCGGTTTATAAACACACCAGTCTTGCACTTAAGTCCCTGTGCCTCCTACCCACTGGAGTGTGAGAGCAGTTGGAATGTTCCAGGGGAGTCTCAGTGTTCTGGCCACAGTCAAAATGTAGGAATCCACCCAAATGCCTTGCTAAAAATGGACAGTATGCCAAGGCTGGTGAGCACTTGCATGTTGGAGCTGTTTAACCATTTAAATTGTGGCAGCAATCTTGTCTGAGAAGGGTGTGGGGACTAGAGGGGACACTGAGCATATCCGCAGGCATTCATCATCAATTCTGTAGCTTGTGTAGGTTTCGCACTGGAAATCCATCAACATGTTTAACCTTGTAAAGTTCTTTATAGAAAAATCAAGCCTCTTTGCTAACATTACTAAGGGTTCTCTGATTTGTATCTGTTTGTTACAGGATTTTGTAAAAGACCTGAAAACGCTGTCCCGAGTATTTTTATCAGAACGCCAGATAGAGGAGCCCGGGACTAACCCTTGTGAGCTGACCAGACAATCTCTAGGTACTGTGACCACACAAAGTTAGCACAGGTGGACTCTGTGGACAAAAATTACTAATGAAGATGCAAATGGAATTTTTGTGTTTCTGAAAGGACTGGGAGCTCTTTGCTGGGAGCATACTGAAGATAAGAGGTCACGTGGTGCAAAACCTGCACTGGGCTTTCTGTCATGGACATTTTGCCGCAGTGACTGCTGAAGGATTTATGTCAGCAAATGGATCTCCAAGTCAAAAGTCTTTTAAGCACCTTGATTGTGTCTCAGAGCAGCTGTTCTTCAGACTCAGAGACACCTTTTGTATTTGTGCAGCAACAGGCTGTGACCAAACCCAGGAATCAACTCAAGTTACTTTGTGATCAGAGAGCTGGTTTCTTGGTGGCTGTCTTTTAACTCCATGTTACTTCTCATGTTGTCTTTTAACAAAGCCTCTACAGTCAAGAGAAGGAAGAGGTGAACCTATGACACAGAGATGTGCCTATATTTATTTTTTATTGTAAGCTCAGTGTTGAAGGTTTGATTTTAATGTTTTTTAAGACTAATTTTAAGTTAAACCATATTAAATAAATCCAGTAGACCATTGATGGCATTATTCTGAAAGGAAGTAGATGCTTAAGTGTTTTTCCATCTCTTGTTGGAAACAGAACTTGTTATTTCCCAGGGCTTTTAATAGAAATAAGGGATAAAGTAACTGTTTATATTTTTTACTGAAGACAGTATTTTTAAGACACTTTTATAGTTGTGAACATAAATGGCATCTGGCTGCTATTCACTGTTTTTTTTATAATTCTTCTTGCCTTGAGTTTGGGTTTTATCAATCAGGAAGTGCTGCAGCAAGAAAACTACAGCCTGGAAGAGCAGACAAAGTAGTGAAGAAGCACTGTGATGTTCCCTGGGGAGTGGGTTTTGAAAGGAGCCCATTTCTTGGAGGACAGTGGGTATTTTTTGCCCTTGCAGACACATTGTCACCAAGAGTGTGACCTCCTGTTCATCCTCTTCTCCCCAAGTATTTCCTTGAACTGGGGTTTGGGGCAGGGACTGCTGGTGAGTAGCAGCATATGTTTAGGTGCTCATCAGCTGTCTCACAGGATTCCCTCCCCCTGCTCCATAGCAGTGTGGCCATGACTTCCTTTTGTCTAGGAGTGTCCTGTTAGTGTAGGTTTTTCCAGAAAGCAAGTGCTGTGTTACTTAAGGACAGCCTCTGGACAAGGTGAAGCCCAGGGCTGTTTAGCCTTCTAGTTAACTAACATCTTCCCTGTATAGGGTGAGAAAAGGTAACATCTTGGAGTCAGTGACTTGAGAAAAACTACAGACAGGACTCATTAGGTAGAACTGTGACTTCTGTTAAAATATGTGACAGAGAAAGAGAAATCATAGAGGCACATCAGTGTCTGAACTGTATTGCAATTTTTCTTGTCTTGTTTACTAAGCACTGTGTTGAAAGATTTGGCAGGTTCCATCTGCATTCCTCTTTTTAGGGGTTTCCTGATGTGAAAGAGTCCCCAAAAGTAGGCATGCTGCAATACCAATACAAATGGAACAATTCAATATGAATTGAACAGCAATACACCGTATCATGCCATATCTGCTCCCTGAGGCTGATGTTATGTGATGTTTTGCTGCAGATCTCATTTGAAACTGTTGTCATAATAAACATTATTAAATGTCTTGTGTTCAAGCTGTCAATATAGAAGCTCTTGGTACTAGGCTGAAGAACAAACAGGTACCTTGCCACAAAGCATGGGGCAGAGAAGTGCAGTACAGAGCTCCTGTCTGGCCTCTTGTGCTTCTACTGAAATAGAAGCCTACTTTGTTATGTAAGGGAGAGCAGGGTGGTGGAAGGGGGAAGAAGGTGGAATCCATGTTAGTTAAAAAAAGGGTGCCCTTGGTTCTGGCACGGGTTTTATCTGGGAACCGTAAAACTGCTTGCGTGGATATCATGGCCACAGCCACTTTCATGAACTCAGAGTACTGGCATTATCCTTCTCTAATACAACATGTTTGGAAGTTTTTGTTTAAAAGGTGACCAAGGCCCAGGAGCAGTTTCTAGCAACCAGAGAACACAGTTGTGCCCTATGGGGCAGGAGCCAGTGCTGCAGTGGGACCCAGCAGGTAAGAAACCCCCGTTTCTGTGTTCTTATGTCTTAATGCTGTGATGCTGGTTCCTGGGCACCCCATGGCCCCCAGGCACATGTACTCTGTAAAGCCAGACCCCCCCACTCTATATCCAAGGCACAGGAGCAGTTGTGGAGCACAGGTTTTCCACGTGGGACCGTGCGTGAGGACATGACCGTGCAGCCCCCTGGGTTGGCAGCTACCTCTCGGCGCGAGTGCCTCGGGCATTGTCCCTCTGTCCTGGGCACTGCCTCTGGTGCCAGGGGGGCTGCAGGCAGCAGAGCAGGGGCTCACTGAGAGTCAGGTCTGAGGGTCTGGCCTTTCTTCTGCCAGTCTTTCCTATTGCAAACTCACAGCTGTCCAAAGAAAATTAGGAGAAATTATGATATTAACTTCCTTCTGAATGTGCAGGTCTGGGTAGTTGTGTAACAGGACTCGGGAAGAAGCTCCAGCCACTTTTTTCAAAAAAAATCCCGTTTGCTTGGACAAAGCACTGTCACAGAACCCAAATTTAAGCAGTGACTGGCTTCTTGATTCTTGTGCTAGAAGTTCATATTCCATGTCCATTCCTCAGCAGGTAAGTAGGAGATCTACATCTGTTACCACAAACTTGCCTTTGTGTTGTTTTTCTATCCAGCATAGTTCCATAGATTGGTATCTTAGCTGGAGCAAAATAACGGGGGGCACATTTTCTTGTGTAGAAAATACTATTTATTGTGGATATGAAAATAGCAACCTTGATTTAGGAGCAGAGATGCAACCCTAGGTGGTACAATACAATTGGTTTGATCATCTGCTGCTCAGCAGTAACTTACAGGAAGTTGGTTTTTGTGTGTTGTAGATTACCAAATTTCATATCAGCTGGGCTTTTGTTTCTTCCTTCCAGACAAACCAATGCCATACATTAACAAGTATCATAAAGTGTTGTATTTGCAAAAGAAAATATTCATATAAATAGGCTTTTTAGTATCAATTGAAGATTGTATTAAAAAAAAGTTACATTAATTCAATACTGATAAAAATAAAACTTAGCTTTGATAGCATATAAAAATGCTTCAAACCAAGCATATATAAATAACTTAATTTGTAAACATAGAAAAAAAAATACTAAGTATATATAAAAATAAACATCTGATGCACTGTACAATAAGACACTATCCTTCAGAGGCACTGGCATCACTGAGCAACAGGAATCCCCCGAGATGTTTTTCCTACAAAAACTGCTTTATCACTAGTGCCGTGTCCAAAATAAAAGGGAAAAAAAGCAAAGCACTGAGCAAATCTTTAGTGGGGTGTATGAAGACCTCCCCTACCTCCTCTGGAAATCTGTGGAAGCAGCATTGGGAACAGAGCCAATATCCCGTGCTGCTGGTTCTGCTCATTTTTCCTGGGGCTTTAATGTACTGCCTTGTCTGCTCTTCCTTCTGGGTTTCAATTGAAAGAGGGACTTTGACAGGTTACAAATCTGGAAATCTGTCATTTCACTCAGTTGCAGAAAACTTTGTGACAGGCTACCCATTCTTCCTTGAGGGGCTATGTAAGATGCATGATGCTCAAAGCAAACCATGCTGGGACTCAGGCTTTTGGCAAAGGGCTGAGCCTCATCAAAAAAAGAACAGTAATATATTGATGTTAAGGCTGTAACCATGACTCTCCAAAGATGAAACAAAGCAAATTTGTAAGTGAAAGGTTTTGTTATCCTACCTGATATAGTTTGAAGAGGAACCCTTGGGCTAGTACGTATCAAACCTGCTATTTTCTTAAATATAAATTTAAAATAGCTATTGTCTTTTCATTTAAAACTCACTATATTAGTAACAGGAAGTAACATAGAAGCTGAGAGCCAAATTTATACCTGTGCAAAGACAGAGTAAAAGTAGATCTTGGCTCTTGAACTCAAAGGTGGGAAGTGCAGCTAACTTCACCATATGCTGGGAAAACGCACCTTGTACTGAAAGTAACTGTGTTAAAGTAGCAGGAACCGACTGCAGTGGGGTGGATGCTTGAGTACACATTTCTCACTTGACAAATTCAAAGTGCAAGAGCTTCTTGAACAATGTGGGCTTTTTTGAGCTAATGAAAGCATAACATAGCAGCTTTTATTGCTTAGATATATCTAAAGTGATTCTGTACTGTTGTCCTGAAGAATTAATGAAGTTATTTGGATATTTGAGGTGGTTGTGGTTTTGTTTAAATTTAAGAATATGTGAACAAGCTAGGGATTGTGTTGAACAACCATGTAAAGCCTGACAGCAGGATTGTTGGACTAAGTTCCACAGAAGTCCCATGAGGTAATTGAATGGGAAGAGTCTGTACTTGCTGCAGTGAGACAGCTGGTCACGTTATAAACAAAGAAATGTGGTAAGACTATGACCAGGCTATATTTTCAGCTCTTAATGCAAGAGCTGATGGAAAAAGCCATTGTGGAAAAACTCTTACTTGCAGGATTTAAATTCTAGAAACAAGCTGATTACTGAGTACTACCCTATCCGTTACAGTGTCACTGTGTAGAACTGTTTGGTTTCTTTATTTCAAAGCACCTGACTCTGCAGTACAGTAAAACTGTGTCCTGAGGTATGATGGTGTCCACTGATGCTGCATAGTGTAGTGGCAATCTGAAACACACTGGCTGCAAGCAGTCAGCCAAATAAATGAAAGAATCTGTCCAGGGTGTAGGATGACTACTGAATATTGCGCTGCTTTAACTTCCCTCTTCAAGGGGAAGGGGATGGGCAGCCAGCTAAGATAAATGATTTATCTACACAGTCAGGAATTCTGCATTTGGTACTTATCTCATCATTAGAAAGTGGCCTTGCAGCTCTGCTCAAGAGCTTGTAAAAGGTCTCAAGCGATACAGATACTGCTTGCAGCCTAAACTTACTTAAAGAAAGAAGTTGATCTCTGAAGCTGCTTGGAAACAGGAGTTAAGTAATACACTCCAAGATTCTGGCTATTGTAAAGCAAAGCCTCTTCCTCTGCTCTTTCTAGAGCAGCACACCTTTCTTCTCTTCCACGGAGGTTTTCCACTGCTGTGTCCAGGAGGATAGGTTCCCCACTAAGCTTGCTGCGTTTCTTCTAAGCAGTGTTGGCTAAAACAAATGATCCTTTTCTCTAACTGTACTTCCATACAGTCCAGCAGTAGCAGCCAGGCTCCCGAAGTGAGGCTTGGCTGTGGCTGCCTTAGGAGGCAGCATTTTCCATGCCCCTTTCCAACATTTGTGTGTGCCTGTGAGCTGTCAGGGGCTCTTCAGTGGCCGGTGGTGTTGCAGCACTAACCCGCAAGCAGGTGAGCCAGGTGCGCAATCACCAGGGGCTGCCGCTTCACCATGGAACTCAGGAGCCTGGCGGGGATGGCCGGGATGCCCAGGTCCACCTGCAGGAGTTAGAAGAAAGGCTGCGTGTTGGCGTTTGTGCCCGCTTTTAAACAGAATACTTCTCCAGTCTGGAATGGCTCTGATGCAACAAGTATGTGTTAGGCACAAAAGCAGTTTACAGCCAAATGCTGTCATTACTGCGTGGTTTGTATCTGTTCCTTCCCAGTACTCCATAGACTTTCAAAGCTTTGCTATTTGATGTTGCTTCTAGCAGGTATGACCCACATTGCTTTTGAGTGTGAGCTTGGATTAAAGTTTACTAGTTTGAGACACACATTGTTACTAAAAATGTGTATGCATACACTAAAGGGCAACATAAAATGCATATAAAATTGTAAAATGCATATATACATTTCATGTATGCATTGTAAAATACATGTGCTAATTAATGATATTTTTAAAAATATATCCTTAGGTTTTAAATAGGTAAGTTTGAAGGACTAATGTAATTTATCTCTATATAAGCATTTAATAAATTTAACCATTAAGGCATTCTCTTCCCGACATTTTTAAATACTTAGTACTGCTGTCTCAAAGAGAGCCTACTTTTCAAACTAGTCTAAAAAATGGATGACAAGATTTTAATTTTCTTATTCTTAACTGGAATCCTAATCTTGACTTCTCTTTTGTATCTATTAAGTGTGAAGAATTAATGACTTTGGTTAGAAAAATGCATGAAGTATTTTCAGGCTTTCTGAAAATAGTATAACCCAAGGTGGAATTTCTGTGTCCACAGCAAGACAAAAATGCAAACAAGAGTCCCCACATTGGCGAACCGCATGAGAACACAACATATACTAAAATTGCTAATAAACCTTTACAGAAGAGCTTGATATCCAAGGAAGCTGCTTTGGACACTGTAAAAACTTGGGAACATGTGCGTAAACACAGTCCTAGTAAGCTTCTCTGCATTGCTAGAGAAGTGTGAAAGAGAGGAGACTTTGTGGTCACTTCATAAAGTTCATAGAGCATAGCATAAGGATTCTACTTTTTTTGCTTACCAGCTCTTAAGTGTTCTGCTGTGTAACAGCTTTTTGCATTCACAGTTGGGAATACAGAAAATTCTTACCTGTGCCATGTAAATAACTCTGGTGATCTCTCTTCCATTCACTATGTCAGGTTCCAGTATCCAAGCACTTGGCAAAATCTCCCCTCTCACTGCTTCTTTACAAGGGTGAGGCATGGATGCATCATAGACAGACTGAATAGCCAGGACAGACAAGTTCTCCTGCACATGACAAGGTGTGAAGATGACAATGTGAAAAATTTTATGCATATAGCAGCTTTCTTTGTTTGCCATAAGGCATATTTCTCACATTACTTCCTTAAAAGAGTAATAATTTGTCATGTTATCTATTAAATTTGTTTTTGTTAAAATCCTGTGTGTTTGCAACCAGAACATACTGTGTAACACTTGTGTTACTGTCTAATGGGCCTTGGTTGGCAATTCTCATTCACAAGAGGGTTTTACACATAATTCACTTGTGTGATACTGGCATGGCTTTCCTGTCCGTTACACTGGCACTTCTGCAAATATGAAGATTGACTTCTTTCTCTCCTTTATCCTTGAACCAGGATATCAGAACAACTCTTCCTCTGTGCTGCAGAGGGAATGTTTACTTTACCTCTTTGGCTTCTACAGTAATGCAGCAGAAATCCCGGGGTTGCTTTAGGTAGCACAGGGAGGTATCAGTCACTAAATATACTGGGAAAAAAAATAAGAAAGGGGAATTAGACTTGACAACTTCAACTTGTCACAATTTTCCCCTACATGCAGATACCTATTTTACTTTGACTTCTTGCCTGGGAGCAGAGTTCATTCTAGTTCATTTGCTGTAATATATAGTTTAAAATGCTTTTTCAAGCCACTTCAGGTTTATCTTTACTTCCAAACCACTGTCTCTAGCTGCACTTCTCAGCAAGATGTGTTTAATATCATCCTTACTTTGGAAAAGTCTCGCAAAGCTGAAATTCCCATATTAAATAATGAAATTGTTTATTTACACCTGAAGAAATGAAATAAGATGCCTATATCCTGATGGTGATGGTGATTGTCACTTGCCGTGTGTGAGGATACTCACCCAGGTGGATGTGGCTGGTTACCTTCTTGTGTATTCGAGCTGTGTTGATAGAGCTGTCATACAGATGCCTTTTGCCAGGATCTCTCACCAGTCCCCACACGTAGGGAAGAGGTCTTTCTATCACTCCTGCTCCCAGAAATCCATGCCTTGTTGCTGAAGGGAAGACTTTGTAGTACACCTGCACCTCTTTTTCTGTACACTGATATCTGTCAAAGGCAAACGAAAGGTGTTTGCCCACAAGAGGGCCGGGTACAGAGAAAGGCCTCCCATTGTACAGACCTGCCATAAACTTACTTCCACCCAGCTGCTGCTTGGCACTTGTAGAGGTTCCTCAGGTTGTGAGAGCATGCTGCCATTACCTTAGAAAACAGTGACAAATGACACCAGCTTCACTCAAACATTCCAGCTAACACCCCACACTCTCTTCTGCACCCACGGCTGCAGCCTGGCTCACTTTTACACGTCCTTTAAAATCGTTCAGTTGTGTGTGTGTCTGTACCTGACAAATAGCTAACAATTTGTGATGTAGAACAAGACTTGTCCCACGCATTTGTGCTAGAACTTCCAGAAGGAATAAGTGAAAACTCTGTTTTTACTTACCTCAGTGGTAGCATTAGCCAAGATATGTTTGGATAAATCTTGGTATCCTTTTGTTGAAGAGGAGTTGACGGAAATAGTTAATCCATGAGTGAACCTGCAGCTAGTGCCACTTGAAGGAAGAGGTGGCTGAATTCTGCTGGCTTCTGCAGGAAATAAAGAAGCCGTAGGGGGAATAAAAAAATTAAAAAGGAACTCCACCAACTATTCCTAAATTGTAGGGACTTAAATGTTCCTCTGGAGCCCCCAATCCATCTGATCCTAATGAAGAAGAGATAACATCCTTTGCCTAGACATTCTGTGTGTTGGTAATTACACTGCAGTTACATCTTGCAGTACTGGAGTTTTAACAGTTATTGCCACATGTAAGAAAATAAAATAAGGAAGAATACACAGCTTAACTCTTGAGGCTAAAAATAAGAAGTTGCTTGTACAGTTCTATATGCACTGCAGCTTTAAGTTCTCCACCCCCTGCTTCCTTCCTTTATTCAAAATATTACCATATTATCTCAAAACGCTGTACTTTGATGTAACCACATCAAAAGACCACCTTCAGAGGAAGCAAGTCACCATTTTTTAAGAATTTCTAAGCTCTGGCCACTGGTTGGTGGTATTTTTCTTAATGGTAGGGACATCCTTACAATATCTAGATTCAAATTAGATTTTGATTTGCATAATTGGCAAATCTCTCTCATTAGGCTTTGGGATACAACTCAAAATAAGCAAATGTATGTTTTACTTACCAAATGTTGAATCCTTATGCAGTTGCTCTAATGTATAAAGCTGACTATTTCTAACAGCTGAACGACCTCGTGTATCTCTTGAAAGCAACGTATTTCCAGGAGAAACCTGATTTAAGAAAGTGCAGGAGAGGGAGCGTTTGTTGGAACCGGGAAAAATAAATTGTGTTACATAGGCAGTGGAACATTAGTAGTAAATCTGCCTTAGAAGGTTGGAAGCTTCTCTTTATCATGAGGTAACACCTTTGCCTTTCTCCTAGTTAGGAAACGGTACTTTGACCTGGGAAATTTAGCAAACCAAGTGCAAGGAACTGGCATGGGTGCACACTTCAAAAGTAACTTCAGCAAACTCCATGTTCACACATGGAAACTTTTAAGTCATTGCATGTATCATTGAGGGAGGCACACTGAGAATATCAGATTCTATCAGATTTATCACAAGAAAAGGCCTATTGTTTCTAAAATATTTGACAGATCTCTGATAGTAATAACTATCTGATTTTTTATCTATGAATTACAAAAAACCCCCCGAGAAATAAGTGTCACTGTCCTTTACAGCTACATGGCAAAATGCTCCCTCACCCCATGTCATCCATCTGTGTCCTGGTGACGTAAACTTGTCCTGCTTGATAGCTGTGACAGAACACAAATCATCTCAAAAACCATCTCTGTTCCTACATGATGCCTCTGTGGTTGAAGCATCAGGAGACATCAGTCACACACACGTGTTTTCTCACCTGCCCTTCCTGGCTGCTGAAGTTACTTGCAGTGTATGTGGCAGTATTACTGCTATTGTAACCAGATGTTGGGCCAGAGGAGAGGCTGAGGCTGGAGTCGGTACATAAAGTGCTTGTACTTGCAAGAGTCTTCAGTCTTGCTTCTTCCTGTAAAAGGCATCACAGTATTACAAACAAACAAAAAAAACCCCCCATCCCAGCCCTGAAAGTTGAAAGAGGAGTAATCTAAAGAAATCCAGTTTCTTTCAAGAAGTGTTGACAAAAGCTTGCCATACCGAAAGCAGATTTGTTTGAAAGCCTAGGATTATATAAACCATAGAGTGAATGACCCTGTAAAACTTGGCAGTCTGGGAAAATGCAGCTTTTGCTGTTTTTTTCACATATAAGACTTCAGACAATCAAACTAATGCTAGGATGCTTTTAAGGGGGAGAGTTTTATAAGAAGATCTCTTTTCAGTCCCATTTTTTGCTCTTTGTCTACTTCTCAAGCCCCTGACTTAAACTTGCTGGTCAAATACAGCTGTTAAAGACTGAAGATTTTACTTTACCACTACAACTACTCAATGCTACAGGACCAAATAAAAATTCCATAAAATGAAAATATTAAGAACTTCAAGATTATTTATACTTTCAATATAATGCTCACCTTCTGTAACTGAGAAAATATTTGTTCCCGTATCCGCCTTTTTTCTTGCTCTGCTCTCTCCCGAAGTTTGTCCCTAGCTCGTGCAATTTCAGTTTTGGTTTCCTCTCGTGCCTTCTGATAGTCTTGGAGCAACAGTTCAATGTCTGAAGGGTGCTGAATGCTTCTTCTTTTTGGTTCTTGAACTCTGTAAGAATGGACAAGTAAGGGGAAACACACATAATTACTTGAAATACCATGAGAAAATAATACTTCAATTTATAAAATCTGCCAGAAAAGCAATTAAAACCCAGCATACCAGCCTCCAAAAAGCTTATTTTTGCTCACTAAAGGCTAAGTAGACATGAGCCTTGGAAAATTACTCAGATTGCAAGTCTAGTTTACTACTGAGATTACTACAGTGGTTTCTAAATCAGGTCTCCATATGATATAAGGTTATGGCTTTGACATATCACATACAAGTTTATTGTGTTGGGAAAATAACTGTCTCCTGACCACAAAGGAAGCAAAAGTCATTTAGGGAATATGATGGGGAATGAGAAACTGAAATTCTAAATGGTGAAGTGTTGCAGAGCTTTTCTGATACTGAAAATAAAACTGAATTCTGTGGCTTTTGAGTTAGTGAAGGAGTGACCTGGTTCCTGCCAGGAGGGGGTTAATTTTGCAGTAGCCAGGAGGGGGCCTGGTCTGGTCACAGAGGTTATTCTGCACCACCTCACATCATTGCTGGGGTCGGGGGAAAGGAGCTCTTCTGGGGAGAAAGGGTTCCTTGCTGTCAAGATCTGGCAGAGGGAGCCATCCTATATTTTCTATTGCCAGGGGCTTTTCGTGCGAATAATTTCTTTTCTTAGAACTTTTGTTATGAATGCTGTTACTGTTTGTTTTCTTATCTTATTTCTGTTCCCAGAAAATTGTTCTTATCTCAACCCATGATCTTTACCTTTTGTACCTCCAATTGGAGGGGGGAGGGGAAGTGGCGCTGATTTTTGTGGGAGTTCTAAATTGGAGAACACCATTCCTAAATCACAACAAGGAGTAAGAGGACAGATTGGTATCTAATCAGTCCAGACCAAATATTTAGCTGTCCCCATACATCATGCACATATAATAAATTAGGCACTTGTTATGGACTGAAATAAAACTAGACCCAAGACTTTAATGAATGTTTTTCCTGAAAGCATTTTCTACCCCAAAGGTCAATGTATCCATATTGAGAAGAATTCTGCCACTGAGGTCTTGGATGTCAGTAAGAGCCATTAACGTGCACCTGTTGTGAATGCTGTTAATGAACATCAGGCCTAGAGAGAGGTTTCTAATGCCCTACCTGGTGTTTTCTACCACATCTCTTCTCAGCTGTTGCAGATATTCTCGGCGTCTGCTGGGGAGATCTAGGTCCCTCTGACTTGCATCCAGACTCTGGGACAGACTCAAATGCTTTTGGGGACTCAGACTTCGGCTTCTTTGATAGCTTTGTAGCCTTTTTACTCTTTCCTTCCTCAGAGTTTCAATAGTTCTCATGTGTCTGTTAGGGAAACATGATTAGAGTGACAAAATGCACTCTGCCAAGTTACATTTTCTGATTTTTAAAGCACTTAAATATTAGATAGGTTTGTAATGTAAAGTAGTTATAGGAATCCAATACCGTCTACTTCCCTTTCATTCACATGCTGACAGATGACACAGAAATTCTAAAACTCTACCGCTTTTCTAACAGCAGGAAATGTACAAGAGGGTCTTGATTACTGCTGGTAATGGCTGAGAGGCAAATTGAGGATGATGACTAATGTAGCTGCTTCAAAATTTTTTGTTGCAACGGTTTCCCAAACTGAGTTCTACAATCACAAGAATCAAGTATCTTGATTTTAAAAAAAATCTATTTTGTATATTTATGGGGGGTTAAAAGTTATTTTTGTTTATTCATACAGGAGAATTTATTTACAGAAGCATGAATGAGATATTTCCATAAGTAGGATGTATCATTTATTTTTACATTGCAATAAATCAATGAAATATATTCCCATGATCGCCAGGTACACATGGTAAATCTCATAGCTGCTAGAAATTTTAAGAGTGGGGTGACACAAATTTGAATTACACCAAGCCACTTTTCCCTGTTTTCTTGGAGTAACCCCAAAATTTTGTCCTAAATGCACTGCTTAACAGTTTCTGAAATAAGCCTAGTACTGTATCTCTTCACACATACTTCACTCAGTGTGACTACGTGGTTAAGTGCTCATTACTAAATGCTATTTAAGCTGCATGAAGTATATTAAAAATACTTAACACTACAATAAGTAATGTACCTTTCATAAAGCTGCTGCTTCAGTGGACTTGCCACTGGCTCATCTGCAGTTCCTCTCTGCAGGACCCTCAAGAGGGCGTCTGTTTCCCCAATGCCATAATTGAGCTTTGCTTCAGTCAGTTCCACTGTGAGGGGATGCTGGTGCAGATCCAGGTGAATGCCAGACATGATCTGGGCACGCTCTCTCTGAAGTCTCTTTATCTCTCTGCTCCTGCTGTCACAAGACTGATAATTCCCTTCCATTGCTGTGGATGGTGTGCTTCTAGGCTTCTTTTCTGTCTGACTTCTTAAATCGGTCACGCTGCCACTCAAGCCGAGTAACAAAGGAGGAGGGCTGCTCTTAACACCACACCAGTTGCTAAATTTATTGTGTATGGGTAAGTCACGGAGACTGTAGCTCCGAGGCCTGTATGGCTTTGCAAAAGCAGTATACTTGCTGAGAGGAATTTCAGTGTCACACTCACTTCCAATGACAGAATCTGTACTGTCATCTCGGAAGGAAGTCTGCACATCGCTCACATCAGAGAGCGGGGGAGGGCAGCTGCTCTCATTCTTCCAGAAGAAATCATGAAATTGTAGAGAAGATGCTTCTACCAGAGGTTCTGAGGACGTGCCAGCATTTGTCTTACTTGAACAAGTGGCGTTAATTTTTTGGTTAAAAAATAAGTCAGCATTTCGATACGGGTAGTTATGAATCAAAGCACTATCAGAATTCCCAGTGTATTTTTTGTGCCCGATTCCACCTGAAGAACCTCTTCCACCCTTTGTAATAGACATACAATGAAGTGAATGTGCCACTGAACCCTGGTCTCTGACATCATCTGTCACAACTTCACTGCGGCCCGACACCTCCAACATGCTGCTGGAGTGATACAGCCGTTCTGCACAAATGGTGGTGTGGGTGTCAACCCTGAGTCTGTGCTGGTGTTCCGAGTCTTTTGAACCATCCTGTCCTAAAAGTGCTTTGGCTGCTTTCTTATCTGAGAAACTTCCAGATTTCTTTCTTATGCCCTTGTGTTCTCTAGAGGTGCTCGATTCACTGTCTGTTTCTGTCTGTGAAAAACTGTCCACATGATGTTGCATGCTGGACTGTGGACCTGCCCTCAGCTTTCTCTGGCTGTGAAGGGGACTTGAAGCAACACTGAAATATCCAGGAGGTTCCTTAATAGGGCAGCCAGACTTGCTAAAAGCAGTCTGGCTGCTGGGACTAGCACTAAGAGTAAGAATAGGGGAAGAGGCCCTATCGACTAGCAGGGTATTTTTGTACCAAAATTTTCTTTCAGCTGGAGTCTCTGTTTCATTGACACTTCTTTTATCCTGAGTGTAAGGTGCTGAAGATTGAGAGGTGCTATCAGTAGGGCTGCTAACTACAGTGCATGAAGAACCATCTTGCCCTGAGCTTGGCAAAGATGATGCGAGAGGTGAAACTCTGGTACTAACAAAAGCAACATTCTGCTGTGCATTTAATGATGGTTTTTGAAAATGTAAGATAGGAGTGGAAGTTTTGGGTAAGAGAGGCAGATGCATAAAGGAGTCTTCCAAAATGCTGTCAAGACTGTCATGGAAATCAGAATTGCCCAGGCTTTTCATCACTGTTTGTTCTTGTGTTCTTTCTTCATGAGCTTCATGAGAGGGTGTTTCCTCTTTCCTTTTGGGAATCTCTCCTACTGTATCTGCACCGATTTCTTTCCAATCAACATTTACTGCCTGAGCTACCCTCAATTCCTTTTCCATTTTTGCCTCCACTTGTTTTTTTTCATGTTTGCTTTGAGGTTCTTCCAGGATCTCAGTCTGAGTGCCTACATCTGCTGTAGTCTGAGTGCAGCTATCTGATCTAGTAGCCTTTACAGCACCTTCATTTCCTTTTTCGTTGATTTTGGCATTCTGCTCATTACCTAGAATACTCTGTTGGGACAGGTTTCCCAACAGCTCAGAAGTGTTCTGAAGAAGCTGTGACAGATGCATGGACAGGTTCTGCATGCTTGTCCAAGAAGAAGGTTGAAGAAGTAATTCTCTGTTTGTTTCCTCCCTTTTTGCAGAAACGTCTGTATAGCTTCTCTGATGTCTTCTCTGCCTTTTATACCGTCCTGTAGCTGCTGTTTGTGTTCCCTGCTCACATGTAATCCCTGGTGGTTTTTTGGAAGACTTCTCAGACTCAGAAGGATACAATAGTACAATTTCATCAACCTGCATTGAAGAGTTACCAGGTTGTGCAGAAGGATTCTCAGATTCAGCAGTGTTATTTTCTGAGTTCATTTCAAATGTTTCGCTGGATATGTTGCTGTACTGTTTGGTGCTGTCACTCGAGTATGCGGACTGAAAGTCTTGTCTGACGCTGTCCCATTCTTGAAGACCTTCAATGCTACTCAAAGTGCTTGACAAAACTTTTGCTGTAGCATACGAACTTAGATGAGAACAAAAAGGCGAATTTTGAGAATTCAATCCATTGTCTACACTGGAACATCTCATAACTTTACAATTTTCCATATTCAAAGGAATTTGATTGCAAGAGACATCACTTGCACTTCCAAAAACATACTGTTTCCAGCCAATCTTGCAGACTCCATCTTGTTGCCACGGGTGAATGTATGGGTTGATATCACTTGATCTAAAATGCATTGCATCTTTATTATTTTGCAAAAATAAATCAGTTTCTGGCTGGTATCCAGCTTCTCCTTTCCCTTCACTACACTGAGCTACAGAACTACTCTTTGAATGGACATTTGCTTCTGCACACGCAGAACTGTGAGCTGTGAGCAGTAAGGATGATGGAGATTGACTAGTACGGTCTTTTGAAGACTGGCTACTTTGGCTTCTTGCTGCAAAATTTTGTAAGTTTTTGGGATCACAGTTTGCAAACTTCTTAGTTTGTGGCATTTTTTGCTGAAATCTGGGTTTAGATTTAACTTGTAGAAAGTTCTTTGATTCATGCTTTGAAAATCTTTCCATTCCATAAATATCATCTGCAGTTGGTGATGGAGGCTCTACACTCATATTCAAATCTTGCAGTGATTTAGATGCAGAATATAACAAAGGATCTGCCTTAGATGAAGCTTCCAAAGTGTATTCTGTGTCAGAGAAACCAGAAATATCTGGAGCTGATACTCCATGACTTTGTAAATAAAGCCTCCGTTCACTTTGCTTACAGCCCTTTGTACTCTGTGTGGTAGAATATGATCTTTTGCTCCTGAATTGCACCAATTTGGATTCCTGAGGAGTTAAATCATGGTTTTCCGGCAAAAACTTTATGGAGGTTTTTTCATTATTTTTTACAGAAAAATTGAGTCCTTCTGATTTCAGAATATTACTCATTATAGTGTCTCCCATTGTTGAAAAAGTGTCTGCCTCAGCATCAGCAGCAGGGCTATCAATGCTTGAACATGTATTATTTTTGCAAAGTAAAATATCTTTTCTACCATCTGTATTTGTTCTATCTGGCACCTGTTCGATCAGTTCACCTGTAGGCACGTACTGACAATTATCTTGCAGATCTGCAGGGTTCCTTTCAAAACCCAAGACAGGGTGATACGGTTGCCTGGGATCAGTGCTTCTGTATGTGGGATATGCTGAACTAAATGAATTGCAGGTGTATTCAGGATCCACTCGAACATCTCTTGGATACAGATTTTTCAACACTGTAACTTCTGAGCCTACTAGTTCATTTGGAGAATTTGAGGATACATTAATTTGTTTTTCAGCAGGTTCTCTACTTAAAGTTTTTCTCCGCTCTGTCTTTACTGCAAAATGTTCAGCCTCAATATTTGAATGCAGTTCTTCTTTATTTCTGTTAAATGTATTTCTTGTTTGTCCCTCTTTAACAAGAACTGCCCTTCTAGTATCCCAAAAAGGTAATGATGTTAGTAAAAGAGAATTATCATTTGGTATTTTCTCTATGTGTTTTTTGCAAGCTTCTTGTGGTGGAACTTTATCCCAGTGATGCTGATTAATTTTTGTATCACTGTCAGTTTTTTCACTATTACTTCCATATGCAGGTTCCCTAACTACAGCAGAATTGTCATATGAAGTATAATCTATGTCTGATACTGGACAGTGCCTGTTTTCTTTTGCAAGAGAAAGTAAAATGCTTCCTGAAGCACATACTGGCTCATCAAATATGACAGCTTTGTCAGACTGAGTGTCTTGTATTTGCAAAACAGCAAATGGAGACTGTTTCAATATATTTGAGTGTGAAATATTATATGTGCTACTTTCACCATGGCCTGTATCTGCAGATGAAGGAGATTCTGAAAATGCTGTTAAGGCTGGGTAATTAACTCTTGCCAAAGATTTGGGAAAATCTTCTTTTACAGAGCACACATCTGCAGAATTGCAGGACACTTTCTCAATCAAACACGTGTCCTGAAGTGAGGCCTCATGCTGACTAAATATTAGAGATTTTGAGTCCTCAAGTAAACAAGATGTGTTAAAAGCACTGAAGTTCTTGGAGCTTTGAAATGGTGTATCAGCTGGAATGTCTTCTGTAGAGTACGATGGAAGAGACTTTGATTCATTACTGCCAGCCTGTCCTTGGCTCTGGAATGTGAGCAAACCTGATTCTGGTACAGTCACACTATTAGTGTTACTGCAGTGTTCTGAGAACTCATGAATTTTATCTTCTTTAATGTCACCACAGTTCTGGAAATAACCTTGAACAAGCTTCTCCTTTTGCTCTGTTCCCACATCATCTTCAGGGGGTTTATTACTCTGAGCATATGTGGCCTCTGCACCTGCAGAATTATTTTCCTTTCCATCTCCTTTTGGAGAAACAGCAGGAAAAGTTACAGATACACTTAAATCAGTCGATTCACTTTCAAAGTATTTTGTTTCTTCAGAGAGAACAGTATCATTTTTACCTTTATCTCCACTGCTGACAATCAAACTATCTGCAGATGATGCTGGACAATTCAGAATACCAGGAGAACATTCAGAAGTGCCCAAGTTCCTATTATAATTTAGAAAGTCTTTACTGTAATGTGGATTTTCCCTTGGAGACTTGTTCAGGCCATCTGAAAGGGCTGGAGCCTTCTCAGAAACAGAGTTGACTGATTGTTCTAAACAGCACTCTTCAGAAGCCTCGTGTTCCTGGTGTTCCGTGAGCACATGCTGATATCTAGCTACACCAGGAAACTCACCATTTTCAGGCTTAATGTTTGCTGTAGGATAGCTTGTGCTTGAAAATGTCTCCTCATCATGCAGTGATGAACCCCCTGGGGGAGGTACCTTCTGAGTTGTATTAATATTCTGAAGTATTTTCTCTGTAGAGCTTTCTAGTAAAGAGTATGTTTTTCCCACCCCTGTATCTTCCATCACTTCTTTCTCTGAAGAAGACAGCAGGTTTGAATTATCCAACACTAGTGAATCAGGCACAATGGTATCCTTTACCTCTTCAGCTGTATCTTCTAGGGAATTAAGACAGTCTTTTAATAATTTATTAACCATTAAATCCATACTGTTTTCTTCATAAGCGTTATTAATATCCTGAATTATATCTTCAGCAGAATCTATTTTTTCCAAGGAAAATGAGCTTCCTTTGGCCCTTTGCTGAAGTACAGCAGTTCCAGACTCAAGACCACCTGCACTGTAGGGAGAGAAAGAGCTGTTCTCATTGACAGCTTGCACAGATATGGCATAATCAGGTCCATTTTTAAATAAAAAGGATTCTTCCTCCTGCCTCTCCTGTGTGGTGCTGGTTTGCAGAAGAGCTACATTCTTACTTTGTGTTGTATCTGGAAGATACTCGTCTTCTCCCATTTTGTTGACTGTAACAGATGTACCAACACCGATCTCACACTCCATTAATGTTTCGTAGTAAGGCAGAACAGCTCCAGTTCCAAGACTGCTGTTGGATGGATTTGTACATCCTTCCAGTGCAGCGGGAACATCTTGAACAAGATGGGAATCATCACTTCCTCCAAGATATAAAAGGTGATTTACAGACTGGCATGGGGAGTCTTGAAGTTCTTGGTTTCTTTCTGTATGCTTCAATGTTGCTGGTGGATTTTGTTGCTTGCTGATGTCTTCATTATTTCTAGAAAAGCTGGTAGACACCCACTGGCTTTCTCTTAATATTTCATTTAATCTGTCATCATGTGTCATTTGGTAGCTGCCTTTGTTTTCAGGGAATAGTTCACCCAGGTTTTGTAAAAAGATCAGTTCTACCTCCTCTGTGTTTTCTACAAACATCTGCTTTTGTTTGTCTGCTTCGGCCATTTCTACTAGCTTCATCAATTGCACTTTCTCTTCCTCAGCTCTGGAGCCTACTTGATCCAATTCACAAATATCAGGCGTTTTTCTAACAATACCTACATTCAAGTTTTCTGAAGTGCCACGCTCAGGAGATTGCACAGGGCAACTCATATATGTATGTCTGTCGAGACATGGAAATTTTTGTTCAGTTCTGTACTGGTCAATACCAGCACTGTCATCAGCTGAATATTCACATGCATCAACTACATTGCCTATCTCTGTAGCAGAGTCCACTGAATCACCATCTTCACTCATTTCAGTAGGGTCATGGTATCGTGAATCATCTTCTAACAGTATATTCTGATCTAGTTCTGAAGCCATCAGGTATTTTTCAGGGATCTTAAATGGATTTAAAATTTCTTCTTTGTCATCTCTGTCACAATATGTTTGATGCAGAGCTGGAGACTGTTCATTTAAAAAAACATTTTCATCTGTGCATATGTCTTCTTGCCTCATAATAACCAGCTCCTCAGTGTTTGTCATGGTAATTTGTTCTTCACTGCCAGTCACTTCACATTCATTAGCCTTGACTTCCTGGGGCAAACAGTTTGGTACACAGTGCTCAATTAAATGGTTAGAATTTATTTGTCCTTCATTTTCAAGTTCTTCTGAAATACTTCCTTGCCTCCTTGGGATTAGTACTGTTTCAGCTACATTCTCTGTTGATCTGTTCATCTGTAAAAGCCCCTTGCAAGTATCAAGGAAGCCCAAAGTATTCTGAATAATATCCGTTGTGTGGGAACACACAGCTGAAGGAGTGGTTTTGGGAGCAACAGAAAGCTCTGGTGAATAAATCCCTACTCCTATTTTCTCACTTTTTTCTTTTTGGCAAAAGCTGCTTGTTTCAAGTTGGCTGCCAGAATGCACAAGTGCTTTTGATTCCTGAGTATGTTCTGCCCCTGTGCCAGCTTCCTGCAGTTCATCTTTGTACACCTCTTCAGGTGTCAGGCACAGATCTGTATTAAACTCACTGTGAACTTGATAAGATGCAATATCAGTATGTTTCTTTGGATTCTGAGGTAGACCAATGTCTTTAAAATCCTTTCCACTCCTGTCTTCAGTTATACTTTGGACATGGGCTACTGGACTGTCAGGTAAACTTTCAGTGTGTCTGGATTTAATTTCCAATGCACTTTTTTCTAATTTGCTTGCATTATTGATTGATTTTATTATTTCTTCATCCATGGCTGTCCCTGTATTCTGATAAGGAGCTGTGGCTTCTTCTGTATATATGTTTCTGAAAAATCTGGATTCTTTATTTATATATGAACTCTCCTCTTGAGATATGGCAGCTGATGCATTTCTGTTGCATTCAAATACCCTTCCCAACTCTGAATTTGCATCATGTTCAACATGAAATATGTCCTCTGGACAATCACTTTCAAAAAATGCTTCTTTCTCTTTTCTGGATTCAAGTAAAGATTTGTTCTGTGTTTCTGTTTCCAAGAGAACAGAGGCATCAAATTCTGCAGAAACGTCAGTTGTCTTGTATGTAGTGTTTTTCCGCCCTGTTGATTTTGTAGAGCATGTTGTGCAAAGGCCGCCAGAATGTACATCAGAACAACTTTCTGTGACACTGACTTCCACAGTAAGATTAGATGTAGCACCACAATCTCCTTTCACTATTGTGACATGCTCCAATAGTTTAGCATAATTTTTGGTCTCAGATGCACTTTGAAAAAGATTAGCTTTTGTTAAATCTTTGTATAATATGCTTGAATTAGATTCTGGAAGAAAATCATTTGTGTTCTCACTAATAGCGGCAGGAAAGGACTCGGTGTTTTTCCCATTTACATTCAGTAGGAAATAACTTACTTCATTTACCACTAGGTTTTCATATTTGGATGAAAATTCTTCCTGAACTACAGCTTGAGAATTCAAGACATTGGGTTCCTTGCTTTCACTGCTTTTTTCTCTTATATTATCAGTGCATAATGTAGAATTTTCTGAAATTTGCTGGGATAAGCAACTTGCCCGATTGTCTGCTAGAGCACATTCAGGGGAATAATCATGTGAATCAGGTTTGTGTTTGAATTCATAATGATTTAGTGAAGACAAGTCTTCATCCTTTGATATGTATTCTTCATGATCTCTGAATGAAGGCACCTCTGGCACAATGTCTGCCAAGCTGTCTGTGCTTATTTCCATACAGATTATTTCTTTTTGAGACATCTCTATTGGTATTGCAGACTGGTCATAGCTTGCACTGGCAGCAACAGCTAAAGGGTGACATCGATATGTTGTCTTATGTGAGGAAAAATCTCTCTCTGCTGTTACCTCTGCAGGTATTTGTTCATGATCTGTTTCTTGCATTGTTTCCAGATTACTCTCCCCAGACCTAGGGAGTCCTTCTGGATCAGCTGATTCTGCTCCTTGCCCAGCCAGTGTCTGAAGCTTGTAACTGCTCACTAGAGAGCAGTTCTGGTTTGTTAAGTCACTGAGAAAGAAACCTTCATCACAACATGTTAGTATTTTTCGTACTGGAAAAAGCTGCCCGCAATTCCCAAACTGGATGTGTTTTACTGCAGATGTCTGTGTTGAGGTCACATTATGAGCAAGTCCCATAGAACACTCAGCAGCTGGTGCACTGACAGATGCGCTTCCACTGCCTGAATCTGTCACACTTGATTTTGTCATCAAGTTATTGTTGTCATCGTCAAGCTCATCCTTTGAAAAAGTTTGGAAGAAGTCGTCTTCTAAATCCGCATCTACACAGCCACTCTGCTCTGCAATTTGCACAGGCAACACAGAGATAAAAGGTGTTTTATTCAGAGTGTGATCTTTTGGCAGCTCTGGATGAGATGTGGGGAGAGAGTTCTCCTCTTTCTTAGATACCAGCAACAAGCAGTCTGCAGCGGAGGTGCTTTCCAAACAGCTGAATGTTTGTGCACATTCAGTAGCAGACTTGTAAGCAGATAATTCATCCAGTTGTTCTTGTTCAGGATGGTGTGACCTTGAATGATCATAATAATCATGCTCTGCTGAAGTAGGAACAAAAGGGGAACTTGGTCCTACTGAGCTAACAAATGAGGACATTACATTTTGCGATTCCAAGGAAGAATTTTCATTAGAGTTTGTCCATCCCTTAAGAATCTTATTTAATGATCCACCCTCAGAAGCTCTGCTTGCAGTTGTTGTTTCAGGTAAAGGTACTTCCAGTGTGTCAGAGGAGAAAACCGAGTTTATTTCATTTACGTGATGTGGACTGTGAGTAATGCTATGAATCTGCTTAGAGCCAGAAACAAAAGAAACCTCAGCAGCTGACTGCTTTAGATCATCTTTCTTCAGCCAAAGTTCTGGTTTGCTCAAAGAGCACAGATGAGCACCTTGAAATTCCAAATTTTCATGGGTAGAAGATGCTGTTATTCTGGGGCTGCTGATGTCAACCTTTGAGTCACAGGAAGACCAGGCATCATCAGTAAGCAACGGATTTCCACTTGTATAATACAGTCTTCTTTCAAGAGACCTTTCCTGTTCTACAAAGGAGACTTTTGTCCCCTTCAGCAACTGCTTGCAAGCATGACTGGAAACAGTCTGTGGCTTGGTGTTCAAATAAAAGGAACTGCTCAGCATCAGATCATAGTTTGTTCCTTCTGTATCTCTGCCGCAGGTCTTGGATTCATGGTCTTCCTCGATCTGTACAGCTGGTAATTTAGGAGTTTGTAACTTCCAGAAAATCTCTGCTGGCACTTCATCAGATGAATCAGATTTGGATTCTTCTACCAGATCTTCTGCTGGCATCTCTTCTCCATCAGCTAAGCTATCCAGAGAAAAGCTTCTTTCAGCCTTTCCCAATCTCCTACAAGATGCATATGATGTCACCAAAGATGAAATACGGTTCTCGGTTCTGCTTTTGTAATGCTTAGCTGGCTCATGATGGGCCTTTAACTTGTGAAATTGGCTTGTATTTTGCTTTTTGCCTTTATTTTCCTTTTCTACCAGAGAGTCTTGTGACATTTGACTGTCATCACTCTCAGAATCTTCTGGGTTGGCAAGACATTTATTTCTGTCCAAATCTTCTTGTTTCAGTTTCTCCGGGAAACCTTTTGCATAAGCACAGGAGAGAGAATCTACAGAATAGGAACTGTCAGTATCAGAAATCTCATTTTCATCATCCTCTTGCCAGTTCCCCAGCACATCTGTGGCTGTCTTGGACACTCCAGCACTTAGCATCTCGGCACTGTGCCACTTTTTTTCAACATAAGAGAGTGGTGTCTGTGGGTTCATCTTACTGAGATTTCCTACTGATGTTGCTGCCATCAGAAATTCTTTCTGTTCCTCTGATGATTTCTCATGACTTGGCAAGGCTGTGTTTGCCTCTCTCCTCCAGTTCTTGACTGTTTGGTTTAGATGCGCAGATGGTGGGTTTCCATACACAGTTTTCTTCATTTGCTTAGGAAAGTTTTCTGGAGAGGACCTGTGGCCTTTTCCATGGATATCCATCCTAATATTTTTATTGGACACCTGAGCTCTATTTTGTGCTACATTGCTACTTGCAGGCTGACTTAAATCTCCTAGCACCTTTGATTTTGTCATTCTTCTCCCTGTAATAAAGGTTTTAGGCTCATCTTTCTCCTTAAAAAGATCAGGAGAGGAGCCTTTAGAGATCTGGTTTTGAGATCCAGCTTGCACTGGGCTGTCATCCAACTTTTCAAGGTTTTTATAATTTTTATTGATATAAGCCATGACAGCTGAATCATTAGAGTCTTTCTCTGTTCCTTTTTTATTTTCAATTGAAGATGGTTTTTGTTTTTCAGTTAGCTGCCTCTGGACTGAAAAGGAGATGCCCTTTTCATCATTAAGGTCATCACTCCCAGAAATGTCTTTACCACTTCTGTGAAGGTATTCTACAAGTGACAACGTCCCCGTTGTACTACCTTTACAGTATTGATCAATATTTGGTGAGGTAGATAGCTTTGAGACAGACTCTCTTTTCAAAAAACAGCTGTGGAAATAAAGAAGAAATAATGTCCAATCCTAATGATGTATTAACATTTCCAGCACAGTAATGTATTGCAATTAAGAATAACAATTTATGAAACAACAATCTTAATGCCTTTCAAAATCCAATTCTAGCAGGGAATAAAAAAATAAAATTCTGTGACTAGTTATACAATCCCTTTGCTATCTGGAAAGATGCTCTGCACATAAAGAAATAGCTCAATGCTATGACGGGTAGCTTCATATTGAATCTCTGCAGGCTCAAGTAGCTGCAAATGTTTATTAAAAATGAAAGATAGTTCTAAGTCACAGAAATCCACTTAGCAGAGTTTAGCTATTTTCTGCTGTGGAAACAGCTAAGGACCATGCTGTGATAGACACTGTAGCATCCCAACTTTTTAGCATTGCATAGAGATGTTTATTTAACTTGAGAAAGGCTGACCAGTGTAAAAGTCCAATACATAATCACCCCAAAGATACCAATATTCTGAAGAAGAGCTTGATGATAATCAAGATAAAATTATGAATAAATTAGTATTTACCAACAGTCTGAACAAGGCAACAACAAAAGTAAAGCCACTTCTAAAAAGCCTTCTCGAGTCGTTATAAAGTGCAGAAGGGCTTGAGAGAGAAATGTAAAAATGTGAGAAAGACCATGTCAAACAGACAAGTAGGAAATGTACTGTACAAACCCAAAGAAAAGGACAAACAGCTCCAGCTTGATGTACAACATAGTAGGTTCACTGATATTGCAGGTTTGGGGAATTTTTTCAGTACATTGAAAGGCATTCGGGATTATAAGTGCCCCCTGAAAACACACTGAATTTACATTACTTTTGAAAGTGCAGAGGATTTGGCAGATATTAACTTACCTGGGTACCTGGGGCAGGTATGGGTTACAGAACAAATGCCTGTACTGCCAGGAACTCGAACCCAATGACTTTTGTCTCTTTTGCAAGTGGTGATCCAAAGAGGACCGTACAGAAATACTGTCATTTAGGACTTGGGATTGTTTCACACACTCTTCACTAAGCCAGAAGCTAGCTTCCAACTGCTCTAGGTTTTGCTTGGCTTCCAAGAGCTTCTGCTTCTTGACTATCCTTTCCAGCTGGAACTTGACTTTTTTCCGCCTTATGTTTCTTTCGGCCTTTTTTAAGGAGTACCTTTGCAAGAGCTCCAGCTGCACCAGTCTCTTCTTGTTCTGCTGCAACAGGGAAAGGCAGGCGTCCAACCCAGTGGTACTCTGCACCTCAGCCTTTGCACACAGCACAGGCTCTGTTTGCACTGCAAACTCCCTCTGCTGTTGCTGAAGAGCAGCCAGACGTTTGTTCTCATTTATAAGCCACTGCTGGTCTGTAAACAAAACAATGATTGAAAGAAAGTAAAAATCATAGGAAAAAACATTATTTGTTACTATCTTATTTCTTAATTTAATCAGCCTTTAGAGGTCATTTGAGAACAGAACTTCTATGCATGTAGAGTGGTGACTTGTCAAACCATTTAAAGAAAAATGTACCGTTGCTCTACTTCATTGATAACTAAAATCCTCTTCTTTGGGTTAAGGACTCAGGTAGCAACTGCAGGATATAAGCAGGAGCTTGGGCAATGCAGCTAAGGAGACTGGGGGATGTAAGAAAAAGTAGAACTGATGTCAATTTCTCAAAGATTACACTCAAATATCACCTCAATTTTGTTAAAATACAGTGAAAGCATGAAAAGACCCGAGTTCAATTCTGTGCACTTCTCAGATACAGGGTATAAATGCACAGCAGAAAAGTATGACCACATTAGCTTTTTTTCTGTGAAATATGCTACTACTTCTGCTTTAATTATTCTGAAGTTATATGGCAAAACTTTATATGGGAATGAATGTATGTGCACTGGGAGCAGAGTTAACAAGAGAACTAAAGGATGAAGTTGCACAGAGCTAAAAAGAGCTCAGCATTTGCTTCTCTGTTAATGCAGCGAATAGAATTTCACACACACACTAATGAGCCTTTCGCTAATAGATTTCTACATCTTGAATGAAAAAATAAGCACTTGTGCAATCTTGAAATGTTACTGACTTCTCATCACTGTATTTGAGTCTTTTACAACTACTCTAAAGCAAACAATTCTCTGTGCCTTTTGCTTCTACCCTTTCCTCTTTAACTTGGCTAAACCAAAAAAAAACCCACCTGCAAAGTAGTTTTTCTCACTTACCTTGGCATGCTGGAAACACAAAATGAGGGCGCCCAGAGTCATTCTAATGGACTTTGTTTAGCACAGAAAATGGCAACTTTTGTGCTCACTGTTGGTGGCAAGTTCAGCAAGCCTGGAGGCTGGACCTCCCTATGCCCCACTCTGGATGGGCCTCATTTGCAGGGCAGCTGACAGCCACCAGTCCTGTGGATGGGAATGCAGCCTTCCAAGGAAGTTACAGACGGCTACAAGGGTGTCACATATAGGTACCTGCCAGAGAGTTCTGAGAGCCTCTCTAAATGCCTCAGATGAAAACTTTCCCAGCAAAACAGTCCCTGTGTGGCCCTTGGCTGAGGTAGAGCAACAACCACAAATTTACCATCTCTTGCAACTATGGCTGCCCCAAAAAAAACACTTGCCAAAAGAGCTTGATGGGACCCACATGTCTTAGCATGTAACAATAAAATTACAGAATCATTAAATGGCTTGGGTTGGAAGGGACCTTAAAGATCATCTAATTAAATGTGCATGAAATAAAACAAATATTGTTATGGCAAGGATGCAGGTGAAGCCAACACAACCTTTAGCTATTATGATAATTTAAAACACAGCTCATACCACCAGTCAATGCATATTTTTCACAGAATTACCACTCTATTAAACAAAAAGAATTCGTTCCTCTGCTTTTGTTAATGACCCCTATAGTTCATAAATGCCAAATATGTACACAAACCAAGTGATTAACCTAATTTGATAACAAAATATGTTACCTTTGCCTACACCCTTAGTCTTCTTTAAATATTCAGAACCTGATCTTTGCAGTCAGTGAGAATGCAGTAGAGAACAGAACCAGGCTGACTTATTTTTAACCCTGGGTGCAAGACTACTTTTATTGCATGCAGGGGATGGATGAACTTAAGAGGTTTTTCAGAGCACACCACCTTCAATCTGAGCTCTGATGAACTGTAACAAAAGAAGGGATTATTGAGATCACCATGACCAGGTGATCTGATGGCTTGAACGTGTTCTCTTAATGAAGCAGGTTTTCTATGCTGCTAGATAGAGATACATATTCAGCTCTCAAAGCAAACAAAAAAAATCATCCTTTGCTGAACAAGCAATGTAAAAATCTCAGGCCAGGTTCCTTTACAAGTGGAGCATTTCTCAAAGAACCAAAGTTTTCCAAAGCACTGCCGTCTTACTAGCAGCATTTTTTTTGGCTGGGCTTACTATCAATGTGCAGTCCTTTACTAAATAAGCAATGTTTCATTGCTTATTCAGGGATGTAGGAATTAAGAGGTATTTAAGTTTGATGTGATAAATGAGGGCTACCTGCAGCTCTGCACAGCTGAGCTGCAAGAGAGGAATTTGGGGCTCTGGAAGTTTCCCCTCATGCAAGAAATCATTAGTGCAGAGACACTGTAGGTATCGCTTGATGACTATTAATCTTGTTATGCATACTTCATTAGTGATCCCCACCACAATGAGTCTCCTGTCCTGCTTACATTGGCAGCTCTGCACAGAGCACATGCACAGAAGTAGGAATTCTTGCTCTATAGTTACTCTGTGGATAAAAGGGAAGCATTTTTTCATTGTGTTAGTTAATTTTCCTTAATAACATTTTTAGTTTTCACATACAAAGCTTTCTTTCTCAACTTTGTTTCCAGATGTGTTCTCTTTAGCATGTTTTTAGCAAGCAGAATATTTGGCAGATCAGAGTTTCCCTGCAAGAGAGCTGCAAGCTTAAGATGCTAATTAATCTCTGCTCACAAACTTGTCTCTGTCAGGAGCTGAGCCACAGAGGGCACAGAAAAGGTGAAGAACTTTGGTGGGTTGCCAAGTAAAGAATTGTATTTGGCTGGCAAAAACTACCTGCCTGGCTAAGCTTTGTGTGAACACAGTGAAAACAGCAGAACTAGAGGGAAGCAGGGAACAAGTCTACAGAGCCACAAAATAAAGATGTTTTGGGGAAACTCTCCTGGTTCTCTGTATGATCTACAAATTCTTCAGCTATATCCTATCAAAACAATTTCCTTTTCATCTCTTCATTGTGGCTGGCATAATTAAATATAGCTGACTGTGTAAGTTTCGGTCTGAGACATTGCCAAAAATTCATGCAAGTTTTCTTCCAGGATCAAACAGCAGATTTTGCCAGGTGGGAATGATACCTTTGTATAGGCACCCTTTGTTTATCAAGAAACCTAGATCAAGTCATTCACTAGAAGATAAGCTAGAGAACACTGTAACTATAACCACCCAATGTGAAAAACACCTCAAGGTTTAAAATGTTCCCAAATGAGTCTATAAACCCAAGTCCTCTAAGGCATCTTATTGAATATGTCTGCTGGCACGCAAAGTAGCAACTCCAGGAGCCACAGACACCAAAAAAAACCTCTCAAAACATGTTGTGTTCAGTTTAAGCCACAGTCTTGTGTTACAACCCTGTTTTTCCTAGTGAATGAAATTAATCAAAACCACATGAAAATGATCTATATTGTTAAAGGTGACATCATCAATGAGAGAGTACCTCAACTGACCTGTTGCTGTCTCAGAAGTGCTGCTTGGTCCTATTGCATCTTGTTTTTAGAGCAATTTCCCCTGAAAGCTTTTAGTAGGAACTACCATGGTCACCTCAATTTCAATCTCCCAGAACAACCCATTGGATGAAACGCAAGTATATCACAAGAAAAACTTAAAACACAAGAGCAGGCTTGTTCTACATTACAACATGGCAGAGTTGCACTACAGAAATGAGCAGAGCAAGGCTGTAGGGAGGCAGGATTTGGATCAGCCTGGAGAAGAGAGGCTCAGTGCCACAGGGGAGTAGCTGATGCTGTCCCTGCCAGCAGTGACCTGCAGTGCTCATTAAGCAGTGCTGCCTGAGCATGGCAAAGGAGGCCCTTTCTGTTAATCAAAGCTTAGTAACTGTTCTCGAGGGAAAGGCAATTGCAGGAGAAATCCAGTAATTAGCCATAGTAAAATTTCCACTCACAAAAGAAGGTATCACTAGGACAAGAAATGTTGAGAGGATGAAAGTATGCAGTAATGGAAGGAAATTGAAGGAGGGGAAGAGTGCAGGTACCTACTTTCTTGGATTTGCTGGTTGATGAGCGCTTGGTCATTTTCTAGTTCCTGCTCTGCTTTGATCTGTCCTCGCAGAATCTGCTGCTTTAAATCCTCAACATAGAGCTGCTGTTGTTGAATTTGTTTTCTGTGGAAAGCTTCCTGGTCTCTCAATTTCTGCTTGTACTCTTCATGCACAGCATCTATTTCTCTGCTGTTAGAAATGTTGACAGTTAATTTAAACCAGAAACAAATATTATTTGTAATAAAACAAGTCATCTTACTAAAGAAAGACAAACAACATTTGCCACGATGCCTCCGGCGGGTGCACCAGGCGTCCGCCCGCAGTTCCAGGGGCTGCCGGGCTGCTTCGGGGGAGCGGGAGGGCTGGCAAAGGTCCAGCACGGTTTCACCTAACCCACCGATGTTACAGGCGCGCCGAGGAAGGAGAGACAAATGGAGGGGCTTTCCCAGATGGTTTATTCAGGCACCAGGATCGTGCCAG
>VYZT01015317.1:2603-29267 GCA_013400735.1 Pomatostomus ruficeps | reverse complement strand
ACCAGTGCCTGGCCATGAGGAAAAACCAAAACCTGGCCAACAGCACACCACAACAAACATTCAAGATGTTTTGTTCAATAAGGGTGCATTATGACAGAAACTCATAGCTGTGTACATGCATGTCACATATACAACCCTGTAAGTGTCATAAACACCAGCAAACATGAAAGCTCTAGTAGTGAAGCAGGTAATTCCATTGCCAGAAAGATAATATCAAAAACAATTTAAAAAATACTGTCACTTTTCATTTTGCTGTAGTCTTCCATAAATGAAATTGGGGAGGGGGTTGTTTTTAAGTTATAAAATCTTATAACTACTATATAAGATATTTTTTATCTAAGTACTTCACAGTGCTTTACAGAAATGACCAACATTCTTTGTTTTCAAACAAAAAAACTCCAACCTAGAGATATTTACAGGCATTGTCAGGATTACACCAACAGTCTCTGGCAGTGCCAAGGAAAGACCTTGATCACTCAAAGGTATCTGTTGGATGCAAGAACTATATTAGGTTACTGCTTCTATATTTGGAACAGAATTGTGATCAGAAAGGTGACTAACGTGTGAAAAACTGCTTTACAATCTCCTCCAAGATGTTTGGCTCCTGACTGTGTGCCAAAATTTCACACACATAGAGCAACAATCAAAATAGGATCTATTCTTAACATAATGCATTTTAATATTCAAAATACTTTAGCCCTCTGAATGTAAATTGTACCTCTCCACATGCTATCATCTAGAAATTCTTAACATTAAAGTTAGATTATATCTAAAGGTGATATATGATCTTTGCCTGCTAAACACTGTATTATTACGTATAACCTCAGAAAATTAAACCTCTGACTCTTGAAAAAATGTTCTAAGTATATTTTACTAAGAAAGTAAATTATGTATTTATTATACTTCTAAAGCAATTAAAGACACTAAAACTCTAAAGAGACCCTGAAGATCAAAAAACCTCAAAAAATACAATTTCAAAGGAAATATTTGGAAATATCATGTAGTTTGTAAAATCAATACCAATATAAGGTCATCTGTATGAAAACAGTATTTGACCTTTGCTACATAGGAATAATTTGACATCTTGATTTAGAATTGTAAGCATATGTTCAAAGCAACCATTTCTATAGCAGAAACTTGATTTTGTGTGATACTTTAGCAGACAGAACAGATGAAACAATTAAGCAGCCAAAGTCTACAAATGTCCTAGTGTACCTTTACATGCATTTCACTTTCTTAAGAAGTAGTACGAAAGCCTCAGTACATAAAAGCTTTAAGATTTTTAATCATTTACAATATTACTGTGACTCTTGCTCACATGAGAAAAACAGAATTCTGTTTTGTTTCAGTGTTTATGTAAATGTAATGCTGAGAGTAACTGAAAGAGAACATCTTCTGTTCAGTTGTCTGGCATGGTGCGAACAGAGTACCAACTTTGCTGCTGCCATCTGCTAAATGGTTTATGTCTATTTGTGACCTACACAAACAAATTATAAGAATACACAGGTCCAAGATCTATTTGTCCTTGGCTTGACTACAAAGATGCCAGTACCCTGTGATTTGCAATTTTTTCATCTTAGATAAACTTTAATTGATCCCCAGGAAACAGAAGTGGGATGCTGCATTTCTCACTCAGCTGAAGTTTGAATTGACACTTCACTGCAGCACTGAAACGCTCGTAGGGCGATTACCAATCTCCATTTGTTCAGGTATTTGTAACACCACCAACCACGGGGACAAGCTCAGAGCTTAAAGTGAGACTGGTTAACTAAAGAAGAATCACTTTCCAAACATAGTATTAAATCTGCACTATCTCGTTTAGGAAAAGCTCCCATAGTTTCAATGGTAACTCTGAGGGAGGCTTTCCCCTAAATGCAGCTTTGAGATTGTCTTCCATATTTTCTAAGGGAAATGTAATGAAGCAGCCATATAATCTGGAGGTTAAAGTACTGCTCTGACACAAAATACTTCTGATTTTGGAGCAGTGACATGACCTCTGTGCTTTCACATACTTGGCCTGCAAGGTCTTCAGGATGAGGACTGCCTCTGGATGCCTATGCACTAAACCTAACAGCGCCTCTGCAGAGTCTGGTGATGAGGTAGTCTTTAACCTGTTCTACTAACAGACATATGAAAGCTCTGATTCCTATGGTGGTATGAAAATTGAAAAATATGGGTCTAAATTTGTCACTGGTTTCACATGACCTTGGGCAAGTCACTTAGTCTGAGACGTGTGAAAGAAGCAAAGTGGAGTCATCCAAGAGAAGTGACAAGGATCCATTAGCATTATCAAATATCAGAAAGCCAAGTATCAGAAGAGCTGATTTCTATTAATTTATCATTATTAGCATCATTCTGCATAAGATTTAGGAAACTGAGTAAATCATTGCCAGCAGGCTGAAAAGAAGCCTGATACTAAAACAGTAGAGAAAGAATTCTCGCTCTGCAACTGTTTACTAAAACTAGATAAAGCTCCTCTGATAAAATGTCTTTCATTCTTCCTAACCATGACTTTTAGCTCCCAGCCAATCTTTCCATTAAATTGACATATCAGAGTTCAAACTGTTTACAAAATGAAACCCAGAATATTTAAGTAAATGAAACAACTCAGTGCTGCATTTCAATCCAAAGACCTAACGATGCTCGCAGGGGTGGTTAGGTAACATCTGTTTACAGCTGTGAGAGGGTCACAAGGTTTTCCCACACTTTCCAGCCTTGCTGAAAGCACGCCCTACCCCCATATTATAAAGGATCAGAGAATACGCAATACAAGCAATGCACATGGCAGTGTGCTGTTTGTTCTCAGCAGCACTAGCACATTCCCTCATGTGTGTGGAAATGGCTTTTTGCTGAACTAACATGGAACTGTGAGATCCTTTCCAACAGCCATGTGTGTTAGCACACAGAGCAGAACACAAGGCAGGCCAAAGTGATGGTATTAATCACAGCTCCATACTATGACTACACCCCAGAAAGGCAGAGTACAGAGAAACAGCCATACTTCACTTCAAACCTTGGAAAAACTAAGACACAGCACAAAAATCACTGCAGTATTTTTTCTGCTTTTGTTCAGGTGATGTAGGTAGTTGGTACGATTCTCTCACTGTAAGGTTAAAGTCTCTGTAATAAAATACTGTTGCTCCAGGTGTATAGACAAATTGCTGTTCTGCTGTTACTTCAGTGTCTCTGCTTCATCTCCTAATTTTCAGTAGTACAAAACAAAAACCTGGCAGGGCAGTAAAGCCAGGTCTGAATACAGAGACTTAACATTAAACATCTTTTTATGAAGCTGCTTCTTAAAGACAGTTTTCTGAAGTGGAACAAAAAGATAATGAAAATTCATGCAGAGCCACTTACATAATACAGGAATGCAAGAGGATGTTTTCCCTCTGGCTGTGAGAGCAGAATGACTGGCTAGTTTGGGAGACAGATCTGTCTCTCACAGAAACTGCTGAAACCTAGAGCATGAAGCCAGAAGGCTCCCTTTCTACCTTCGAACATGCTCTGTCATAGCAGCACACTTCTGCTGGTTTGTGGAAATAACATGATAAACTAAACTGGAAAATGACATGACGATGGCCCAGAAAGAAAATAACAGATTCACACACACTTCATAGTTAAATCACCTAACAAGCAATTCAAAGAACAGATTGTGTAACGTATGTTTGAATGACTAAACTAAAACCAAATATCAGTCCAGTTAACATAAGAATTTAGCCAAATTTTGTAGTAAGTAGGTGAGATCACTAATTTTTTCATCTAAAACATCTTAAATCAGATGTACTGTTAAATTTAGACTTGAAACACTGGAATACTATGAGATACAGCAATCAAGCACAGAATGCTGTTGCTCATATTCCTGCTTTTCCACATAAGCAATCTACACTCATTACAGTTCTAGCAGGAAATAACATAATCTCAGGACAAACATAAGAGACACAGCTTCAATTCTATAGGTATCAAGACATACATGAAGTCTTGGTTTCACAGGATCAGCATACTCTAGCACACAGATATAAAAAAAGCAATTCTGCAGAGAATTTCATAAAAGCATGCAGATTTCTAGGTGTACTAAATGCAGCAAGAAGTGTCAACAGTTACCCCCTCCTACAAGCAAACCTTTAAAAGCTGCAAGTAAAATGACAACAAAAAGACACCAACCTTAAAGTAATCACATATTACTGAAAAAATGTTCACATTATACCGATTCTGCCGGACTGCTTTTCCATCTCATTTTTCTCTCTAAAGTTTTCACGATGCGTGCTAAATGAACCATCTGTAAATCCACATTTTTTTTCCAGCCGGTTTTGTTGTCAGCTCTCTGGGATCCTATTGTGCAATTCTCCTCCCCTCTTCCCCAAACACTTCTACTGCTGATGCAGAGGCTGGCGGCTGCTACAGCATAATGCAGCTTCCAGTAACTATGGCAGCAACAGCTCTGTGGTGAGGCTAAATACCTGCTGCAACAAAATCCTAAGGCTCAAACAGAGGAACTCCAGTGAAAATAATTACTTTTGGTAAAAGCTGAAATTTGCCAGTTTTCTCAAAGAAAACATCAGTCAAGTTAGCATCCCCATCTTTCTGACTGCCTAGTGTTCAACTCCCATTTGTCTTTCAGAAATTATTTTTCTTAAGGAAAAAAGAGTTAAAAATAAAGCAGGGGAAAAGATGTTGGTGAGGCATTTTGCACCCTTGCAAACCCCACACTGAGAGCAGTCACAAATTAGACTTACAAGCCCAGCCACTAATATACATCTACACAACTGCCCCCACCTTCTCCAGCTCTATCCTCCCACTCTTCCCGTGTCCAATCCAGGGCCTTTCCCACAGGGGCTCAGAGCAGCAGCAGGCACCACACAGCTGCACAGGATCGTACATCTGCTTCTGCCTAGCACAGGGGCCCAAACCTCTCGCTTCTCTCCCTAAAGCAAAGGGAAGAGCAACGAAGGAGACATGAAGACCTTTTATTATCGCCTCCTCCAGCCTCCTGAAGGAATGCCACTCACAGAATTCAAAGCAAAAGTTGGGGAGAGGTGGGCAGGGGTGGGAGCCAGGAATCAGTCAAAATGGCCAGCAGAGTCAGAAACCTTTAGAAATAAGGGACCTTTGGAAATGTACACACATAGTAATCCTCCTCACAGAAATTACCACCAAGTGAAGTATCATTTAGATTTCTGATTAGCTGGTTTGCTTACAGAAAAAGCGCACCCATGCTTTTTCATGTCTGTTTTTTCAGCCTTTCTATGCAAAACCTCATTTTCTTTGCCAAAGCCCCAAAATAACAGTAAGGCAATGACTTATTTAAGGCATCCCTTTAAATACATCTCTAAAACAGGCCTCTTTTTGGCAAAGAGTCACAGGCAAAAGACATAGCCACACTCTGCAATAAAGGTCAATGCTGCTTCATTAAATTCCAGTTCAGCTAACGCAGGTTTTCCCCTCACAATGTTAGTTATATATAGAATTAGTTAGTTACCCTGCTAATCCAGTATACACAATTCTGCTGTAAATTGTAGATGCTGTAATTGACACAGTGCATTTCTCTGTGAAACAGAATATTTGAGGGATCTTTTAAGAGATGCAGAAGTTTTCTTTAACCTTTTTCTTTTGCTTTTGGGTAAAGCACTTTGAAATTCTGAAATGAAAGCTGTTAGTGAGAACTCAAGATTATTTCACAGGTATTAGCTGGACAAGTTAACTATACCACATTAGAATAATAAATACGCTGTGTTATGCTGTATCGAATTCCTCCCCCCCCACCCCCACCCGCCCGTTTAACAATGTTGGTATTTTCATGGAAAGGGAGTTTAAACATGTTCCAAGCAGCTAAAATTAATTCAGTGTACTGCTATACCACTGAACTCTAATGGAAAAACTCCTGTGGGGTTTTTTTTCTTTCAAACCAGCAAGACAATAAAATCAGTTTTTATTTATATGCAATATGGTATTCAGGCAATGGCAGGAGAAAGACCTTTATTATCTACTTATTTGTGGTGATGCTGTAATATGATGACTGATGCCATTCACAAGCCTTCTGTGTGTTTGCTGGCTGACAGCAAACATCAGAAATTTGTTGTGCTGGGGCTCTTATGAGAAGGGTGTATGAGCAAGCAGGCAAGTAAGGATATAATGACTCACAGCCCTTTTCAAGAGAATGCCTAAAGTTTTAATATTTGTGTGCAATGGTAGAAAATTGTTTTTCCTCTCATTTCTGGAAATATTTTAATGTACAATTAAAGGCTGAACTGGTAATTCAACCCATGAAAGGCAGATAAGAAAAATGTCATCATACTGACAGCATGGGAGATAAGATTCATATAATTAATAACCATTACTGTAATATATATATTGATACAATCTGAAATAAAAAATCCGGAAGAAAGCAAAGTACCATCAGCTCCTAATGAAAAAGGTACTTAAACCCATGGAAACTCAACAATTTCTGAATTATTTCTGTTTGCAGCTGCTGTGCTTCTTTGCATGAATGAACCATGTTCTACGCCAGGAATTACACGCTTCCCTAAAGCGACTTTATTCTCACCAGAAGAGAACCCAATGTATCCAAGCAATTTTCAAAATACTAATGAGTATTCCCAGTACCTACCATTGGCATAAAATCTAATACATTTAGGGTTCTTACATGCTGGAAATTGATGGAGACTTGAGAGTAAGCCTCACTCTAGGTATAGCTTTTAAATGTAGGCTACACATGCAACAAAAATGCAAACCATTTGCACAAGATCTCATATGAAGAAAGAAAATGGTTGCACAGTCTTGCCTGTAACTGAGCTGAATGTACAGATTCTTGTTCCAATATGATAAAACAGATTGAATTAAAGCTTAAAGTCAAGCTTCCATCTCTTCTGGAGGAAATCAGTGTAGCACAGGAGAAAGACAAAGCTACAAGTGTCAAAAATTAGACACATTAATAGTCTTACCTTAGTTCAAGAGAACATTCATTTCCTTCACAGTTTCTACATTTTTGACTGCAAAAATAAAAATAGGAAATCATAAATATTTGGTAAAAAAGACAAGAAAACTTCACTGAAGCCTATTGTACATGGAAATGTTATAATAATTTTCAGAAGGAAGATGCAGATTTCTAGCAGCTGGGAGGGCACCAAGAACTTTCAAGTGAGAGTGGGACAAAGAACAAGACACACACAGCTTTCCCTGTTCTTATATTTTCCTCTCAGCATCTCTTTCTGACAGAGGCAAGACCCTGCATTAGGGTGGGCTTTTTACTGGTGATCAAATAAACACTCCCTGTAGGCCACTTAGTCCTGTACTATGGTTTGCGAGGTACCTCACACACAACTTTTAGTACTTGACATTGAGTTTTCTTCATGAGAGACCACATATATAACTTTATTCTTCTAATATAGATCTTAGGCTAGATGTCTCAACCACAACCCCCTCCATGAGCAAAACTACTTGTCTGTACAGAAGTACAGGCTCACAGGTTACTGCAAAGCAAGGCTGAGTGGATCAATTCAGTTCACCTATGCCAAATAATTATTCAAAAGGATAAAAGGACCACTGGATTATGCAAGGCGAAAAACAACTATTATTAGACATAGTTTACAGTTCATTCCTGTAAGAGATGGACATTGATAAAACCCAAGTAAATGCAATACCATAATGTTTTTCATTTTTACTGAAGTAACCATCTGAAACCCTCTAGGTAAGCACAAGGGCAACTTTCAGCAATGCTTGTAATATCCTGTCCAAGGGATTAAAAACTGATCAGCACAAACAAATCTTCTATCAGAACATGGTCTGGGGGAAAAAAAAATCAATCAGAAATGTTCTGCAGTTTTCTCAGGTTAAAAAGGGGAAAACTAAGTGCAAATTTGTGATAAACTGTTCATAATGCTTCCAGATTTTTTCAGGTTTCTCTAGGTTTATCAAAAAACTTCTGTGACGAGCTCCACAACTAATGTTTTTAACAACATAAAGAGCACCTTGGTGTATAAACTTGAAGGTCATTAGACAAACCCTTATTTTTAAAATTATCTGTAATTTTTCCAAAGAAAATAATAGCAGTGATGTGTAAAATGTTCTTCAGTAAAGAAACAAAATGAAATAACATTTTGTAAAGACATGTATCACTGCAGCAAATGAAGAGAAAATGCAGAGATTAGCTACGTTAAAGAGAACACATAAAACTAAACTATCCAAGGTGGAAAGCAAGCCACTTGACTAGAAGCATGAAAAAAATATTCAAAACAGAGATAACGTTTTATGCTCATAAAAATGAGATGAGGTACTTCTTCTAGGAAGTGATAAAAGATTCCCAGTACGTTACCACACCAAAAACACTCTAGCAAGAGGCAGAACCATCAACAGATATGAATGAGAAGATGGCTGTTTCTTGACTTTAATAGGTTAATTGAATGTGCCAGGCTGAGAGGAATTAAAAAAGAAAAATAACCCAATTACATTTAATTCTGTAATATTCTATTTTCAATGTTATGACCTTAAAACCAGAACATAATTCATTTTCCTGATACATATTAATCACTGTCTTCATCACACCAATCCTTTCCATTTCAGAAAGGCCCAGCCATAAAAGCATACACTAAACACTGAGTATGAACAGCTCTTCAACACTTTGAAAGCAGTATATGCCTTATTTACTGCTCAGTTTGGAAAAAAAAAACAAACAAGGAATCACATTGGCTGTCTGAAATGAAGGGCTCAATGATGACTTGAACTAGACCGAATTTATGAACAAACCTTTTGATTTCCACAAAAAATTAGCAGGGAAAGTCAATTGATAATAATTACCTTGGCTAAATCATATCCTGAAAAGTCCATTCTGTGCATTGAAATAATAATATCGTAAAAATTATTGATTAGTTGTAAATTAAAACAGTTGTAAGGCACATGTCCAAGTGAACTGAATTAAGGCTGTCTGATAGTCTTATCTGAGGCATTTTCTTAATTGAGCATCAATCAATAATTTTGAAGGTTTGTTGCTTGTATATGTTCATGCTCTATATTAGTTGGTTGGCCAATGTACTTTGGCCAACCAACTAATTTTTAACCAACTAAATTTTAATCCCTGACATTTTTATTTGATTACTTAAAAACATGATGGGACTTATTCAGTATACAGCTTACTTTTGTCTGAACCAAGTCCCTTATTTCAGACATCATCCCACAAGAGAAATTGTTTGTTCAGTTTCTTTTTTTCTTAGTTTTAAACTTACTTGTAAAGAGAAGAAAGGATGTAGTGTGGAGAATTGGTGCAACTTCCATCCAAACTGAGCCAGTCCAAAGCTTCACAATTCAGAGAGGGTGGGGTTTCATTAATCTACAAAAAGCACACAACACAGCACAGGAATTTTTAAAAAAATCACAGCAACCCAGGAACTTCCAAGTTATCATTAATACTGTCATTGTTAAGTATTGTGTGCAAGGCTGCATAATACCTCCCATGTGAGTTTATAATCTCACTTACACTTCTGCTTAGTCTTTGTTAATTAGCAAAATTGCTAAGTGTTTGTTACTGAGTGCATCTCTTTTTGCAGCTCTATTTTAATGTACTGCCTTTTTCATTAATCAAGAAATTAAGAACAAAAACAAACAGAAGTTAAGCCCCTTATCTCAAAGTGAGTACAAAAGGACAGAAGAGTGGAAAGTATAAAACATTACTAAATGAAAATCCATTTTAAAAGGTATCAATATCAGTTGATAATATGGTTAACTCCTAAATGAGAAAATTTATAATTTTTAAAGTTAGGTTTTTTAGTTTTATTTGTCAGTCATTTTAAGAATTATATAATTTCTTAAACATTATTGAACTAGCTAACCAAATAATATCTTACAGTAGTTATTTCCTGACATTAACATACCAAGAAGTATTTTCTCTGTTTCTGATATATATAACAATTAACTGCTTTCAAAGTCAACAATACGTAAGTACTTAATCCCATGAATTTTCCATTTCTTCTAGTATACTTCATTCAAGACAGCGAAATGACAGAGAAAGAAGATAACTCAGAAAATTTTCAAACGTGAAAAGATTCTTGTCTTTTCACTGCAGCATTCTGCCCTTTTGTTTCAATCCTACTATAGTCATGACTAGAAATAGCAAACACTAAATTATTCAAAGGATCTGCATCATCTTTTGCTAAGCACATCTGAAAGAAGTGCTAGTGTCCTCCCACAAAAGGTTTAGTGTTATTACAGACCATCAGATGGAGGAAATGAGGCAAGTGAATGTGATGATGAGATGAAATATTATCTTTATCAGGCTGGCTTTTAAGAAGAAAAAGAAATAGGAAAAAAATTGAATAATTAGGAGAGAAAAACACTTTTAAAACTTACTGATCTTCTTAGTCTTAAGATAGCAGCTTCTGCTGGGTGATTGAATCTAAACTTATGAGATTTGCCAAGGACAACAAGGGCCCCTGTGAAAATAAAATATTTAGATATTTACAGAGACATAATTCATCAAACTAATATGGAATAATATGTTAAAAAAATTTAATTCTGACCAACAGTTTTCTGAACATCACAGAACAAAGAACTATTTTTAAAATTTGCCACTAGGGAATGGCAGAGTTATCAATCTGTAATGACAGCATCCAAGCACAATCTTGGTGATCTCTGCAGCCTAAAGATAATTGTACATTCTCTGTTCATATTAAAGGCCAGCATGACTTCATGCCAAACTCACAACCAATGCACTGCTGAAAACTTGTTTTTCCACTATACTTTTAAGAATCTAGATCACTGCAAGTTCCCAGAAGCTGGACTGTTATTTTAAACAACCTAAAAGTATGGAAGCCTGATCCATTTAATCTGAATTCATTATCACAGCCTATGACTTAGTGGCTATTAGCTTCCACCTAAACACACTGTGGAAAAGCTGAAGGTCTTTTCAACCATATTTTATAATTGCCAGAAAACCCTTTCAGTGGCCAGCTGGCTTAGAGCCAGTCTCCACTACTCTCCACAACAGTGTCTCTGACTGCATGTCTTCCCTTCTCAGACACCTACAGACTACTGTTGCCAAAAGGAGTCAGAACACTGTCATCAATGTTTTAATTTTACTTCCTTGGGGTACTTAATTTACTTGTCCCAGCTCTAGCCATGGATCAAACCTTGTGGAGCTGGCAGCAGACTGAGAGGTGTCTTTCTCTGATGGGCTCAAGTTCCATAAATTCTTGACCTAAACTGCAGTGATAAGGTGACTGTGATGCAGCATTGACAGGAGAAACGAACCTTACCTTGGGACAGACGACACGATCCAGACACTGCAGAACCGTTCACGGAGCAGTGTGCGCCAGGAACCGGCCGCAGCGTCACAACCCCACTGTGGTTGTCTATCAAACAGTGATTCCTTTCAATCCACTGTCCCTGCAAAACTACAATGGAGGGATTTACCTCACCTGTCGCAGGGGTTGCGTTTGCCCTGTTTTCCCCAGAATGGAGTAACACAAACTGTTTGACACTATGCATACTTCATACCCCAGAGACCTGTATCATGTGCAAAACAAGGAGATCAAATCCTGCCAGTCAAATACTTAATCACAGGAAAAACTTACTATTGAAACTCACTACTGAAAACAGTGAGATTGTTTCTTTATTTCTGGTACTGGAAAACTACAGATCACTTTCTGATTTGTGAGCTGATGTGCAAATTCTTCTATTATGTTGAATTTTCTTAATGCATTTGGGCATTTATTCTTTATAATTCACTAATCTACTGGCAGAAAATAATCAAACATAACTAAGCTTAGCAGAATTTAACCAAAGCCAAGATTCCACAAATTTTTCTATTTCAGTATAACGTTTCAGTTCTCTATCATAGTATCTAGCTCCTGAGATTGACTGCTAAAATTAAAACCAGAAATTAAATTAAATAAGACATATTCTGAATAATTTGGATTTTCTATCAAAAATATTCTGAACAAGTAGAGTTGAAAAGCATTTTTAATGTCTTGTGATCACTTGTGCCAGTAGCTTGGGATAGAACATCCGAGAATTTGGATGTAAGATGAAGATATTTTTAAACTCTAGTGTAGCATTTCACAAGCAGGAAGAAAATTCTGAAGAGATCTGTTAGGTCAAGTCCATTGATTTTTTGGCCTCTTAAACAAAAAATAATCATATATATTGTAGCAAACACTAATAATTAGTCTCTTCTACTTACTTTCTTCAATAAAGAAAGCTGACAAATAGAAACACTACCTGGCTACTACACATGACAAATGTAAACCTCCTGGTTTGACCTGACCATATCACAAGGTAAGTTGCAATATCATTCTCTCACCAATGTCTTGATCTTGGTCTGAGTCACTTCTTCCAATTTTGGTTGTTCCTTCCTAAAACAAGAAAAGAACGAATTTAAAAGTTAGTTACAGAAAGTAGACTATATATAGTAATTAAAAAAGCTTCGGCACATCATTTTAGCAAACAAAATAAATCGCCTCTGAATGACTGAATTGTTTGATGCAAACACTACGTACTTTGTAATATTTCAGCCCACTGTCCCCCACAGCATTGTAATTACTCTTCATCCTGCAGCTGTGTCAGCTTCTACAACTGCAGCAGATAAAGTAACCCTCAGTGGGTGACTTTTGGAGTGTGCTTGAGACCAATATTTTGAATATGAACACACATCCTGATGTTTTGAAGTTTTATAGTGAAACTTGGTGTTTGCAAAAATGAGATAATTCTTTTAATACATATCATGCACAAAGAAAGAAGCTGCAAAATGATTTTCAATTATCCAGGCATTTCAACTTTAAAAGTAACAGATTTCCCAATTTGTAAGGGCATTTTGTCATAGATTATGTACTCTTCAATCTAACTATTAAAGAAGAACATTTTTCTGAAACTTAAATGACATCTATGAAAAGTCTTCCTGGAGCTTATGGTATATGGCCAAATTCCCAAACCTGAAGATTTAATAACTTCAAAGAAAAGAACAGCCTAGGAAAAAGAGTTTCCAGAACAATAAGACTCAAACCAAATTATGGGTCAGCAATGGAACTGAGACAGTAGTTTTATGGTTGCCTGCACATACCAATAAAAGAGAGTCACTTAAACGATACCAGGAGAAAAAAAACTGCCAAAAAAAGGCAATTAATTTACCATCTGTCTATTAATTTCCATTACCAGTTCTATGCTTTTTCTTAGGAAAACAAAGCAAGATAATTTCTCAGTTCTAAAGAGACACTGTAATTGGTTATGGTAAAGTGATTGGTAAATGCACTCTAAAATTACTTTAGTGGCAAATCTTTCAGTTATATTAAAATTAATTATGGACAGTAAACAATGTGATTTTGTATTCAAATTAGAACAAATTGAATATGGTCTCTGGTCCAAGTGTATTGTGATGTTTAGATTTAAAGATGAAGCAGGAAGTAGTAATTGGAAGGCTGAAGACTGGGAAAACAGAAGCTGTGCACTACTTCAAGGTGATGCAGTTATGGGTAATTATGGGTAAATCACCTTGGGTTTGTGCACTGGACAGAAAGGGAATGGTTATTACAAAGCTCCTCACAGAGCTCAGCTATCTGAACCAACTAACAGATCCCTCAGGTGTGAGCCCTACTGAGACTTCCTTTGCTGGAGAGGCTGAAAGCTGGATTGTGCCTCTGATTTAGAGTAACTACCAAGCTACATGCCAGTTTAAGTTCAGCAGACTCAACTGCAAAATATCCACCTGGGTTGGCCACCACTTCTAGAACACTTATGTCTGTATGGCATTTGGCTCACATCACTCAATTAAGTGAGTTAACAACATGTATTTTATACAAAGAGAAGTAAACAAACTCCTAAAAGATCTCTTTATCAATTATCTTCTTCACTAAGCAAAGAAATAGTTATTGTAATTCCAAAAGAAACTTTTTCCAAGGTGCTGAACCAACTCTCTGGTAATACAATTTAATTCAGAAAAGTGTATCGGCTGAACGGTACTGGCTCAAGTAATTCTCAACAGTCAGTGGAATGATTCTGGGTAAGTTTAAATCCAACAAAAAATTGCAGGTGAGACCAAGGGTACAGATATGACACAAGCAAACTTGAGAAACTGAGAAAACAAAACAAAAATAACCATATCCCAGGACCATGTTGAGTTCATTTTTAAAATGTTATTATTGAGCTAAAAATTGTAATATTTATACTCTTTTCTAATTTAATATTGAGTATTCCACCTGAACAAGTGAAAGGTGTTTCAGATGAAAGAATTGCGCAAGCTGACCTGGGCACATCACAGCACATCTTCACTTCTCTTGAGGTGTTTTTACACTGTTATCTCTTCTGGCTGTGTCTCATGAGTAAGGGTAGAATTCCTAAGGTACATTACAGAACCCTAAAGAGTAAGATTGTTTTGCCCCTTCACTTTTGCAAGTACTCCAGCTTTCAAAAAAAAGGTTATGAAGTACACCTTTCACTAAAACAATAAACCAATTTCATATTTTTAAGCTATGCAAAAAAGGTCAGCTAAATCATAGGAAAACATACATCTTTTCTTAATGAAAGCCAGAAAATTAAGCATAGGCGCAGCATCGATTAGTGCAATTAATACTACGAAATATGAGAGGAGTAAAAGAGTAGCACAGTACTGATTTTGCATGATCTGAAAACTGCTGCTGTGACCTTTCTCTAGAAGTACAAGGTAAAGTGCTGTTACATGTTGAAGCCCTAATTTGTAAGGAACCACTAATGTTTTACCTTCTTGTTGTTCAGATGAAGGTAACACACACCAGAGACTAAAAGATGCAAAGCACAAAGAAAAGAAAGGGCAGCATCTAGAAGCAAAGAAAGAAGGGACAAAGATGTTAGTGTGACAGGGTCATGAATGACTTCAGAAGGTGATCCTTTAAACAAGGTTATGTCATTAAAATGAATATATTTAAATTAAGTGTTGTCAAAATTAGTATGGGAAAGTATTTCCTATTTCAACAGTGGCACATAATAGAAAAACATTTAAGTAGTAGCAGTTGCTTCCAATAAATATTTAATGTTATTGTAAGGTTGAGTAGTTGAAGTTGCATGTTGATCAGCACTGGACATAAATACTTAGTCCCTAATAATTACCTGGTACAATTTCTTTGTGTTGGCATGAGAAAAATTAATTAAGTTTCTCTTTCAACATGTCAGAAGAACAGCATGATTTCTCTTCTAAATATTTGTTGTCATTTTAAAGAGGAATTTAAAAAATCCCGTGTCCCTAAACAATATCAATTACCACAAAATCTAGATAAAGATTTTTATTAGTAGACAGATACATGATTTTCAACCGTATTTATCATATGAGTTTTGGCAATGAGTGCACCTCTGTAGAAGTGCCCAACATTCCTTTCACATTAAGCAGCATTAATTTCAGTAATTTCCATTCATTTAAACAACATTTAAAATGTCGAAGTCTGGCTTAGCACTTGCTTTACCAAAAACCAAAAAAGCCCTAAAACTATCTGACCTAGCCATGCACTTCATATGGCATAATGAGCGGTAATATACATACAATGTCATGAAAGTTTCTTGGCAAAAAACTTGCCTTAAATTAGCAGCTACACAGCAAAACAGTATCTATGAGGCCAGAATTTCTACCAGATCTTCAAAAGTAGCCACTCTAGTAGAATCACAAGTAATTAGCCTTTATGCTACATACCTGCATCTACTTGGCAGATCTCTGGCAGGGTTAAAAGCAACATATAGAACTCATTGCCAAAGTGAGCTTTTGTTTCTTAAGGCTTGCTTTTATCTATACATATACAAATATTCCAGCCTTAAGTATACAAATGCATAATAGAATTGGGACCAGTATGCCTGGTATACTTTAAGCACCATCCTTCATGTTTCCACATACACACACACATAACTGTTCTCATGCTTTGTGCACAAACTACTAAAGCCTAATTTAAATATTTTGCTTTGATTGGAATACAATGTCAAATAGTTTGCGCATGCATTCATAAGAGGTCAATATTAATTTATTCATATATGAATTCTTCTCCTTCTTCATTTCCATGGATATTCTGCTTTTCCCCCCCATTATGTCTTGTGATCTGTGACCTTCATGTTTTGATAGCTATTGTTGTCATGTCACCCTAACCACCCTCCACTTCCAAAGAAAACAAATCTTTTCAAATTAAAGTGTAAAATAAGACAAGTGACCATATCTCACCCTGAGATGATAGAGCACCACTCCTGTGCTGAGGATATCATCATCCATGGCCATTAGATGAGGTAAATTAGAATCTATTATTACTCCGGCTTTTTCTTTGTTGATGTCCACACTGTATTCTTCCATGATGGCTTTCCTGTCTGTCCACTTACTTGTCCAGTCTTTGGTCAATTGCTCAATCTTAAAGAATAGAAGAGAGAACTGTGTCGCTTACTAAGCAGGCTAATTTTTCTTTTTGATCGTGCAAGGGTTATTTTGCCCTGTCTTTGGGCAAAACTTAAGGTCTGCAAAACCCTTCCAGATTACCAGTGATCAAATCTCATCAGCAATTTTGGTAAGTGTACAATAATTTCACTTGAATAAAATGGAGTTTATGTTAGAAGGGACAGACTCTTTATAATGAATTACTGTGATATATCAAGACAGCTTTCAAACAAGACGTAGATTGTGCAGACTTAGTCATACACAATGGACTGTGTCCCATTAAGGACACAGACTTTTGCCACAAACTGGTGGAGCATGCATTAAGGGCAGCAGTCTCCTGCATCTGCAGAGCAAAAAGGAAAGGATTAAGACAAAAGAGTTTTCACTGTAGTTTCACAACTATAGCAATGCTATCCCCCAGCCTAGTGGAACAGGAGATAATTACAGCATCAGGTAAATCATACACACCTTCATTTCATTCTGAAGGACCAGTTCGGTTAGATTTCCATCCCTGTCATCACTCCAAGAGGGACTGCAATTCCTCTATACAAACAACAGCCATCAAGATCTACATGTTAGTTTTCTTATTCACAACTGCCAGGCGTGTTCTTTCACTCTCCAGCACTTCAAGGTGATGAAATCAAGAGAAGGAAAGACAAAACACACATGCTGCCTTCTAGCATCCAGCCTACATCTTTCTAGCTATTGCATGCAATTTTTTGGCGTAAAGAACTGGTGAAAAAGCAATAACTGAGAGATAGTTCTGTGTAAATAATTCCTGAAGTGTAGTTTCTGTCTCTTCCAGCAAAACATTCTCTCCATTCCTTGGAAAACCAAGACACTATTATTATTCCAACAGAGAAAAGCTCCAGGGATGTCAGCTGTATTGTGAGGGCTCACAGATGGTCACAACATTTTTGGGGAGAAAGACTGTGCAGGCAGTGTGAAACGTCAGTTACTCTCTTGAAGCTTCCACATCCTTAAAAATAAAATATTTCTATTTCATAATATTTCTGGACAGGTAAATGATCCAACTCCATGAAAGACAGGCAAGGAAGTCTTTTTGAATCATTACATGACTACTTATACTTCAGGTTCATCAATACAGTGACAAAAAGAGGAGAAATGACAGAAAAGCAGTTAACCCTATAATAATTGCAAAATCATCCAGAGAATATTCGTTTCTCTCCAGTTACAATAAACATGGAAAGATAAACAAATGAATTGAAAGTAAGCTACCTAAAGTAACACTAAAGCTCCAATAGGGAAATGTTGCTACATACCAGTTCAAAGCTCATCAGCATGGTTTTCAACCTATCAATTTCTTCTCTCAGTTCTCTGATCAGTTTCACATTTGCATCCTGAAACATCGAGACACAGACCATTGGAAAAATCAGTCTTAAAAAAACTCTTGCTAAAGAAATCAATGTGGAGATATTGCAACAGCCAGGAGGAGCAGAGAATAGGCAAACTCACAGCAGTACTCCTTGCTTCAACTCTGTCAGGCCCCTGAGATGTACTGCCTAGGGACAGGTGGCTCCAATCTCTGATAGATTCTCTTTTCCCATAAAGTTTGTTCCATCTCTCTTCTGAACACAGACCTACCACAGCATTTGTTCCCATCATGACTAGAGAGTACATCACTACTTTTAAGTATTTACCTTCAAAATAGTTACATCAGAGAGATGCTGTTATTTAATGCTGGTATATAAAATTCGACTAGAGGAGACTAAGTCAGAATGTCATCAAGAATGGTATTAAAAGCCCTCACAGCTGATACATAAAGAGTTTCCTGTCTCCTTGTGTGGAGGCATTTGTCTCACTTTCAGAGTAAGCATTTCTGCACTGGCAGTTTCTGGAAAACAGCTTTTACAGACAGTTCAGACAAACTCTTGAGTCAAGAATCAGCTTTCTCTGGGCTGCCAGGTCAATTTGCAGTGAGGGAAAGAAGACTGAAGGGCTGGGGTTAAGGGTCTAGCATGGGCTGCGCAAGAGAGTGATGGGAACACAAGCTGGGAGGCTGAGAGACTGTATGTGACAGGAGGCTTACCCTGGAGTGTTGATGTGACTTTAGCCTGTCACAGAGCTGAGAACTGCTGCTGGCAAAACCAAGTACACAAGTGCTGCTGCTATTGATGTCTGAAATGCACTGGTAATCCAGATGCAAATTAAAATTGGGAAACCTAGGATTAGAAGGGTTTCCTTCAGCCCAAATTTAACAGAATATTGTTAGGAAATAGTGAAGTACAACTCTAAGATTCTATCTTTTCATCTACAAAATAAAATCTTGACACACTCATGCCAAATCACAAAATCACAAAGGAATACTACGAAAGCTGTAAAGTCAATGGATTAAAGATTAGGAAATGGCTGGAATCAAGCCTTTTTTTGAAACCTAAATTCACTCTATGTGAATTAAATGGATGCACTGTGATTCAATCCTTAAGTTATGTGATCACATGTAAAGAGAGCCTTTTGCAGAATCCCAGGTCAAGAATGCTCAGTTACAGAGCAGCAATTCCAAAGTTTTAAATTTCTAGCATATGTGATTGTATATCCAGAGCAATATGCGCTGCTTGAATTTTGCTGTAAAGACAGACAGAATTATGCATTTCCCCATGAATTATTTTTAATGCTGATTCTTATGATTGTAGTATCTAAAACCTCCAATCTGTTTCAACACTATGTCTTTGATTGAGAGAGTTTACGTTTTTCATATTTGATGAACGTGGACTGAGTGTAAGGATGGAAAATGAGAAAAAAGCACACACTAAAAACTTGCCTTAAGCATCTGGTACATCTAGCACTGAACAAGAATAGGAATGCCGGGCAGCCATAGAATTCAGGCCTCCAATGCAGCACCTGACTCTCCCCTTAATACCCTGCCATCTTTTAACTTGTGCAGCCTGTGAAAGACCTCTGCACAAACAAACAAATGGATCTGTCATAAAGTCAGAGCTCATTCCTAGAAGAGGCAATGAATGAAGCTCAGGTTTTGTGGCCAAAATTATTCCCATGCATTTAAAGCCTCCATTATTTTGTGTACTGAAAAGAAGACAGATTGTGACTACATAGACTAGCTTAGTCAGAACTCAAGGCCTCACCTCATTTACTCTGGGCTTGTTAATAATATTTTTGGCATTTGCAGCATATCTCAGGGTACTCATGGTCTCGTTGTAGCTGGAGCTGGCAGGTGAGATAGCTACAGACAGAAAACAACACAATTTAAAAAAGCATTCAGTTTAACTTTTCAAAAAGGTTTACTTTTTTTTAGTCTTGCTTCTTTAAAAAATAAAATGAAAAAATAACCCTAGGGCTATTTCATTAAGCTCACAGAGAATGTCTTCTCCAGATTGTATTTATAACTGAATGAATCACCTAAAATCAAAGCTATGACCATGGTAAGACTCTTAAACAGAATTTCATGCACAATCAGCATCAGCATGCATTTACATTTCCTGGAGTATTCTACGAAGTATTTATGAAAATCTTTACAGGGATGGATCCTAAGTGTTACAGCTGTCTTCTCACTGCAGTAGAGGTGTACATTAAAGGCACAATGTCGTGCAAAATGTTAAACAATTAACAGAAACCAAACTCACTGGCAATCATAATGGTCTTGGAGTTGCCACCCAGACTGTCCTTCAGAAGCCAGGTGAGGATGGAGTCCCGGTATGGGATATAAGCCGGCCGTCTGGTCCCACTGCTGCTGCCTGAAGGAGGACTGTCCACATGACTGCCCTCCCCTTCGCTCGTGATGGTGTTAATGCTCTGGCAGCTGCTGAACATCTGAGAATTTTGTGCTGAGGGAGAAATACCACAGAGCTCAGGAAAGGGGTTACTTTCTTCTGTCATGGCTACTTAATTTTCTTAGATGTCATAAGTTTATGAAGACACCACACAACTGCTCTGTGGAGCTTTTTGATGTAAATGCAAATAAATATTTAGACTCAACACATGGTGAGTGAGTCATATGCTTTTATCACTACCCTTCAATACAAAGAACTGATGTGCTTACCTAAAGTGGATATGACAATTCCAAGTGTAACTAATGACTTGTTAATATTGGCACCTTCAGTAATTCTGTCTTTACAGTAACTGGGATCAGCTCTTTCACTGTAGCAAGCAAGCATGAAAAAGACAATGCAAAATAAACAAAACTGCTTAATTATTAACATACAGTCAACATGAAAATACTATATATTTTCAATCAATACAAAACCCCAGAAATGATGAGCTTTGCAAATTAAAAAAACCCATATAGTTTGAATATTTTATATTGCCCTCTATTTCAGAAAGTCCAAACAATCATGAGCAAAGGCTGTTGGTACAAGATACTGTTAAAGACCCACCAAAACATAAATTCAAGTCTGAACTGGGCAACCCAAACATAGTGGTTCTGAATTTAGAAAACCAACACATATTTCACAGCTCCACAAGGGCTTAAATGGAATTACCCTTAAATGTATGCAACAGCACAGTATTGGATCTTAGGACCCAGGAATTCCCTTCCCCAATGAAAACCAACACCCAGTACAGAAGAACTATTGACAAAGACAATATTAGCTTAATATTCCCTGTTACTTTGTAAGAAAGTCAAGCTTACTGTTAGTTCCATGAAATTTTAAAATATTAAACTTCATCTTTTAAGTACTGTCAGCATCTTCAGAGAAAATCACCTCTTTGCCCTTCAGTATATTATTACCTGCCTGCAAGGTCCACTAAGTTGATCTTGCTTGCAATTTCAGAGGGAAGATTGTTCTCCAATATGGCCTGAAGAGAAAAACATAAATGAGGTAAATTATTCCACTTAATTAATTAATGAAAATAAAATTGATGAGCTCTTTTGTTTGAAGCTGAGTTGTCCATATGACTGTCTCACTGTCTTTGTTTGCGACCTTGACCCTCTGACTATGTTCAAACCATTAACTTAACAGCTTTCTCACCCCACAGGGAAACTACCCTCTTATGCCAATTTCCTCTTGAAAAAAACTTTACTGCCTAGCGACTGTGAAAGGCTTTCTTGTAGATCTTGCAGAGTTATTTTTCACTAATGTATTCCAAAGGTCTTTTGTGAAACCAAGGAAAAATATCCCAAAATGTTCTGTGATTACAGGATGTTAGAAGTGTGAGATAGAAAAGGTCTATTGGATCACTGAACGACTTCCCTGCCAGGGAAGGATGTAATTCCTCCAGAGAAAGGCTGCATTGTCTCAAGGAGAGTACTAGATGCCAAATGCTAAAGAGATGAGCACATCTAAAAAGCTGGACAGATACAAAATTTTGGTGTAAACTAATGCTGTACTTCAATTAAGAATCCTAAAAAAGTGTGACAAAACCTAACGTCAAGCATATTCACACATAATTTTCACAGCATCCGAGAAGGCTTATTGCATTTCAAAGGGCTGATTAAAACTGAAGACATTTCTTTTAGAAGTGAGGTTTTGGCATCACTTCTGACTATTAACTTGCACAAAGGAACAGAAGACTTCAATAAACACTCAACACATCTGCAGTGTGATCCAAAGGAAATAAGTAACAGCCTCCACTGTTACTACAAACAGCACAAAATAGTGACAAGTAAACAATGCACAACACAGTGAACAATGCTTTTGGAAGTGAAAAAGAAGTTGGGTTATTTTTAACTAACCTGAGTGTAGTGGATGGTGAAGATAGCATGGGATCTGCTGCTGGCATTGTGAATATGTGTAGCTGCTGTGATTCTAGAAAGAACAACAAACCATTCAATTACAAAGGGTTACTTCCCTGTATTCGGGGAAATCAAAATCAATAAATACAGCAGATAAATGAAAAAATGTGAAACTTGGAAAATATGGCAGGCTGCATTCTTGGACCTCCCAGATCCCAGATCATTTGGCAGAGAACCTGGAAGGGTGGAAACTGAGGATCAATTACAGGTGTTTTTTTCCACCAGGAGCACTGAGGAGATATCTTACAGCAGCCTTACAGCACAGGTATAAGGTGTTGTGTAAGCGTGGAGCACAGCAGAGAAGCACATCCAGCAACAGCAACAAACAGCTCATCCCCAACAGAGAGTGTACAAGCCCAGCACATCTTCTCCATTTGTCCCCCATTTTTATCCCTTGGCATTTCCAAAGGGTCAAAAAACCTTCACACACCACTTCTGGAGTTCCTTTATGCTGATACAGCTCCACTGCTAGAGGACTCCTGTGAGACTAACCAGTGTTCCCAGTGAGCACTAAATGAGTACTGTAACTCACTATGGGGCACTTGCTTGACTCTATGACATGGACAGACCAGTCACACGGCTCTCATGCTCTGACCCAGTGCACTCTGGCAAGCAAGAACTGGTCACAGGAGAAGCAGCAGGACCCTCCCACTGCCTCTGTAATGCAAACTTTTGGAAATTCTACTTCCTTTATACTTCTTTTGATTAGAAAAACCCAAAGAGAGCGGGATTTTGTCTAGGGCAAAAGCTAGGACACAGGTTTTTCTCCTTTGAGCTTGCCTTGAGTATCAGCTCTATGTGCAGCCTTTATTACCAGTTTTGCCAAGCCTACCCTCAACAACAGTAGGTAGTTTCAGTAGTGCAGAAAAGGACTGTGATGCCATGCTTTTCTTACAAGCCCAACTGCCAGAGCACTGCAGAGACCAGTTGCACTGGAGAGCAGAGAGCTGCAGCTGTGCGTACGCTGCTGAGTGCCCAGGGCATGAGGGCAAAGCCAGGACTCTCCTCCCTGTTGTTTTCCGCCTCCTACACCTCCTCCAGTCATCTGAGTGGCCACTGCCAAAAGCTACAGGCAGCTGAGCACATCATGATTCTAAGTGAGACAAAGCTGAGAACAGGAGAACATGAACTTGTCTCCAGATGTTGGAGGAGGGAGACAAACAATTAGGCAAAGGGCAGAAGACAAAAACCAGCCCTACAGTAGGCAGAGAATGTAAGGGAACAGCAGCAAAGTTTATAAAGCAAAAGAGAAAAGGAAAGTGCCCCACGATTTGGAGAAGACCTAGCACTCCTCACCTCCAAAAGTACACAAGGTAGTCACAGAGCAAGTTCACATCTCAACTGCTCACAACCCATGAATCCATGTATTCGCCTGGAATTTTATTGTACTGAAATAGTCGGTTTTTACCATAAAGTTGCATCTATTAATTGCTACAAGCAGAAACAGCAAAACTTAATCCTGATGTATATTCTACAGGGGTTTTTTGGGATGATGCAGCTTAGCTTTTATTTACTTCCCAGCACCACTGTTATTCTAAAACCTTGACTACTCTTATGGTAAGGCTTAATATCAATTTTGGAACTGTGATTAGGATTTGGAGGATCCTTTTGAATATAAGTCTTTTCCAGGTGTAATAGCACCTGGAAAAATATTCAAGGCTTCTCATCAAAAAAGTGTCTTAACTAAAGAGAGCCAAAATCATTGACTTCACCAGGGTTCCAAATCCTGCAGTTCTCTGACAGCAAACACACAATTTGGACTAGGAACTTAGAGAAATTAAACCAAATAATTGTAAACCAAGCACTTTTAGAAAATAAAAAAGTATACATTATATTTTCAGCAGTTTTAAATCACTCAATTACACAACCAAGTGGGTTGAAAACTATCCAGTCTAAAGTATCATGAGCAAGTGAAGGGGAAAAACAGATGTCTGTTTACAGCAAAATGTTTTTGTGGCTTGCATTTTTTATCACAGACAGATGGTGGAATTTTGTGGGTAAGTCAGCATGGGATTAGTTTCGACGAAACAACTCAATGAGTGCTTGTAGCTCTTGCGGTGGACATTATGAGGATAGGTAACATCTTACGTGTATGTCATATGCAGGATCACCAAATCTGACATCCTGTCATGACAAAGCACTGGCAACACAGTAAGTAAAATAAACATCAGTGAAATCAACACATGGTGAAAGAAGTGTTAAATACAGATGGAGCTGGTTTGTTATATAAAATACCTTTTAGCTATTCCTTCTTCTAGAAGTTTTACAACTTGCTTGTAGTCCGTAACGAAATGCTGAGTCAAACCTGCCAAAGATTCAAGAAGAGTTAAATACTTAGCTTTCTCAGGAAGTTTCATTCAGTTTATCCAACAATTTACCCTGTATCAGGAGAATAAGGATGTTCTGCTGAGACGACAGTCTATTATACAAGTAGTCTCTCAATTAGAGTAAACTTTAGTAAGAAACACAACCATTTCATTTTTTAAAAAATTAAGTGAAAAATTCTAGTTCATCCTTCTGATGCAGTGACATTACTATTAAAAAAAAGCTCCTTCAAAGAGCAGAACTTTTCCATCTGCACAACAATGGTACTTATAAAACAGTGTAACTCTAACTCCATGATAAATTTTCATCTGTGTCACTGCTACTACTTGAGTACAGATACTAAAAAGAAGATTTTGGCCATTGTCTCTGGATGATGACTCTGCTCATGCAACTAACAAAATTAGTATCCAACCCCTGTGAATATTTACCGCTTACTTAACTAAGCTTTAGCCTGCACTTGGGAATCTTCATACACTTTTATCCTCAGAGGGCTTTTTGAAAGATCTTCCCAAATACTGCTATGAATCATCTGGCCTTTTCTTGTCTTCTCCTTTCAGTTTGTTTGTGGTTGGTTTTTGGTTTTTTTTTTTTAGATTTGATTTTATTTTTGAGGAAGGGAAAACCCCTTAAAGAAATGAAAGGAATATCACATTCAGAGCCTGTTGTGCTGGAGGGGTTATCATGACTAAGTGTGGCCCAGTGGAGGGCGGTGTGCTGCTGTGCTGTGGCACTGCCAGCTCTTGGCAAAATGCGAATTCCAGCACAAGTACAAAATTATCCTCAGCGGGCTTGTATTTCTCATAAATCCAGTTTACTATGCCTCATCACTGAGGATTATTTATCATTTGTACTGCAGTGACTGCTTAAAAAACACCTGAGTTGTGAAGCGAGTCTTTGTCATACCACAGCTAGCAAAACACGCCGGTGCAGAATGTTTAATCACGCAGCTGGAACCCAAGGCAACTTTCTCTCCTTCCACAGGTTTAGATTCCAATTGTTTTACTAAAAACCACAAAAGTGTGGGTGAAGGGAAAGTACTGAAAAAAAAAAATTATTTGGATCATACAATTTATCTTCTACTAGAATGTAAGTGAAGATTAATATGAAATTCAGCAAGACTGAAATAGGTACTTCTGGTATTGTTAGAGTCTATCCTTTCATGATAACAGCTTGTTTAACTTTAAATGAAAGCAAAACCTAAACCAAAGAAGGGAATTTACTTTAGTCCTTTAACAACAGATACACGTAAAGAAAAAAAAAAGATTTTTGGCACACCCACACTTTTAAAAAACCACTAACTGCAGTGTGTGTGCATGAATACTTGCACACACACAAAGTATAGGATGATTTTCAAATAAAAGTATTTCTTCTGCTCTCTAGTGTCTGTTTACAATATATTAATTCCAGAAGTCATCACATTTTCCATTTGAGAAAGAGGCCCATTATTTTTCCAGCAGCACTGGGATCTTCAAAGCTCAGAATATGGAAACTATCATACCTTGCTTTCCCAGACCCCTTTTCAGGGTCTTATTTGACTGAATAAAAATCCCCTTCTAAAAAGGAGGCATGGAAGTAATTCTTACCTGTCCTAAGCACTGGAATTGTTAATCTAGCAGAGAGTTTAAAACACTTAGCTTTTTAATAAGGTTAATGAAATATTTTAAATGTTTGAAAAGAAATGACAAAGTGTTCTATTGGCTGCCAGGAAAAGAAAGGTAATTTTCAAATCCCATAAGAAGATCAAAACCATTTGCTTGTCTAGAAATCTGCCTTGGAGTAAGAAAGGATCTCCCCCAGAAATCTGTCTCAGAGTACTAAAATAGATTGCATCATTTCCTGATTTGAGAGAGGCCGATTCCTTAACAGTGCAACCATCTGTGAGGGAGAAGTTTGAACCAACTCCAATCCAAAGCACTGGAAGACTTTCAGCATTTTAAAGGCTACAATCTCTCAGATGTCATGTGAAAAAACAATAGGCTGGAAAACATTTTAAATAAATAGTGTTCAGAGCTGGGACTTTCTGACTGGACTTGCAAATGGAAAATGCATTGCCCAGAGCATCTAAGTGTCCTTAAAGGGATTAAGTTTTCTGATTTTCCCCCCACTCTGTTCTCCATCCACTGCTAACTGTACTCTGTATGTCATTGACACCGAACACACAACTAAAAATAATGGTACACTGAGGAGCTCCTGATAAAAAGTCAGAAAAACCTTAAAATTGCTGATCGCTTGCAAGAAGTATGATGCAAATACAGATGCTAGTCCTTAACTTGCT
>VYZT01015315.1:16944-48008 GCA_013400735.1 Pomatostomus ruficeps | reverse complement strand
TGCTAACTCACACTGGGTCGTCTAAGTCTTCCCTCCGCAACATGGTAAGACATAGTTTCATAGAGTAAAATAAATTCAGCATGTGCATCTTGACTTTCTTCAGTGCTTACATCTGATATCAGCTCAAGCTAAAGATGAAATCTCTCTCAAATCTTGCTCACTTTTTTTTTAGTTGTACAAATGTGTATCTATACAGATTTTAGTACACGATTTGGGGACAATTTTTGGCATTTGTTTTAACTAGCAAAAATAACACCTCTAATGACAATAAGGTGGAATATCTGAGTTTACAGAATGTGAAAGCTGGATGTAGTGATACACTGACATAATAGGCAGGAAAGACATAAAATCACTGCTGAAGAGTAGCAATAGACTACAAAACAAGCAGTGAAACATATTAAGTCAGCTACTGCAGATGGACAGAAAAGCCTAGTAAAGCGCATTCCCAAAGGCTCTGTGGTCATTATGAAGGCAGGAAGTGATGAATGCCTTCTTACTCAAAAGTTAAGAATGGGGTCCATTCAGTACACTCTTACTTCCCAGTACTCAGATACTTTTATTTTGCTAATAAGCATGCAAATTGATAATTTGCAAGCCTATTACATTTCAAAGCAAAGATAAATGTACTAAAAACTTTAAAAACAAAGAGTATGTGTTAGCTAATAAACTAGAGGATGCATTTTGAGAAGATGCAGCCTTATTGGAATTAATGCATGAATAGCTTCCACGGTTGTGTCATCTCTGAAATACTTAAAAACATTCCTTTTCGCTCTCCTTAGGCAAGAGCAGGGGATGGAAGAGAAGCTAGTCCCAACACCTGAAGGACTCTATAAACTCCTAGTCCTGAGCAGGATTTTGCTGCCATCATGTGGCAGCATGGTTCCCTCTCACCTCTGCGTCTCATTCTGTTGAAAACACTCGTGTCTCTGCCCAGTGTTCAGTGAAAGAAGGGCTAGAAACCCCTACACAAATAAAGGAAAGGATTTTAACTGGCCAACCTTAATACAAGGGTTTCCTCCTGCTCCTTGCAAGCCATCAGGAAAATGCTACTGAGCTCGTAAAGAGTACTTATCAGAAAAATCCATGGCTTCATTACAATATAATACATTTCAGGATACCACAGAGCCCATTTCTGTGTTCAACCAGCACTAAGCCCAGGGGAGCAGCTCAACTGAAATCACTGAATCCTAAAGAGGATTCCATAATATTTGTCACATCCATTTCAAAACATGCTCAGCTGCAGAACTGCACAACCTGACAAGTAGCATTAAGAAATCTTTACGATTCAGCAGCTTATTACAAGAGCAGTGGGGAATTGTGTTATTTAGGTCACCTTGCTGAGAAATACAAAGACATTTTAGTGACACACTTTTTGTCATTCGAAAACAGCATTTTGAAACACTAAAAAAAAAATCTACTCTTAAGTTTACTCTCTCCTATGAGGAATTACCTCAAAGGTTCAGGGAATTGTCCAGCAGTGAACATACAAAAGTACTAGTGGATTTATGAAGGAGACATATAGTACCACTAAGGCATTCAGATAGACTTTAATATAGTATAAGACACTCCAGCAGCTTATTCTGGAATGAGACTGCAAATCAAACAAGTTAGCTCATTGATCTGACATTCCCTCTTTTGCCCAGAGCCAGAAACACCAGCACTCTAGAGCTGTACTGATAGGTACCTTAAATTATTTTTTTAGTACTTGTTAGTCACTAGTTTACGGCAAATAACTTTTTTAAACTTTTGACCCTGATGATACCAAAAATAAAATTATTCTCAAAACAAACAAAAAATCTAAGCAATTTTTTAAAATTGAGGTTTCTATCTTTAGAGCAAAACATTTCAGACTTTAGCCATAATATAGCTCTTTAGAAGTCTGGTTTCAGTGTCAGAGCCTCATCTAAAAAAAGTGAGCAGTTCAGAGGATTGAGTGCTCAGACAGAACATGCAAAGTGCAATATGAATGCATCATTGTACTGGCATGGTTGAACCATGTGTAGTGATGAAACATACATTAATATAATTTTATCCTACATAAAATGATATTATTTTAATAACTTTACTATTAAATTAAAATATATGTGACTGAGAAAGCAGGATAAGGCTCAAACTGGAATAATTTTTTTAAAGGTATAGAGCAAATTGGATTTTATATATAATTGATTCCAAAAGAATGCCTAAGGGTCACCCAGCAAGGAGAATCTGCACCTAAGATAAAGGTGGTTTTTGCTAAGAGCAGGGCAATCCTTCTTTCTGTTTGTACTGGTTTTTGGTTGGGGTAGAGTTAATTTTCTTCATAGTAGCTGGTATGGAGCTCTGTTTTGGATTTGTGTTGGAAATGTGTTGATAACACAGGGATGTTTTAGCTATTTCTGAGCAGCCTTTACACACAGCCAAGGGCTTTTTCTGCTTCTCACAGCAACCCATGAGTGAGGAGTCTGGGGGTGCACAAGCAGCTGGGAGGAGAGAAAGCCAGGACAATTGACCCCAACTGACCAGAGGGACATTCCATACAATATGGCACTCGGCATATAAATCCAGGTGAAGAAGGAGGAAAAGGGTATGTTCAGAGCAATGACATTTATCTTCCCAAGTCACCAAGACTCAGGGCAAGCAGGAGTTCGGCCACCTCCAGGAAAGCCAGGCTCCATCAAAGGTCTTGGTGACTTCCTTCAGAATGGATTCAAATGCTTTTTTTGCACTAATTTCTAAATATAATCCATGAGCTGGGAATAGAGTTTCTACTTTTGTCCTATCAAAGCCTGTCACAAAGCAATTTACAGCTAGAGGTGAACTTGGCAGAGAAATGGGAGCATCAAATTTAGATGCAATTAGCTCAGCAGGGAACCCATTCCACTGCGACTGCTGGCAAGACGTGCTGCTGGCAAGCCAACAGACAAAACTGGGGTCAGAGTAATTACACTGACAATAATTGTGGACTTGATTAGCTACCTGCCAATGTTGAAATAATTTACCAAACTTGGTGACAAGACTCACCCACCAAAGTGGGGATTAAGATGCAAAAGGAGATATCTAGTTTTGGTGATCATTACAACATAAAAACCTCCTAGGGATTTAACTTCGCTAGGTCTTCAGGTATTTTAAAAGCTGGACTGCTAGACAAGTGAGAGACTATTTGGCGAGAATCAAGTACAGGGACAATCTGAAAAAATTCTAAGTCTCAGTAACCTTTAATAGAACTAAGGGATAATTTTGGAAATAGTTAATAAGAAAATGTTTATAGTACATTTAAGAAGCTCTGAAAATTTCCCAGGACAAGGACTGCAGGTACAGGTAATATTGGGACAATTACCATAGTTGAAAAAGCCTACAATAAAACTAAAAAACTAAAAAACAAAGAAAGACAAAAAATAGAAACTGATGGAATATATATTAACATTGATAAACTAGAAAATACTCCAAAGATCATCTCACAACACTGCAGAACCAAGAAGAGGTGATAGACCACATATATTTTACAAGACAGTCTAATTGCCTTTAACAGTATCGCTTGCAATGTCAAGAAGTCTCTGAAGGAAGAAATCACAGACTCCTTCAGATTTGGACATCTCCTTTCTCTGGCACATTGTAATCTATTGTTGTCCATCTAAGGCCTAAGCAAAGGAAAAGAAGGACGCACACGAAAACAAAGAACAAAAATAAAACCATAACACATCCTCCCTTCTGTGACAGAGTGACATTGTTAAGATTTTGCATTATTTGTGGGAAATTAATTTCAGATGCTATGCCAAGAAGATGAAATGTTTATAGGCCACAGGAATACTACTTTAATTTCTGTTCCTAATAACCTGATGTGAAATGCTTAAGCCTACAAATGGAGAAGACAATAGTAGGACTCAACAGACAGAAATAGTAAGGTATAATTTGAATTGAAGATCATTAAACATTAGTTAGTCTGCTTCAAGGCTTTCTTTAATAACTTTTTTTTGAGCAATATTTAAACACCTTCTTCAGTTTTGCATAACAGTGTTAAAAGATAATTACCTATGGCCAATTCATAAGGCAGTTACCTTGCTCTTGACAAACCAGCCAGAGTTCATACCCCCTCTAGTCAAAATTTTTCCCCTTTCACAGCTGCAGTGTTACCCAGATGCATCACAGTTCCTGGACACCAGTGATGTGTCTGCTGCCTCTCCCAACAACAGCCACAGAGCAAGAGGCCTCTTGCCATTCTCTGTCCTGGGTTAATTCTCCTCATAAGGAAGCACGTCAGGGCACAGTCCATTCAAATCTGCATGGTTACTCCACTTGCTCAATTCAGTTTGACATTTTCCCCATAGGAGCAGCTTAATCTTAACAGTATAAAGCAAGCATGATCGGTGAAAAGTGTTTTAAGAGTTCATACATATCTACTGCAAACCTTTGTGTTGTTCTCTATGCTTATTCTAAATTCTGAAATCCGGGTTCCATAAGACCAAAAACCTATCCCCTCCTATGAAAGGAGAATGCCACCTCTTTTGTCTAGGCATTAATTTTCTCCTGTATCTCTTGACTCGTGAAATCTAATTTGGATGGCTCATTAATGAATACAGACACCAGGCCTAAAGCTATTGGTTGTTTCTGCACCATTTCAATTGCTCATGAAGACGTACTGTCAAAATCATTGTCTTCTCCTTAGCTGACTTTTTTATGGGCTGGTAGATAAGTCAAGTTTATCTCAGAGGTGCTTTCTGTGTCTCTATTCTAATATCCTTCCCATGACAGCAACATCTCCTGTTGGTATGGACTACTCTATGATGAACATCTCCATCAGAGAGGGCCCACCCTCAAGGGAATAATTTTTGTCAAGGACCCTCTACAGACAGACACACAGAAGAGGCTCAATGTAGTACTTACTGATAACACCTTGTGCTTTATTTTATCCCATTTGCCCTTTTCTTCAGTAATAACCTTTCCTTCACTGATCATTTGGTTTATCTTTAGCAAAAGAAAAAGTAACCTGACACAACTGATAAGCAAGCCTGCAGGTGGGGACAGGGAAAAGGGGGAAGGAAAGATGCATCATTCCTGAAGTGTTCTTAAAGCAGGTTTGCTCCTCTATTTTCTATATGCTGTAAGCGCTCTGTATTGTCTAAATAAAAAAGTACTTGATGATGAACACCTGAAGAAAAAAGAAAAATCCCTTCCTTCCTGTGCTACCCTTCACAGACAGTAGAAACAAACAGCTCTCACTAATCTCTCTGGCCTAGACATTACGAACTGCCCCTGCAAAAACCAGCTTAAGCATATTTCACGCTTCCTTGACCCCTCTTTCCTTATTTTTCATATTAACTTCTGCTTTGCACTCTCCTTCATGCTGCTCTCTTCTTGGAAAAGCTCGTATTCTGGCTTCCCACAGTTTCCCACAAAGAAACAGTCCAGGGAACCCACTCCTCTTTGCTGATCTGTTCTATTCTCTGGTCTGAACTGTCACTACACTCTGACACTTCCAGCAAAGGTGCTGATCTTAAGAAATTACATGAGTGCAAATGCCTGCAAAGAATATCTGAACTTGTTTTTGTTAACAGGGTTGAGCAGTTCGCTTAAAAATAAACCTCATCCCTTGAAGTCTGCAAACCACAACTAAAAAACAGCACTTAGCATAGGAAGACAGATGTCACAAGCAAAGGAAGATGCAGCATGACTTCTTACATGAGAAGGAAGATTGTCCTTCCTTTGATTAAAAGTCAGGGGACAGAAAACTATTTCTGAATTTAGGACAGATTCAAGTTCATAGTTACAGGACGGGGGGAGCAGAAGGGTGTTCTGTGCAAGGCGAAACAGAGAGTTGCAAGAAATAAAAGTAAAATGTTTGGTTTTTTNTTTGCTAAAGACAGACAGAACTTTTCTACCACTCAATTTTTTCTTCTTTTTTGACTGCCCATTGACAAATAAAAACATTATTCTCATGTCTCTCATGCTAACACTGTTTTTAACATGATCCCATGTTTTTCAAAAGTCTCCGCTGAAAGCCAAACACTTGCAGAACAATACTTGCTATTAAAAAAAGACCATTCTCACTCCCTCACTCAACTTCTCCAAATGCTGTAAACAGTATGAAAAACAAAATTATTTCATAAAAATACTTCTGAATAGCTAAATAGCTATTTTTACAGATATGCGAACAACAGATCACATGGAAGAGTGTGGAAACCACAGTAATACATACGAGATTTGTATGGATCACTCCAAAAAGAACTTTTGAAAAAAGGAAAATTGTTTGAATACCTCATCAGAGCAGCAAGTTATCATTACAGATTTAATGCAAGGTGAAAGGCTCTGCTGCTAGAATCCATATGTCAGTGACTGATACTTTCACAGCACTAAAAATTTTCAAAGAATGTAACAGATATGGGAAGCAATAAAGATAAGATTGAGAGAGCAGTCCCATTTACTTTGTTTTATTTAGAATTTAATTTATAATAGCTACACTTGACTTGGGCTATTCCCAGAAAGTAATTAAAGCCTAGTGGATAGTTCTGGTTTTCATTTTCACTTTTTCTTTCTGATATTCTTATAAAGCTGTCACTGTTTTAGCAGAAAACAAAAAAAATTTCATGCTTTGACTTCTCTAGGTTAGCACATTTATTCACCAGTACTCCCCTTCACATGCATCTTTCATAGCTACAGTTCCATAGTTTCTAGCAATGAAGACTTTTAACATTTCTAAAAATAAGGGCTTACTTACTGAGCATTTGACATACAATCACAATTTGATAGCTGATGTCTAAAATTTCCTTCCTTCTGACAGCCAGCTTTTAAATAGCAGGATCTAATTTCCCCTTTAGAAAATACAGAGAAAAAAAATGTGATTTAAGTGATGCGATCATTTGTTTACACAAAAAATTTATAAAATACACATTTTAGGTCAGGCATATTTATAAATATATATTTTTAAGTCTGTGTATTAGGCTCATTTTAGATTTCAGAAAGCAAATTAACATTTGAACAACAGAAAACCTGAGATAAATCAAAACACAGAAGTGACAGTGAAAATTTAAAAGGCATGTAAATTAAATGCAAAGTGGATCGACTAATGTAAGTTCACCATAAAATGTGAAATCATATTTTCGTCTTTCTATTCACAAAGAGGTGAGGTCAGGAGGTACAAAGCAGCAAAAAGTTCTGCTGGAAGTGTAGGCACAGCTCCTCCCTGTTTGCAGAGGCAGCACAAAGCCAAGGGTGGCTGCTCGCTGACCCAGAGGCCGTATCACCTACCACCTTCTGCCCACAGCTCACCAGTGCCTGCAGGCTGCCAGCAGGGCCAGGAGGAACAGGCAGGAAAACAAAGCATCTCCAGGGTCACAGACCCAGTACCACGAGCACTCACTCCATGCTGGTTCTGAAGGCAGATTTAAAGGAAATAGGGCTTTTGGGACAGCTGCCTTCCAGACCTATGAGCCAGTACCTCCCAGGGCACTACACAGGGCTCAAACCCATCCTACAGCTTCAGACTCCAAGAATAGCTTCAGAACAATGGCATCCAAGTATATGCACGGGGCAAGACTAGATCACTCATTAATTCTCTTGAAAGGGGTAGCAGATCACAACTCCCAATGACAGCAACCACCACTATATCAAGAGGTCGGTCTGAGCCAGCTGAAGAACAAAACTGTAAAAAGGAGTCATGTTTGCCTCAGCCAGGTCAGTGCCAAACTTCTAGTCAGGAAGAAAACGCATGGGGTTCTTCTGATGGGACAGAAGTTGTCTTCTGGCCTAGACAGCATCTTTTGAGGATGATGTTTGAAAGATAAACTTCAGGCACTGTGTAAGGCTCAGGTCTGTGATGATCACCGGTGGATTTGGAAAACTCTATTGCTCATCTGACTTTAAATTACTAAGCCCTTTTCTTTCACACACACAGAAAACACGCAATCAGTAACAGACAAGAAAAATACCCTTCCAGGACATCTGAAGTGTCTTTAGAAATTTCCTCATGCATTGTAATCATCCCAACTAGATAAACTCACCGTTTTCATCTATGAACACGTGCATTGCATCCACGGAGAGCTCATCTTGCACAGACGCCTCAGGTCCACTTATTACTTGCAAGACAGAACTGTCTTGCTGAGAAGTTACCCGGTAGATTATCTGCCTTTGCCTGCTGCCCTGGTAACTTGACACAAAAATGTTTCAAAACTACTATGAGGAACTTTTTTCTTGTTCTCAATAAAACAAAAAGAAAGAGAGGTTAATTAAAAGTTCATGTCATTTCTACTCAGTGAAACAAAACAGCTTACATCATATCTTTGAAGTACAAAATTGTAAAGTAAACTGGCCTTACAGTGCTGCAAATTTGGCAGACTCTGGTAGCACCGGACTAGTACTAGCACGATCTTGGCTTTGTACATCTGATCTTTCCTGTTTAGGAAGTTGCTCACAGTGCTTTTCTGTTCCCACAATTTCTTCTTTTCTCTCCGTCATCTGGCTATCTGGAAAACAGGGCAGTGAAGTGGAGCCACTCTCCACAGATGATTTTCAAGAGTTTCATTCATTAATTAAGAAACATGAGCATCTAAAAGTGAAAATCTAAAATGCTGCAGTGTTTACTAGCTTTATGGAAAGCACTACCATTACTTAAAACAATACAACCACAAATCTGGATGAGGAGGTACTTCGTGAACGGGCTGTTTCAAGAACACACTGTGTGAAGTAGAGGCCAAACAAGAGAGAAATGCTGCTTTGCTTCTCCTATTGTTTCAAAGGGAAGCAATCTGTTCCTAATCTAGAAAGGTAAAAGTCTGCTTCCCCGGGGGCTGTAATTTGTTCCCAACGTGTGTATGCTGGCAGTGGAAAAGCAGAAGCACTGGCCCATTCCCCTTTTACAAAAGGGGAAGCAGCACCTTCAAAGGAAATAGAGCTCTTGGACAGGAAAGCAGATAGCTGCCTACTCCCTCTTCCCCACTGGTCACACACCTGGTGCAGGACAAAGGGCAAACTGGCAAAACAATTTCAAAGCGGATTATCCTATGCTTGGAAAATACAGAACTATAGATTTAAAAATACACATGAAATATTTGCCCAATTTCTACTGCTTTGAATACCAATTATATTTTTATTAGCTCTCTACATATGCATGCCATTTATTTATACATATATATATATATGTGTACAACATATTCATGGTGAATAGTGAAACATTTTTCAACTGTGCTTTGTTTATAAACCGAACAAATTATCTGTTATGGTTTTAAAGTGCAGCTAAGGCAGTGATTTCATCAGCACCTTGTGCAGTTGTGCAATAAAGTGCTTTAAATGGAAAAAAAGGGGGTTTTGTGGTGCTTGTTGGAGATGCCTCAGGAAGTCCTGTCTCTTTTTGCACTAAGCAAAGTGTATTGAAATATACTTACCCCGACTTCTTGCAATACCTGCTGTTTAAACACCTTAGATCAAGGAAAGAAACCACAGAAATTTTGCTCCACTGAAAATTCCGTATCTTAAGCCATATTTCTCACCAATATAATTACCATCCTAACCTTCAAGAATCACCAGTCATGAAACAGTGGTGTCATATCTAAGTTGGTCCAAGGATAAAACAGAATGAAGGCTTGTAAGGAGACATTTTACCTTTTATAAGGTCAACTGATAAACTGAAAAAAGTAAACAAGCTTTTGCATATGCAGACCTTTCAGATCATCTCTCTTGTTCTCCTCCAACTGTATCAGCTGATCTACCAACACATTACTTCTACAAACAAACCTTCCTTCATGAGCTAAAACATTCCATATCTATTTCAATTCACAGGACAAAGCCCCCTGACACCCTAAAGCCTCAGACACTTGCCCATAACCACTTTTCACTGTAGACACTTCACTCTATTTTCTTTGGGAGGGGTCAAGGAAGGGAAGGAGACAAGGGGCAGCATCCAGAAGCACAAGAACAACTTTAACTGTACCACCACATCTTGTCCCAGCAGGTCTCAGCCCTTAATGTGAAGCACAAGAAGGAGTATTCAGCCCAGAGTCTCACTGGGGCCCCAAACACTCCCCAGCCCAGGTATCAGAAGGAAGAGGGCAGTAGAGATAAAGACACCATATAATTCTTGCCAGGAACTGCAGTGTTCCTTCAGCTTCCAGAAGGAAGAAAGAACCAAAACAATCTCACTACAACATTGCCAATGTTCCAAGTCTCCAGCTCTCCCTTTGTAGCATATGACAACCAAAGATCCTGAGTTCCTCTGCTATAAATACAATGAAATGAGCACAAGTTTGATGTAGGGAAATACTTCGTATCTGTTGGGCATGGAGGCAAAATTCAATAGGTCTTCCAGATCTATTTTATTCTATTTTGGTAGGGGAAAAAATAAAGCAGTTGAGGGAACACACAACATTTTCTTGCTTTCCCAGTTAAAGATTTAAACATTAGTTTAAACAGAAACTGTGTCATTACTGAAGTATCCCCTTAATGATGTAACCATACCTGTGGGTGGTGACAGAGCCACAGATACCTAATCAAAATGACCTTCCTAAAGGCTTGGGCTGTTCAAGCTGTAAGAATAATTGATAGGGATCAGAAACTGTGGTTTTAATAACCTAATTAGTCCCATAGTGCCCCAAACTAGCTTTAGAGTTGGAACAAATAAAGAGATTTTTAAAATTTGATTATCTAGTGGTTTCAGAAAATGCTTCTCTCTTTTCCATTCCAAACCACAAGCCTTGCAGCCTTCTTTTTTCTGCTGTGGTAAAGAGTCATAATAACAAAAACCTAAACACGCTGCTTCTTACAGGCTTTATATGCCAATCAGACAATACCATGGTGATGAGTACTTCCAGCACTGGAAAAGTGTGCCATGATGGCTTTGTGACTGGTTTTCAAGATTATTACTCATCTTCTTCCAGGTGACTTACACCTTCAGCATTTAAATGAAGATAGAGGTGTCTAGACTAGGAGTGTCCTGCCAGAGTACGCAATCGGCTCTACGTCACCAAATGCTCCCTGCATGGAAATTGTGCTGGTAAAGCTCAAATATTAGGAAAAACCTTTTCCAAATGCAAGAGCATACTAAAAAGGACAACATGGCAGTGTACTTGCACTTTTCCCTGTGCCATTTACCCTTATCCACTGCTCCTCACGTCTCCTGCGCATACACAGCTGGGCTCACAGTAGTATCAAGATCAGACTTAGGCTCTGCAATAACCACATAGTTTATCTGGAAATTATATGCCACATGACTCAGACATGTGAGGTGTAACTATCAGGACTCATGGCTGAATCAGTCTTGGGGCAGGGTTATTCAGAAGAGTCCAGCACAAACAGCCAGGTTTTGGCCTGTACACCATTTTCATATTTTGATAGAGAACAAGACACAGCCTTAAGTTATCCTGGTAAAATATTTACCAAGAGGAACAATTCCTATATGTCCCACACATAAGATACTTTCTGTAGACATTTTCTTCTTCACTAAAGACTTTTAACAGCATAGTAACATTACTTACGAGTATACCATCCAGTGATGACAAATTAGCTCCTAATTTAGTAGCAGTTACAGTACCATAATTTTTTTTGCCATGTAACTTTTTCACTTATAGAACAGATTTTAAGCATCCCAAATCATCTTTATAGACACACCCTTGTTCTACTCTAGGAGGAGGCTGAAAAGAGTTTTCCAGTTGAAATGGCACAACCTTTGTACATATGTGAATACAGTGAGTCCAGAGGAGAGCCACCAAGATGATCAGAGGGATGGAACCTCTCTCCTGCGAGAAAGGCTGAGAGAGTTGCCTGAGATTTCAGCCTAGAGAAGGTTCCAGGGAGACCTAGTTGCAGCTTTTCAGTACCTGAAGAGAGACCACAAGAAATCTGAAGATGGACTTTTTTACAAGAGTGTGTAATGATAGAACATTAGGAGGGATGTCTTCAAACTGAAAGAGGGCAGGTTTAGATTGGATATTTGGAAGAAATTCTTCACTATGAGGATGGTGAGGAACTGGTACCAGGCGTACAGAGAAGTTACGGATACTTCATCCGTGGAAGTGTTCAAGACCAGGTTGGATGGCGCTCTGAGCAACCTGGTCTAGTGGGAGGCATCCCTGTCCAGGAGGGGGGGGGGGCGGGGGTGGAACGAGATGATATTTATTAAGGTCTCTTCCAACTTAACCATTCTATAATTCCGTGATACAGTAATCATGACAACCAACTATCAGTGTATCTCAACCTTAAAGTGCCTTATTATTAGGTAACTAGAGTGAAATTTTATTGCTCTGTAACTTTTCTCCAAAACATTTTTACTATTTGTGACACCTTACCAGAGTCTTCCAAATATTCTTCCTCATCTTTTACTTACGTATCCCTATCCCAACCTTCACAACTCATTCCTGTAAGATAAAACGCCACTGCTGTCATAATTTCAAACACCATCTGGTTTGAAATCTGGGCAAGCAGAATTAAGCTAATTAAGTCTGTCTCTCTTCTGTTTATTAATTGCTTTGCTGCAGAATTCACTTCCTTCAATAGCATTAAGCTCCAAAATAGAAACTTTCACTTTAAAATATATTTGTTGTCTGTTCAGCCACAGAGAATTGATTTCAAATCACTCTATGCTTTTATTAGTACCAGCATGAAACAAAAGTTTTGCAAACTGTGAACTGTGCCATTCATACATGTGGAGTATAAATCCTAACGTCATTCCTAATCCTTTCTTCACCAACTGCTTTAGCAGAAACATCAAGCTTATACACTTTATTCTCAACCCAAATTTGTCTATTATGCCACAAATACATTAAAAAAACCAACCCTGACATTTAAGCTGGTCATCCACCAAACAGCGGGAGTGCCCAGAGAATACCACACTGTTCAAGAATTGCTACAAGAGTTCAGCATGGACACTGAAGAAGTACACGGCATTATCTATTAATGAGGATTACATCAACCCTGAAGCAACTGGAAAAACTAGCAATAGGCATTGTACCTGCTACAGGAAGTGACTTACTCAAAACAATCTCCTGTGTCAGGAGCAGAGCTAGGATTAAGTAGCCTAATCATTAAACCTCCCAATTACATCAGAATACAGACCTCTGAAATAACCTCATATTTTCTTTGCAGATGTCAGACTTGTCATCATACATACTATTACCTCTTCGCTTCCAAGACTGAAATTTTAAAATGGCAATCTGTCAAGCCTTACACATTTTGAGCATCGGATTTAGAGAACTGAGCTCTGCACACCAGTTCCTTCACATCCAAAAAGGGGCACCACATGCCATGGTGTCCCTCTCTGGCACAAGAGTCAGGGATGATACACAGGTGCTCCAAGAGATGAGCTAGCACCAGGCAGGGCTTTATTTCCTACGTGCTACCCACCTGCCAGCAAAATCCCCTGCTGTCACTTCCCACCACGACTGTCAACTGCACCTGTGACTCAACGCACAAGATCCTTCTTCCCCATGACTACATGGCATGTGATAGTCCTCCTTCTCACATGCAAGGGGAAAAAAAAAAAGTCTAAAAATACCCACAGGAGTATGTTCTGGTTTTTTATAGGAGAACGGTAATTGTTTGGGATCCAGAACAACTCACTTGAGGTTGTGGTTTGTGCACTGCCCAGAATGATGAGTACCTTTTCTAAAAAGAGCTGGCAAAACATCTAAATTCAGGCCATGCAGTCCTAGTTTAGTTTCTCCTGAGCCAGTCCCTACCACTCCCATGGCAGGCTTTGCTCCCTGGGTGATAATATTGCCTGTCCTAGATCACAAGACAGCTGTGACAAAGGGGATATACAGGAGGTTTTGCCCTGCATAAGTCTGATGCACAACTGCTCTTCCTTGGTCCAAGACACAGCAGAGGGACCCAAAGCAGCCAATTAACCCAGCTTTCCTTGCACTTCTCAAAGACTGAAAAAAATTTGTAGTTGCCCTACAACACACTTTCATCACGTGGGTGGTACAAGTGTGATTCAAAACTGAAAGGACACTGGTGTGAAAGTCTGTTTTAGCAACAGTGTCAGTGGTATTTTCTCACAATCTAGAAGAGGTGGAGTGGCTACAGAACAGCTCCTAGAGCTTTTATATCCTATATTTTAACAGGTTAAATCTGGCACCCTTAGTAGTGTAAAGCAAGGCTTTAATTTTCTTGTACTGCATTTTACCAAGCTGTCTACTGGCAAAGGTTTATGTGGTCAGGATGATAACTCTTCTGCTTCCACAGAACACACAAGTTCTGTGAGTAACCACCCATAATAAAGACCCATCCATGACATTCAGTCACTTGCCAGACTGTTATGATGAGCATATTCCCCTACCTTTCACAAATTATGCAAAATATCCGTTTTCTTTCACACAGTTCTGAATATCCATCTTTACAGGAATTTGCCAAGTTTCTCACATTGCTTAATAAAAACATTTCTGGGGTACATTTCATGCTCATTTAGACCAGAGATCTTTTGCCAATTAGAGAGTTTGCAAGTTTAAAAGAACAAAAACCAAACAGAACCAACCTCCTCCCTCAAAACAACTGGTGCATGGCTTGACTCTGTATTCCCACACACACACTCTTTTCTTAACAACCGCTCTAATGTGGGAACAATGTTTATTCAGATCTGTTCCAAGATGCTATATTGTTAAAGTGTATTTTTAATTGCAAGGTTGTAAACAAATTAAAGGCTTTCTTATTCCTAAAATTCAGTCTTGCTGTGGGGAAGCTGCCAGTAATGACAGTCATTTATTTTAGCAAGCAGCACATTCTGACTAGGCTAGAAAACAAAGCCTACTTGCTCTTAAAAATAACTGCCTTTGAACTACCTCTCCCAAGCTCAAGGAGTTCAGATTGAATCTCCTTTTTCCCACAGCACCAGGTCAAGGTGCAGAATCCACAGCTGCTCTCCCTGCTCCTGCAGGGCACCTCCTTTCCAGTCCCTCTTCTGTTTCAGGGTGACATCTGCTTCCACACTGGAAACAGAGACACTTAATTACACATGTATGCAGCTCAACTTCACTATCGCACAAACATACAGACTTAAGAAAATAGGAAGATTAAGACTAGATATTAGGAAGAAATTCTTTACTGTGAGGGTGGTGAGGCACCAAAACAGGCTACCCAGAGAAGCTGTGGATGTCCCATCCCTGGAAGTGTTCAAGGCCAGGTTGGATGGGCTTTGAGCACCCTGGCCTAGTGGAAGGTGTCCATGTCCATGGCAGGGGTTTGGAACTAGAGGATCTTTAAGGTCTCTTCCAAATGAAACCATTCTATGGTTCTATGAAATTCAGTTCAAGTCGCTAAATAAGAGCTTGGTTTGAGAGAAGAGCAGAATTCTTCTGTTTCCTCACAATCTTGTGTAAGAAGCAGCTTGTTTGCCAGATCTAAAACACAATAACTACACACACATTAATAAGTTTTGGGGCTGGGGTTTGGAGGTTTTTTTTGTCACTATGGAACCTGAGTCTGACTTATTCTGATCACACATTGCTTTCTTTTATGCAGCAACCTTCCCTGGTCATATTATCCGAGGGTACTTGTCTGAAAGGCCTTTCTAGATAAGCCGCACTCACTCTTTTCTAATTTTCATTTAAATTTACCTCTGGAGTTCCCTTTCCAGCCAAGCCACATCACTCAAAAGTACAATTATTGTGTAAATGCTCCTTTTTATGGTTGAGGAACAGCAAAAATCACGATCTGCTTGCTGCACCCCTCACTTTGCTGTGTGCTGTTGTGCAGGCAGGTGACTCTGCACCCCAGGAATCCAGCAGGGCTCAGCAGGCTCAGATGAGAAGCAAGGCTTGCTCAGCGCTTGTCTTGGGCAACCGGAGCACAGACTGGAGCCAGCTGGGCAGGCTGATAAACTTGTCAGAGAAGGACAGAAACTGCACTGAAAAATAAAGAGTCTGAGAAGGTGGGAGAGATGGGTAAGATATATCACAAGAGAGGCAGCAGGTCTAGGAAGAGCAAAATTTGATGAAGGAGTGGATACGAGGGTAAGTACAGGAGAAGTGAATGCAAGCTGTGGGGAGGCAACAGCCTTAGGCAGGCTCAATAGAGTAGAAAAGCCTAAAATATCAACAGTGTGGATTGCTAGGAAGAACAGAAGGAAAGAAGAGAGAGTACCTATAAGAAGAGGAAGACAAATAATGAGGTGGCACAGGAGGGGAGTGCCTAAACTGAGAGGGGATGACTGAGGAAGGAAAGGCACAGAACTAGAAAAAGTAGAAGAAAAAATGGACCCAACTGAAAGACGGAATGAGATAGGGATGTAATACATTGGATAGGTCAGACTTAAAGAAAGAGCAAAAGGTAAATGGAATCTAAAAGAAAATGACACATTGAGAAGATAAATCTACTTTTTTTTTAACAAGATAGAAGTACACATTTCACAATAGTTTTTTAAAAAGCTTTTAAGTCAGTTGGGTATTTTTCACGTAATGGAAGGTTCTTGCAGGAATGAGCTAGTGGAACAGTGAGCAGGCAAAATACAAGTGCCCAGTTGTTCTTCTAGGGTACCTTCAAGTTTCTTACCTTCCATGCAAACTAAGTATTGAGACTGCATCCTCTTAGACTTCCTTAAAACAGCTTATTATAAGATCTAAGGTAAAACAAACATTTTGGAGAAGGGGAAGATACAGGTTGTCTTATTTCACTTTGACTCAGATCTTCTAAACTGATTGCACTGACCACTTGGGGAAGTACCCTGAGACTGCATCTGCCTTCACTGTGCCATATCTCACATCCTCATTAAAAGGCCCTACTAATTTTGTCTAGAGGGCTGCTAGAGACACTACAAACAATATTTCTTCCCAACAGAAAGGGGTCAGAGAGTTCAGTAAACACAATGAGAATGCTGATTAAAACCAGGTATTTCTATACGATAGCTATAAATTGTATTGCGTATATGTTTTTAAATTAGCTGATTGATTTTGTTTTAAATAAAAGCCCTCTTGATTAAACGGCAACTTGCATGGGAATATATTCTTTTTCATTAAAATACTGGGGGCTTTCACCGACAACAGCCGCCAAACTTTCTTCTTTAAAATGCAAATATTTTAATTTTAAGTGACTTAAAATCAAAACTCTTACGTATTGAAAATAAATACATGATTTTTTCCTTTTTTTTTTTTTTTTAAATTACAAGCCAACCCACAACCATTCAGGAAGTTTAGAAATATATGTACATCTGCACACATGTGTTAGCTAGAAGTTGGACCATCTCCAGTGACAGTTCCAGCTTTCATACTGAAAGGCACATAGACAACTCCTCAACATGCACCTGGTAAGATGTGCAAGGGCAGGTGTAATGCTATAATTGTACACATTTTTGTCAGATACTTTTGGTATTCCAACAATCCAGAGGCACTATTTTAGTACAGAATACTAGATACATAATGGACATGTACTAAGGATATCATTAGGTTTCCTAGAGGAAGAAAAACAGTTTTCTTCAAGAATATAAAAATATTTTAAAACTGCAGCTGACACTATCACACACCTTCACAAAACCACTTTGTCCCACAAGTCCAGCCCTACCCTAGCCCTATCAGCAAAACCAGTCTTCCTCTGGGAATTTGCCTTACTGCAGATATCCAACTGAGCTGCTATAAGTAATCAAACTCTTCACAACATCTTTATTCCATAAGAATTGTAAGCCATGCATAATACCTCCAACAAGCCCATTTTCCTTTGTCATCTCCATTTTGACAGTGGATTGATTAGATGTCTTCATCTTTGAGGTATTAATGGATTCCAAGAGGGAGACAAATTCTAGAAAGTTAGATTCATTGGGTATCTGTCCTTCTTTAGCTTCTAGATCTGATTTAGAGGTTGGTAAGGTCTTTTCTTTGTCAGATACTTCCACAAAATTCTTACTTAAAAGCACATCTGTCCCGCTGTCTACACTCAGCACCCGCATGTGCCTCTTTTCATGAGCAGTTCTACAGGACTGCGGGTCTAGGTTATGCAGCTCTTCCTTTGAACTTAAATCCACAGTCTGGACATTTCCCAAAGCATTTTCCTGATTTGGATCTGAACAAGTGTTAGTTTCTAGAGGTGTATTTGCTGGGTTGCTGAGGTCCTTTACTGCATCACCCGATTCATAGCCAGAGCATTGGTTGGATGACAGCTCTGCCCTCAACATTTCTGGAGTTCTATCACCTTCACTAACTTCTGAGCAAGGCTTAGCTTTACTGTCGTCAGACAGGTCAAACGTGATAACGGGGATTTTGAGCTGCTCATTAGTTTGCTGACTTGACCAGCCTGCTCTAGCTACACCAGAGTCAAGGGCTGAGCTTGTTCTCTCAGCTTCCAGGGTCTGTAAGTGGACAGAGCCTGGCAGGTCACTGAGGGTGGTGTTTGGTGTAGTACTCATTGTGATGACAATTTTAATGGGCTCACACAGCTGGTCTCCAGGAAGAGGGTTGTCCACAACTGCAACAGCAGTCTCACTGTCACAGCAGTCAAAGTCCTCATGGCTGTTCCTGGCATTGCAAGAAATTTCCATATGCTCGTGCTCTTTGGTTGCAATGGCATTGCACTGTGGGCAGTTACTGGTAAAGCCTATCTGTGGTGATCCATCTGGAAATTTCTCTCTTTTGTAGCTTCTAGGATTACTTAAATGGTCTGAAATAACTGAATTTTCACTGTCCCATGGCTCTGAAGAAACTCCAGTCCTTAAAATATCACCTTGTGATGAAGAAATATTGGAGAAGTTTTTAGCTACGTCTCTGCCCACAAGAATATCTTGGGATCCATGGTGTCCACAAGGCTGCCTGTTTGCTCCTTGTTCATCTACTCCATTACCAGGAAATGTTTCCATAGCAGCTGGTTTCATCGCTATTGCTGATGTGGTGGTACCTGAACCGGAGGTTGTAGAAACAGGAAATATATCTGCTTTGATACAGGGTGAGGTAGATGAAACTGGTGGTGTAGCCTGCTCTTCTAGTACCATAACACCTAAGAAAAAATATTTGGGCATTAGGTCTCACAAACATGAACACCAAGCATTATTAAAGTATGATCTTTAACCAACAAAATCTGATCCAGAACAGAGCAAAGGAAGCACAGATGATGTAGCTGATTAAAACAGTTCCAAAGCAAGGAGCGTTTTTTGTTAGCTACACATGAAATACTACAAAAGCAAGATAGAACCCTTCCAAGTCAGGGCAAGTGTAGCAGCATGTCTATTTAAATAACCAAAATAGCTGAAGAAACAGCCAGTTTGAAAACATTTTACCGAACTATCCTTACTTAGGGAGGGATGAAAGAAAGAAAGAATAAGCCAATGCTGCAGGTTTGTTACATCACTTCCTGCAATTCCTAAATGGTCACATAGGATATGGTGATCAGCCTTAACAAAAAGGACATAATATTTAAAATATTAAGACATCTCAAGCACTGGAAGTGTAGGCAAAGTAAGGTATACTGAAATATACAATACAGAGCTAAAGGCTGACAATCACAATGGAAGTCTACAGTCAGATGTTTAAGGGCTTCAGTGTTAGCTTCCTAGTTTAATGCTTTACAGAAGCACAGAGCTTCTCAAGAATGTGGGGCAAGGCTCTTTCATCTCCCTGTATCAAAATGGGGAGAGCTATTTGCACACTCCTCAAAAGGTTGCATCCCAAACAGCGTGGCTGACAGCTGAGAAAGCTTAGTCTGTTAGAACACCCTTGAAATTTAGTTCTGGTTTTTCAACTCGGATCCTAACAGGAGGCACAACAGAACCTGCCATGGGGTCCCCTGTGCCATTACTTTTTGTGCCAAGCAATGATTCAACAGTTTAAGGGGATTTATAAAGCTTTTAAGATACCTCTAAGATCTTCAATAGTTTCCCGTGTTGGCAGGTCCTAAAAAAATGAAAAGAAACACACAAAATTAACATGGTCATTTATTAAATGCTGTTAGGAAAAAAAAAACAAACATCTATTAATGTAGCTATCAATAGGTATCTAATCAAAGGTTAATTACAGCGTTGGTAAGCTGCTTAACATCACTGAAATTTGAACATGTACCTTGCACAAAATGCAAGGGGTGGGTGAGGGAGATGGGTATAGAACAGTCATGCTCCAAATTGCATCACTGCAATCATGTGTGATGTTTGGGGAGGAGAAAGAAAAGAAAGATGTTCTTTAAAAAAAAATTTTGCAGTGCCTAATCCAGATACATTTTTTTTAATCATTAAGGAATAGGATGTGTTCATCTGTTCCACTTATCCAGCCAGGTGTTTCTAAAGCACTAGAATGAAAAGTTTGGTCTCTAGTATTAGTAAATATTTCTCAGTGGAAAACTAGAGGACAGAGACCTTAAATTAATATAGAATCATTTAGATTCCAAGAAAGTATTGAAGGTCATTTAGTCCAAATCCCCTCTGCCATACACACACACTCAAAGCAGGTACAGTTTGAGCAGGTTGCTCAGGGCCATCTCCAACAGAGCTTTGAAAATCTCCAAAGATAGAGATTTCACAACTTCTCTGGAAAACCTCTTCCAGTATTTGACCACTCACTTGGTAGGGGGAAAAAAAACCAAACCAACCACCAAACAAACAAAACAACCCCACACAAAAGACATTAAATGTAATTGATCTAAATGTAGCTTTCCATGGTTTCAACTGTTTCTTATCCTGTCACTGGGCATCTCTGAGAAGAGAGCTCAATCTGCTGTGTATCTTCCTACTAGAAAGCTGAAGACAGCAGTAAGCTCTTCTTCCACTCTTACAAAAGATTTTAGCCTTACAAAGGCCAAAACATCCCACCTGTCTGTCCTCACACATCATGTTCCTCAATCACCTCGGTGGCCTCTGCTGGATTCTCATCAGCAGGTCAATGTGTATGGGAACTAACTGGGGAGTTCAGAACTAAACACAATACTCCAGAGGAATACTTCAGGAGTTGAAATTCAACAGCCTAAGTTCATAATTATGAACAAGACATTGAAAAAAATGGCTGTGGCTCTCTTCTGACTGACAGGCACCAAAACCAAGAAGAAATAACTATTATTGTCTAAAATTTCATGGTGGTATCCTGGCAGCAAGAACAGGAGACTTGGTTTGACAAGACCCAACCTACATGTTTGGAAGTGGGAGACTGGGATGAGATCCCAGGAAGACATAGGTTTGTAGAATGGACAAATACCAGAATACTGGAGAGTAGGACAGAAACAAGGTGAAAAATATTTTACCTCATAAAAAAAAACAAACCAAAAGAACTATTAATGTCTGTGAATCATACAGATGCTACAAAAAGGTAAAAACACTCCAGGAAATGAAGAAATAGTTCTGATTCAGACTGGGATTTGAATAATTTGCAGTAAATAGGGATAAAGGGTGAGTGTGGAGGAATATGAAGACAGAATGAAGTATCAAATAACCACTTATTCAAAAATCACTAACCATCCTCTGCACTGACTGAGGCAGGAGTCCTGTAGAAAAAAATAGCATGGCATCATATAATTAAAGATGTTATCACAGTATGCAAGGGGAGTAGTTTAAGATTACACAGACAGTGTTATTCTGTTTCTTAATTTTTTGAAGATTTCTTCAACTTATCATGAGTGTTTCCTATTTTTTTTCTTTTAATAACATTTGCTTACACCACCTTCATCACTTCATATACCTTTGATTTACAAAGCTTGGCCAATGGCACTGAATGCACTTACGTGTACTTTTAACCTCCTGTAGACATCTCCTAGATTTAAATGGCTTTTATGCTTCATTTAAATACTCAAGAGATGCTTTTGGTTCATTTTGTAAGCATAAGTCTAGTTACACAAAACCAAATTATTAATGCTCCAGGGGCAGATTGCTTCAGAGGCAACAAAACAATGCTGATTGCATCAGCCTCCCCCTCCTCTCAAAGCAGCCACAAAAACTATTTGCTCTTGGTGAGATTCACAACGACCACTTGCTACCTATAGGGCAGAGAGAGCTCTCCTAAGAAGTGTAGCATTATGTATGGCAGTTCCAGCTCTGCAAAGCCAAGCCTTTAGGACAAGGCTAACTGGCAGCAGTGGTGTATACCCAGCAGATGCATGGGATGACCCTTCCTCCTCGGAACAGACCTCGGCTAGAAGCAGTCAGTACCTGGCAACACAAAACTGAGTGTGGTGAGCTGTGACTGCACGAGGTGAGGGCGCTGCTGGAGAAGTGACATACTCACCATTGCTCCAGGTGAGTCGGGCGAGTGCAGAGCCTGCACTCTGGAACTGTCATGAATTGTTTGGGTGGAGTCATTTTGGCTAGTCTCACCAACGGCATGATCCCCCGAGTTATTGCTGAAGGGGAAGCAAACGAAAGATAAAGCAGTGCTTCTTGCCACAGGGCATCACAGTGAGGTTTGGGAAGTAGCTGAAGAATAAGAACAAAATGGGAAGAAGGAGCACAGCACAATGAAGTAACAGCACTTCTTTCCCCTGCAATGATAAAAGCACAGGGCTGTAAAAATACTGTAATGTCTTTCTGTGCTTCCTTCCTCACCAAGACAACTTGATAAAAATATAAGAATAAAACCCCCTCAATCTAAAACAATTACGTTGTCTTCAGAAGTAGAGCTATGAGAAATACAATGACATCTCTTCAACCTCCCTATGCGTATATAATGGCATTTAGCCTGCCTGACACACACACACACATAGATTTACTGGCACAAAAGGCTATTTGGGGCTTTCCGTAGACACATGACAATCAAGTGCTACTCCCTCCACAATTTTTGCTTTGTAAGTCCTTGTGTATGTAAGGCTTATCTAACTGCCTGTTTACTTGGAAACCTCCCATAAAACAACTACTGGAAATGCAAAACAGTGAGTACTAATATAATCATTAGACCACAAAATAAATTTTTTGCTCTGGTCTAGGTAAAGAAAATATACAGTCATTACTAATTTCATATATTATAGGACAATTTATTGATCAGTTCCTTTGTGGATGCACTAAACTATCCAATAAATACTTTTACACATACTTCCTACTAGCTTTTCCATGGATAAAAGCAATTATTTTTGGACAAGGTTTACTAACAAGAACTTACAAATATTCTCTTTCTCAGGTATAACACAACAAAAAAATTCAGTTTAAAGACAAAAACAAAAACAACAAAAAAATCCCACAGTGAAATGTCAAAAAGCATGGGGTTGAGCTTTTCTATTTGTTCATGGGGTTGTTTTTTTCAACAAAAAAGTACTTTTAAAACTCTAAATCTGTATATAAGCTATAAAATTATTTATCTGGAGGTCTCTATTGTCTTTCCACAATATTTTTTTGTCATTAATTGGCTTCAAAAACTTGTTCAACCAACCTGCCAACTACTAACGTCTGTGTAAAAAATTCTGTCTTCCATCTATTAAAAATAATATTAAGTTCTTTATTTTCTGACCTAGTACTAAATAATGGATTGTTGTGCATACACAAATCAACCTGTGAGTAATAGCCACGTGATTTAACATGCAACTTTTAAGTTATTCTACCTTTACTTTTCAGCCAAAACAGTCTGAAAGGCATAACCCCATCTAAAATAAAAATGTTGTATGGTTAGTGACACACAGAGGCATTTCTCAGAAGAGTCTTGATGCAGGCAGACCTTGACTCTCCCAGCAACATCACTGCCAGGAGTGTAGCAGAGATGTTCATGTGTAAAGACATGGAAGAGCAGTAGCACAGAGGAGTACAAACTATCTAGCAGTAGCAACTGCAAATGCATCCAAAAATGTCCTAAGTTAGTTCTTTTATACAGAGCTCTTTATTCAAGCTTGACTGGTAGTTTTAACAAAGCTACTCAATTTAAGCTTGCTTTGGACATTTCTAAGCTTTTCTCACTTTTGGATGTAGCTTATTTCAGCATTTTTCACATCTGTTAATACACTTGGGATCACTGAAAGCCACTTGCCAGCTTCATTTGTATGTATGACTCAAGCTTGAAAAACCAGCAGGAAAGGTCTCCATTTATTTTGAAGAGTGTACAGTGTAACATTCTACCAATACACATATCTGAAAAATGTCAGTACTAGTATTCATTCCACTTGATTACATGCAAAGACTAATAGTACTTGGCTCCTTGGTAGAGAAGTTACAGCTATCTACCACATGCACCTGAGAAATAAAAGCAGTACTAGCTTTCTTCATGAACAGAAGCATCATAAGCAGCCACAAGAAAACATAAGGGGGAAAAGTAACTTACTCATCTAGGTGTGATCTGAGAGGGAAGTTACTACAAGCACACAAAGGCAACATGAGGTCAGGCTTCCAAAGCCATGATACTACAGCATTTTCTTTGCCAACAGGTGTGTGCCACTTCCTCGCCTCTTCCCAGCAGGTAAGCACAGTAGGAAGAAGAAAGACCAAGCTTTTAAGACTTCCCCAGGAAACTTTTTCCAGGTTTTCTTCAGGATCTGTTAGCACCTCTAGTATATATCTCCTCTACCACCTTCATGGTGACAAGCTGCTGCCCCACCTCTGAATCAGGTGCAGCTCTGCCTGCTTCACCACAAGAATGTTTCAGCTACCTGGTATAAAAGCACTAAGCAGGTTTTTAAAAGTGTCATTCTTCATACAACTGTAAGGAGTTTTCTTGCACTCAACAGACATTTCTGCTATGCAAGACCATGGTGCAAACACCCATTTTACATAATGTGCCAGCAATGCAATGAAAACCTTACCTACAATTTGAGGACTGAACTGCTTCTCCTTTTTGAACCTCTGTATCTTTACATTGTCTTCCATTTTTTCTTGAGAGCTTTTGTTGAATTACTTCGCCTTTATCAAACATAAGGTGCAAACGGTAGCTGATGACCTTTATTACCGTGAAGAACACTGTCACTGAGCTGCAGTACACAAAAACTGTCACTGCATTTGCTGGAAAAGCCTGTAGAAAGAAAGAATGAAGACACAATGATAACAGTTTGCGTTGAGAAGATGCTGCTAAAATTTTTAAATACAATATATGCATTGAGTTCTGCTCACGAGAAAGGTTTAAGGTTTTCTTCAAGTTTCAAACCATTTCAAGAGATCTATTCTTTTTATTAGGTGTGGACATTATTTATTATCAATATCAGCAAAATCTCACAATTGAAAAACATTATAAAGCTTTTTAAAATACGGCATTCCCATGTTAATTCAGCCGCAGCCTTTCCTAAACTATGAATTCATAAAAATACAGACATAAAATGAAACATTAGTTATCTACAAACAGGAAACCCCTTTAGAAAAATTCTGTCATCTTACCCGGTATGTCAGTTATGACTCAATAGTAAAATGCTGTAGTTTGATGTCCATTTTCTAACACCTCACAACATGTTCCCAAATACCTTAACCACTGAGGAATTTTAAATAATTAGTCAGGACTAGTCAAAACAAATTAATAAAAATGCAGTTGGAGAGGCATCCTGTCCTGGCTGAGGCTGCAGGAGTGAGCGATTGGCTGTGTGGTGCTTAGTTGCCAGCTGGGGTTAAACTACGACACAACCTCTTAGAATTGTTTCTCTAAAGTACGTAATTGTTAATTTGCAGCTGTCTGTGATCTCTTTGCTGATCTGTGATGAGCACCACAGCTCTTAGTCATTGAAATTAATTACAGTTCAACTATAGTCTGTGAAGTTCTTTCACAGGCATGACATACTAACAACTTTTTTATATACAAATCATTCCTTACAGTAAAGGGCAAATCATAGCAATGGACACTTGCAGTTATAATTGAAGTAGTAGAGCCTTTACCATTATAGTCATAGAATACACTTATCTATTTTCATTACACAGCTGCAGTCTCGCAGTGAGTTTAATCTCTTTTCAAGTTTTAGGGGTTTTATTTAAACAGAGCTTTACTATATTCCTGCAAAACAACAACAAAAAACTCCAAGCAACAAACAAAAACAAAAAAGGTGTTCAATACTCAGTATTTGCTAAAAGCCTACTGAAGTTCATTTTTAAGGATGGCCTTTACTTTGAGACTAAATCAATATTTTTTTCAAATTCATAAATAAATCACACCAACCACATGGGTAAAGGGAAGGGAACAAGGCATGCTTATTTCATCTCTAGAACAAGTCACCACATTTATCTTGATGTTGAAATTATTATGTTGACTCATTTCTGTGTTGTGACAAGAAAGTGGGTTGCAATTCTGATGCTGCTTTTGGCTCACTGGGACTTCATATTATCAAGATGTACACGTGAAAATTTTCAGGCAAATCCTTTTTTCCGACTATTCTGTTTCAGATACAAAGAATCTATTGCACGAGAGTGGAGGAGCTAGTATGTAAGTACCACCAATGTTCCCTAATAAGACAGACATGACTTTCTGCAAGTTGAGGCTTAAGTCTGTTAAGAGTACTTCATGGTACTGTGTAAATACCAGTTCTCAGCACACCCTTCAGTTATTTAGTGAACTCAGGCCAGAAAGAGGAATCATTTGCAAGGTCATGTTCTCAGGGTATAAGGCTTGGTAGATGAGGTTGAAGAACTTGAAGTTGAAGAATTTGTGGTTTATGACTAATGTTTTTACAAAATGAGTTAGAAATTGCTTGGTTTCACAACAAGTGATGGACAATTACCTGTAATTACTTGTTTAAGAGAGATCTGTTCACCTTCCAAAGAATCTCTTCAACTATACACTAAAAGGCACAGATCAACCACTCATTATTAAATAACAACCCAGAATGGCCCACTAGAAAAGAAGTGTTTTATAGGCGACATTCATAAAGCTTAATAAATATTATATGATTAATGTCAAGAGGACACAACAAAAATAGACTTCCAGTAGCACAGCCAATGCATGCAGAGAGCACGCTACAAGAGAGACTCAAAGGAAGCTCTTAGATTTCTGAGTGGAAAACAGGGCCGGTTTTAGCACATGCTGAGTGCTGCATGTCCTCATCCCTGCCTTGTGACCAGACCTACTGGAGCTGCACCCTGAGCCAGCCTGTGGTCTCCCTGCCCATCCGTCCAAGATACATGGTGTTCCACTGCACTCCCCACACCAAGACTGCCAATGCATAACATGGCCAGTACATCTTTAATACTCTGCATCTTGAGGCAGGCTGAGTACTACAAGCCAGCAGGTTGCTCCCTGCCCACAGGAGGAATTAGGAGAAACATGAAACCAGTATGGAAAGCTCTCCATTCTCTGAATCAGGCCGCTTGCATAAGGTACAAGTGTCATATAATTGCAGCTGGTGTTCCCAGGTACAGATAGGTGAACACTATCAAATCCAGGCTAAGGAGGAATTAAGTTATAGACCTCTGAGGAATTAGGTGGTAGAGTCACTTTTGATGCACTATAGTTATAATTAGCCTGGTTTTCTATGTAAATGACGTTTTATAATCATACCATGTGTCTGTGTATTCATCACCTCCCTCCAACCCCTCAGTTGAAAAGTAGCCAAAGAATTAAAAAGTTATTCAGCAAACTATATGAGAATACACCCCACTGGGCAAGGTCACAGCAGCACACGTCCTCCATTAATGAGAAGAACCCACACAGTTCTCTGACCTTTTGATGCCACCCCTGTGACAGGAAAAGCTTCAATTGAGCTGACATCTTATTAGAAGCTAGAAAGAAAACCATCCACAAATACAAATTCATTAGAAAGCAGGCTTCATGACTCCCCACAGGTTCCTGTGGAAGCTGTAGCCCTAGCTTTCTTCGTTCTTGCCCCATTAGATATTCTACCATAATGTACTTTTTGTTCTCCAGTAGCTTCTGTTGTTGTACCCTGCACCAGAATAGCGTGGGGTCACAGCCAGAAATGCAGGCTGCTGTGTCCCAAATGTGGCCCAACTTACTACTGCAAATGCAACAGAGTTGACGTCACCATGTATGGAGCACCTTTGTTTGGGGCTTCTGCCTGCCCAGAGACTGCTCCCAGAAGAACAGCCACATTCTCCTTCACGTGTCTACTGACATTATTTGAGTAGCACAAAGGTAGAGGTGACTGAGATATACACGTAAAGGTATGCAACCTTTGAACAAAATACAACACCTTGTAAATTGGGCTGAATGATAAAGGGTGCTTTGACCCAGATGTATCCCACCCACTGCTTGAGCCCCTGAGGCATCTAAAGCAAGGCAGTGCTGCACCTGGGCCACACTGTCTCAGTGTGCTACAGAACATAAATGAGGCAACTACCAAACAAACGTGCAGTCAGCCACTACCACCAGGGATATGTGTGGGAGATATAACACTGGGGCCAAAGATCCATATTTATATGTTCATTAAGGTGAATCAGTACTAAGAGATGTCCATTACACAGTATAAAATACGGGAAAGCAGATAGCAAATAAAATTTCAGGGGTGTACATTGAGTTCTAAGTGTGTGTCCTACCAAACAGTAAATACAGTATGTAACAGTGTAGCCCATCCCTCTGCTGCAGAGATACATGTATCCTTAACTTTTACAGAGAGATAGAGTGAGGTAAAACGTGGCCAAGTGGGACTGGAAGCTGCTGACACACTGCTAGTTTTATCACAGTTTACCTCTGAGTAATTTATGTGCCCACACCCTTATACTGCCATGTTTGTACTTCTCCTATTGCAGCGTGATTTGAAGATTTAGTGCATAAGACGTAACAACCCTGGAAGTTCAAGGGTTCCCTGTCCAACAAGAGGCAGGAGAAACATTTAGTATGTTGTTTTGGGGACTCACTCAAACAGGATGCACATTCTCTTGCAGCTTGTAAAATAAGCTATACATAACTATCTCCCAAAGTTGCATCTCTGGGACACCGGTGTTTTACTGGGTCTGAATTCAGCCCAGGGGCTATTTTCCCTATGTGCAAAACACCTAGAGATCCTGGACTGTTTAGTGGAATAAGGTAACTTTAATTCTTAATATATTATGAAAGTTGATATGCCACAGTTAGAAGATATTCAATTATAATTTTGAAAGTTGATTTTAACAGCAGTGATGCTCCAAATATCCAGTGTACATTTTTAGTGTTTAAATGATAAATGAGAAAGAAAAGAAAGTGATGGAAACACAGGTCTGCATTTTCAAAGGCATGGAAGCTAATAAAGGAATCCTTAGTACCCAAGTAATGTACAATGCTGAATAAGCTAGAGAAAGAAATTCTCGATCCACACAACAGAAAACAACTTGATACTTTAAGCTTCTCAATGCTACCCTCAGCACGCCTCTGCTGAGCCACTGTGAAAAAATTAAAAACAGATGGAGTTTTGCCATTTGATTCAAATCAGACTGTTTCATACAGACTTCCAGATTTCAACAAAAGATTATCTCATGCAAACAAAAAATTTAAAAAGTAGTACTCTGATCTGTTTTGATTTTGCCATTTCAAGAAACATCACTGACTGCTTTAGCTGAATCCAAAACTATTGGTGTCAAGTATGTAACATAAATATCACCCCAAACATTACTGAATATTATAAACAAAATTCATTATAAACCAGAGAAAACCTTTAGTTAAAAAGCAGGTTCAAGTTTCTAAGTGGCGAGAATAGATGTCTTGCATAAAGTTGACAAAGCCTGAGAAACAAGCCACTTGAAAACAAGAAAACTTGTATGAACATAATTACTCTCAGGCAGCCATCATAATAAATGCATTATTCTTATCAAAGACAAAGAATTCCCATAGCAATATGTTAGCTCAAGAACACAAGTCCTGCTTTTAACCAGATGATTCATCAGAAAGTCAGTCAGTCTGCAGAAAAAGCGAGTCCATCTAGACAGGCAAAGATGATACCCATCAGAGTTTTGTAGATAAGTTATGTTTTCTCCCCTTCCCTTTAAAAAATGCCTTTTTTTACCTTAGCTCTGACCTACAGTACAGTGTTCTTTTGTGCAACCCCCATACCTTCTTCCATGCCATCAGTTCAGAAGTTTCCAACAAGGAAACACATACCCTTCCAGATACGTAATTTTATCAACTGGGGGAAAAAAGTTAGCCTTCAATTTTTTTCCTTTTTAATCAAACATATGTATTGGACAGTGAATCCTACAATGCAAGACTCTTGCTGGTTTGTATAGGAAATAGACCCTATCAATCAGAAGAAAGCATATTGTTATCTTGGTTCATTAACTCCATGAGCCATGCTTACAGGAATTCACTGTAATCCATGCCACGAAATCCAGTACCAACCAACACTTAAAAATACAAGATTTACTTTCCACTGGGATTGCAGGGGGATTCATAAATGCTCTCTGCTTTTGAAAATCAGGCCCATATCTGACCATGTAGGATGAAGAAACCTATTTAGAAATTTTATCTGATCAAAGAAAATTTCTACAGAACTTAGTTGAGAATTTAGTTGAGTCACTCCAGGAACCAAATGGATGGAAACTGTTTCTAAAGGAAACAATATTGCCCTATAATCACTGAAGGACACACCAAAATAGATGTGATGATCCAGCACACTTTAAGCTTTTCTCACACAGTAGGAAAACACACAAAAACAGAGCAAAAGTTTCAAGCTTTTTGGGAAAATAAATTTTAAAGCCCGGCAAACAAACTCTAGCTATTATTCACTTACAAAGTTTAAATTTCAGCACAAAGGGAGCTGCATGTCACAAAAAGCCATGTGATTCACCAGTGACATTCAGCAAGGCATATTAATTACATGGTATCTGGATTTTTCCATTTGTTTACCCTTCTCAGAAGGTAAGACTGGATCAAACGTCAAAAAAAAAACAAAAACAAAAACAAAAAAACCCAACCCAAAACACCTGTCTCCAAAAGAGATTCTTGAACAAACGTCCCCACGGTCATTCAGGACTTGCAGAGGCCAGCGCTGCATCCCTTACTCAACTCCTTCGGCAGGGCTAAGGGTCCTGCCCCTGCCTAGCGCAGCCGGCGGACTCACCCCGTTACCCTTTAGACACAAAACCCTCAGGTAAATCCCCGAACGCCCAATATTTAAGCCCCTCAGAGGGCAATTTACATCCCGCCGAGCGCACACACCCTCGCCGCTGCCGTCTGCGGGCTGGGCCCCGCGGCTCCCACCCCGTGCCCCGCTCCCGCCCGCCCTCCAGCCCCTCTCACCAGGTGCAGGGCCATGGGCAACGTCAGCAGGAACAGCCACAGATAGAGGTGGCAGCTGTTGGTGAAGGCGCCCTGCTCCGGGTCGTGGTACCAGCCCCCGGTCAGCGCCGCCCACACGCCCTGCCCCACCAGCCGCGCCGCCGGCGACACCATGGCCGCCCC
>VYZT01015315.1:950-12374 GCA_013400735.1 Pomatostomus ruficeps | reverse complement strand
GGCGGCGGCCGCCGGTGGAGGCGGGGGTCCGTGCCCGCTGTGGACGGCGCTGTACGACTACGAGGCGAGCGGCGAGGACGAGCTGAGCCTGCGGAGGGGGGACGTGGTGGAGGTGCTGTCGCAGGACGCGGCGGTGTCCGGCGACGACGGCTGGTGGGCGGGGAAGATCCGCCACCGCCTCGGCATCTTCCCGGCCAACTACGTGACCCGCCAGCCCCGCGGCGGAGCGGCGGCGGGGGGCGGCGGGCGGGGGGACCCCGCAGGGAGCCTAACGGAGATCGACTTCCAGCACCTGGAGCTGCAGGAGATCATCGGCGTGGGCGGCTTCGGGAAGGTGTACCGGGCCACCTGGCGGGGCCGCGAGGTGGCCGTGAAGGCGGCGCGGCAGGACCCCGATGAGGACATCACGGCCACGGCGGAGAGCGTGCGGCAGGAGGCCAAGCTCTTCTCCATGCTGCGGCACCCCAACATCATCGCCCTGCACGGGGTCTGCCTGCGGGAGCCCAACCTCTGCCTCGTCATGGAGTTTGCCCGCGGTGGATCCCTCAACAGGGCCCTGGCCGCTGCCCCCGGGGCCGCGGCCGCCCGCGGGGGCCGCCGCATCCCCCCGCACATCCTGGTGAACTGGGCGGTGCAGATAGCCCGCGGCATGCTCTACCTGCACGACGAGGCCATCGTCCCCATCCTGCACCGGGACCTTAAGTCGAGCAACGGTGAGTGCCGGGCGGGGCCGGGGGCAGCTCAGGAGGGACCTTCGGACCGCCGGGCGGCGGAGGGGATGGCGAGGGGATGTTCCCGGCTCAGGCCGCTGGGCCCGGCGGGGGTCCCGGCGTGGGCGGGCGGCCGGGCCCGGCCGGACTCCGTTCGGGAGCCCTGTGCCACCGGGGGATGGGTGTCGCAACTCGGGCACCCAGTGCCAGAAGTTCGGGCCAGCGGCAGGTTGGTTTGCTGGGCTGTGAGCTGGGTACAGGCTCCTTGAAAGGTTGGGAGCAGTCGGGGATACCTTCAGCGCACGCAAAGCCCTGCCCCGTCGGAGGGGAGCTCGCATAAAGCAGGGTAAAATCCTGCACGCAACCGTAATTGCAAATCCACAAAGCTGTTTTTACTCTGATGCGTTGTGTGGTCCTGGCTTTTAAAACCTACCCAAGGAACCAAGCGCCTTGTAAAGAAAAGATTTAATTAGGGTATAACTTTTGTTTCACTGCCGAACAAGCACATGTGTTTCTGGCTTTCACTGCATGCATTTAACCTTGCTAAAATTTACCCACTTAGCAAACATTGAGATGGAAAAGACAAGTACGTTAAAACCAGTAGAAACTGTTGTTCAGATGCCAGATTTGCTTTCATCCCTTGGCATGGACAAATGCACCTGCAGGAATGAGGGAGTTGCTCAGTTAATGTTTAATGGCTCCTTGGTCCATCTGACAATACAGAAGCATCTAAGATTTTGGCAGCTGTGCATTTGGAAGGCTGGCTTACTAGAATGGAGTGTTTATGAGTTGCCATTATAGTTGTGTTTTGAACTGATGACCTGAAAAGTGGAAATCTACATGTTTCCATAAATATCTGAAGCCATCTCAACTCTTTCCTTTTTGTTCTGAATGTGCTAAAAGTGCAGCAATGTGTTAGTCATTTTTTCTTTTCTTTTTTTTTTTNNNTTTTTTTTTTTTTTTTTAGGTAGGAGTCCTTAAGTAGTCCAGTAGAAATAAAAAAGCTTCATTCAAGTTTGAAGCACTTTGTTTAAGAGGCTGTGTGTCTTGAAGGTCACCATGCATGGGCTGTTAAGACAAGGCTCAGTCATGGGACTGACTGTTCTGAGAATACTTTCACTATTTGTTTGATAAAGAAAGGACCTAGCTCAGCTGTGTTTGTGGTTGTGTTTGTAGCACAGACTATGAACTCTTGGACCTTTAGCGTCATGGCCAACACCTTAATTTCTAGCAACTGATTTCTAGGCAGCTTGTACTTGCTTAGTTTGCTACTGTGTTTGGAATGAGCTGCTGCACCTTGAGTATTTAGTGGCTCTCCTTAGACAGAGTGGGCTGCTGCATGCTAGCAGCATGTTAAATGACAGTGGCAAAGTTTGTGCCTGAAATAAATTCATAACCCTGTGGTTTGGCATAACAGTGGGAGCTGAGTTGGGTACTGCTGAGAACTGATTACCATTATCATCTTTTTGTATATGGGTAATGGCAGAGCATTTCAAAAATATCCTTCTGATTATAACCTCAGCATATGTGCCTATTCACTACTTTACTAACTCCTCTTGCAGATGCACTTAACTTGAGTTAGTTAGATCTCTCACCTGTATTTCTTAATCTTGGCAAAGTTTGAAGAAGTACTGAATATGCTAAATAGAATTATGTCTCTTGATCGTCCAGCTAAATGACAATGTTAGAATGGTGCACTGGTGGTACCATATACTGTTGAACAACATGAATTTAAAATGACTGCAAGTCATGGCAGTGTCCCCTGTTCCGGTAACTCATCCATTCTTCGAAGATTTGCCTTCATTCTTTTCCTGTAGTCTTTTGCAGGCTTGCACAGTGGGAGTGGAATGCTGCCAGGGTTGACTGAGCGACTTGCCTGGCGTGGATAGTAACATTTAGTTCCACAGTGGCTGTAGCTTCAGACAGGGGCCTGGCAGCACCCATTCCTCACCTGCTCATTGCTGCTTTCCAGGCACTGCCAGTGGTGGTGGTGGTGGTTCAGTGCTCTCCCTTAAGCAGCTCTAGGTAGTGTAGGAATGTATCAGTTTTGTGCGAGCTTAGTCATTTTTGTTGAGAAGGATGTTTTTTCTTCCTCAGACAATAAAGTAGAAAAATGACTGCCCTTAACACAGCGTAGTAAGAAATACTTCTCAAACTATTTCCCTAGCAAGTAGTCAGGAACTAATTCTTCCAGCCAGGGAAAGGGAGCCCCTTCTACCAGTGCATTTGATCCAGAACGGGTATGTGTCTGGGCTTGTGGTTGGCAGGCAATAGCAAGCATCTCGAAGACAAGCGTGTTACTTCCCTCCATGCAGTTTTATGTAGTTGGGATCTCTATAATATATCTAGTGTGGTTTTGCTGATGCCAAATTGACAGGACTGCAGAGAAAGTGCCACAAACAGAAGAGCCATGAGAGCAGCCAGCTTTTATTCACAGCAGTGACTGTCTGGGTTTGAATGCTCTTGTTTCATTTGGCCTCTTTTGGGAGGTGGGAAAAGGTTTGTGTTTCTGCCCGAGTGAGGGAAGTTAATAGGTATACAAATGTTTTCCATACTGGAAGGTAAAACTAACAGACTTCGTTGTGAGGGCTGAACAAGGAAGTAAAGTGTAACTCTTCAGTTTTGTTAACAGCAGAGAGTTTCTTCAATTCTGGAGTCCATGTAAAATAAACTTGAAATTTACAGGTTTTTCAGAACTAGACAAAGCAAAGGTGTAAAGAACACTTGTACCTTTAGATGTGTGCAATAAAATGAAACATAGTAACCATGGTCTCTAATGTTGATTTACAAATTGTGGGTACTTTGTAAAACCTTGTGTGGCTGAGGTGGTAAGTATCTCTGACAAAGATCATGGCCTGTTTTGAGGATAACTTCTCATAAGGAATTCCTCAATATACGTTACAGATTAAGGACATAATCTAAAATTAAAGATTAAGAGGTGAACTTTACCTATCTAAAATCTGAATAAAAGTTTTGGAAGAAAATTTTATTTTTTTCAAACCATTGTTGTTAGTCAAGAAATTCTGAATTAATCAATACTTTAACTGAAAAGGAGATGTTAAACAATTGTGAAAATACTTGAGTATTCATAACTCTGTCGTCTGGGTAGGAACTTAGTCTTGATTAAGCATGCCAACTGTTTATGAAAAAATTTAAGTTTTGCTCAAAATAAGAGACAGGGATTCATCTGTGAGACTAGACACTAGTAGTTATATTGTCTTTTTTCCCACATCTCAGCTGTTTTTCTGACTCTTTTTTGCTCTGAGGGAATCAAATTTCTTGCTTCAGAGCAAGGATACTCCATTAGTTACAAGACCTATGGTTGTGTAAGGGCTCATCATAGCCTCCTCTGATTATTTTTTTGTGAAGAAAGCTAGTAATATGTTCAACTGGAGTATGCCACGTTGTCACTTTCTGAAGTCGAGTGTAGAGAAAACAGAGGTTTGTGACTCTGGGGTTTATTTCAGACTGTGCACTATTTCTGTCTTTAAAAATGCACTTTATCTCTAGTTCAGCAGCCTTGTGTACTTCTAGGAAGCATCGCAATAAGTTCAGAATATCTTGCTTATGGCATAGACCTATCTGTGATTACAAAGTTGATTATATGTAGATTAAGTGTACTAACACAGTACTGATAAAGTGCTCTGTCACAGATGGATATGCAAGAAGGGTTCAGTTTGCTGTGGCTTTCAGCACCTCCTCCAGCATCCCAGGGTCCTTTGCAGCCCTCAGCTCTGTGAAGGGCTTTGAGTTTGTATTGCTTTTTGAAATTGTCAAGGTCAGTTTGAGTTTCAACTATTGTTGAATAAGACCATGGAAGTGGCAATGCTGATGGGAACAGCACTTGGAATCTGAAGGAATCAAACATACAGGAGGGCAGTGAAACTACCAGTGGACAATCCACTGTAATGTCATGTTCTTCAAACTAGTATAATGAGAAGCAGTCAGGGAATAGAAATCATTTGATTTTAAAACCTTAAAAGGGAGTGTGATGTGTTTTGACCGACCTATTGAATCAGTTGCTTTTGATGAGGCAAGGTGTCCTAGAGTTTGAAAAAAGCAAGAACAAATTATCTCTGGTTCTTTGCTTTTATAGGTTATTTGCAGCAGAATTGCCCAAGTTATGCTATTAAACACCATTAAAATAAGATGGAGATGTTTTTCAGAATTCATAAAAACTGCTTTCTCTCAAAATTCTCCATATAGCAACCTTAGGCTAGCTGCTCAGGGAGAGGAAGAGTAAAAAACTAGAGTTAAGTCTAACTGCCACGTTCTGAACTGATTTAATGTATTCTGAAATCACTAGGGTGCATAATTTCTCTTAACTCTTTTGAAGAGGTTAAGACTCGTTCACATCACAAGTACAGCTGTTATTAAATGTTTGAAATTCAGAATCTTGTACAGTTACCAAGAGAATTCCAAATTAAATTCTATTACAATTGTCTTTGGTAGTTTTGAGAGAGAAGATAAAGGGCTTTTAAGTAGATTTGAGCTTCAACATAACTTCCTTTGAAAATGAAGTCCCAAGATGCCCACTAATGGTAGTGAAACTTGAAGTTTTTTCTATCAGTAGCACCGTGCCAATTACTTCTCTCCTGTTGTGGTGTAACAAAACTAAAAAACCTGATGTTCTATGGGTATGTATTCTGTAGCACGGATGAGGCCGACTAGGCCGAGGAGCCAAAAGGAGAGCTAAATGAAAGACCACACAGAGAGAGCAAACGAGAGGGCAAAAGAGAGAGAGAGCAGAACTCTCTGACTTTTATTTATATGTTTTTACAAATCACCGTGGATTGGAGGTAGAAATCATCACCTCTCAATTCCATTGGTCAAAGCATCTGTCTATCATATTTCTCCACCCAGGATACTGAAATGATAACAACACAGACAGTTAACAAAACATAGATAGTTGTTAAGAAACCATGGCCATGTTTACAGCAGAATGTGTGAGAAAGTATCACAGCAGAGAGAAACACTGAGAAACTGCAAAACTCAGGACAACAGTATTCTGCATCTCAGTCTCCTCCTCTTGGCACTCCCATTTGTGAAACTTACACTCTCATAGTCACTTCCACGTCTCCAGTGTCCCTGGTGGGCTAAGCCTCGCTGTCCTAAGGTGCCTGTCTCTGGTGCTGGGTGACTGCTGCACCTCCTGTAGCAGCCTGCATGTGCTGTAATTGGTTTGACACTGCTTGTGTTGCCTGGCTGGCTGCTGAGCTCCTGGTGGCTGGTGTCTCTGAGGTCTGGAGGGGAGTGGATGCTTTTTCTGGCAGGTTCCTTTGCCATAAGGCACCTGACTTTCATAAAACCCATAGGAACTGTGTCTTTGAGAACATGGCATCACTCTGATAAATGTCAGTCAGATAGAATAGTGGTCCAGAAGTTACTCAGCAGTTCAGAATCTGTATGCTGTAGTTTTCCATGCTGGCTTCGTATAGGAAGTCACGATACTTAAATGCTTTATGTTGTTCTTAATTAAAATCGCATATAGCTAGAAATTGTGCTAGGTATGCTGGGTTCCTATCGCATCTCTGAGAGGCAGTAGCCCCGCCTTGTGCTTTGCTGTAAAGATAATGCTGCTGCATTACAACATTAAGAACTGATCATACATCCTGAAGCATCTGGGAGTGTATAAGCAGGAAGGAGCACTGTTTTTTATAACCTTGTTGGCTAAGTATTCTTTAAAAAAACACAGAAAACCAAAATCAGACCACCTTCATGCAAACATCAATAGGATTGCAGAATTTCATTAATTTGGGAAACAGCACCTGTTTTGAAGGTTATCATCTACTTAGAGTGCTATTGAATTCCAGTAAGTTTTTCTTTTGAATGTCCTTATGTCACATAAAAGAGTTCTGTGTTTCATAAAACATTGCTCCCAGTAATTTATTTCATTATTTGATGTATGCTCAGACTATGCAGATAGGGTTTCTATTTTTTGAGAGGCCCTGAAGGTTAGGTGGATTCTGTGGGAGCATCAAATGTTAGCAGCCTTGAGCTAGAGTCTTACCTTTTTCCAGTTCAGCAAAGGCAATGCTGTGTGTTACACCTGTTTTAATATTCACTTGATATATTTACTTGTTGTATATAAATATGTTGTATATTTTATGTTCTGAAAAGTGCTGGAATTCAAGAGAGAACAATTTTGAGTAACTGATTGCTGAGGTTGTCTCAATCTACCGTAGAAATAACTGTAGTGTTAAAATGTTGTAGAGGCCTAATTTTCAATTGAAGGATGTGTTTCAGCATTTAAAAATAATATTCAGGAACCTTATGATTTTAATACAATATCCATCAAATGAAATTTTGTGAACTACTGCACTGTAACACAATATTTGTACAGTCTAAGCTTTCAGAGGAGGAATAGCATCCAATAATTATTTTATTTGTAGATGAAGACTTAACTGCAGTAGCCATTTATTTCACCTCAATTACTGTCTTCTAAATTTGCTTCTGTTTGATGTTTTTCTGTGTCTCAAGTCTGGACATTAACAGGTGGAAAAAATTGCTCATTAATTTAGAACAAAGTCCCTCAAACGTAACAAGACTGGAGAATATTTACATGTAGTGCTTAATGCTGAAAACAAGACTCTAGGCTGAAACACTAGTTAAATGTAATTTGATTAATTAAAACCCCATGAACTTTTAATGCCTCTATTTATAACTCATTTTTAATACAGATTTTCATTTTAATGTTTCCCCAACTGTGGCCACCTGACAACTGTAGAGAGTTGTTTCTTATTTGGTGTTGAGACTGCATCTCTAACAGGTAGGATTATTAAGTCAAGAATAATATTACTTTGATCTTTCTCTGGATCTAACTTGGTTTTTCATGTCTTTCTTCTCTCCATCTTTGTTCTGTCATCATAAAACACCAAGTGATCTGGTTTACAATTGTTGAAAGATTGGTTTTTTTCTTTTTTCTTTTTTTTTTCCTGCTTTGTGTTATACTCATTCCTAGCAGGTTTCTGGAGGAGTTTCATTTGCACCAAGGTTTCTGATGACCTCTTCATGGAGAATATGGGGAGTCACATTCTAGTCTGTGTTGTGTTTGCTCACTGTTTTTGATGATAAAGAGTTCTATTTTGGGGTACCATTGTAAATTGAAGTGTAGGACTTTGAATAAGACTGTTTGTAGTAGTTGTATGTTAAAGAAGACTTCAAGCATTACTTGGCTCATTTTTTAAAATTTATTTTTAAAGCTGGTACCCTAAGGATATGCTCACGTACCTTCCTGCCTCTGAAAATTGCACTGAGCAAGCAACTCATTTCCGTAAAGGTCAATGGAAAAGGAGACAGCTAAACACTTCCCATTAGCTGTTAAAATACTTATACAATTTTGTTCATACTGCTAAACAGTGAAAAATAAGTTTAACTGCTGACCATAACACTTTTAAAATGAGGTATTGTACTTAAATGAACAGACTTCAAAGTGTGGTTGGGATTTAAACATTCATAGTGTTATCCAAACATTAGAAAAAACTGAGATACTGGGTTTTCAGTTACAGATTATTCCCCCATCCCCATTGGAACGGTAGGGACAGGGCATGTGTGTGGACCCTCTTAGCCAATATTAAAAGTTCCAAGAAAAAGTTATGTTCTGCAACCTCAAAAGAATAGAGAAGTAACACATCACTGAACTGTATTTGGATGTTGAATGCTGTTTTGTGGTTTCTTTGACCTTAGAAGAGAATGGCTTTTTGTTTGCAATCTGTAAGTTTTCTTACCGCTGAGTATGAACTTTTTTCTAAACTTGCTTCAGTGTTTCAAGTTCTGAAACAGACTGACCTTGTACGATAAACATTTGCAAGGAGTGGTTGCAGCGTAGGGTAATTTCTGACCTTGAATTTTATTTCTGATTATTTGTTAAAATTTAAGGCATTGAAATTGATTTCAAGGACTTTCAGTAATAATGCTTCTGAAAATGTAGGAATTTTTCTCTTTTTTTTTGGGCTTTGGGATTGTTTTGTTTATTAAAAGCAAAATTAGGGCATTGAAGTAAACATAAATACAGGTTATATGTAGATACAAACAGATACATGCCAAATGACTTGGTTGTCTATAGTTGCAGTACAAAAATAACAACTGCTATAATGTACATTCCTGGATTGACAACTTAAAACTACATTTCATCGTTTTTACCTTGCTTGATCATTGTACGAATATCCTACCTTAATCCAGTCACTGAAAGTAAGTGGATGTTTAAATTTTAACCCACTTACTGCATATTAAATTCATAGATTAAATATGGTAAGTTGGAAAAATTACATACTTGTATAATGTCACCACAGAAGTATTCTTCCTTCTTGGAGCTTCCTGCCAACTTTAACCTTTTTTGCGTGTGTGTGGGGTCATAGCCCCAGTTAAATCAGTCCTAGACATGCCAATGTTGGCTACATAATCATGCTTTGTTCTCTTCATAGTGACTAAAATCTGTGTTTTGGCAGGTGTGCTATTAACTCGTAGCTGATAAGTCGGCCCTCCCTCTCAAAAATGTAGGAGTAAATGCTTCATTGCTGTGGTTCGTTATGGGACAAGTTAACCCTTGGAACTGGTTATAGTTTAGGTCAAAATGTTTACGCAATTTTGTGATTTTCTTTTCTCTTAGGGTTAGATGCCATGTTATTCCTGAAACTAATTGCTTTATTTCCTTGTGTATTAAGTAGAAAGGAAAAAAAAAGAGTACTTTTTAACTCATTGCTTAATTTTACACTAATTATTTAGACAAACAAGCAGTTTTCCCTTTCATTTTCTCTTCTTAAGAGAAAGATAGCACTGTCAAGTTTGCAGAGTTCTCATTTCAAACTAAGTGGTTTTGCTTTGCTATTGAAGATTATAGTTCTTAAAAATGCACAGTTCTGAGAGGTTAGTGAAGAAACTACAAGGATGGAATGCAGGAATCCTACCTCACAGAACATACTTTGATCGGATTTTTTTTTTCTCTCAAGTTTTGTATTTTTTTAAAAAAATGGGCTCAAAAATTGTCTGTTTTTTTTCTGCTTTGTTTGGAAACAGGTTGTTTGGAAATTTTTTTTTTTTATAGCAGTAAGATTCTTTCAAATATTCTTTATAAAAGAAACAGCCAGCCTAGAAATTCTGTATAAAGTATAACCTATTAAAATTCCTCATAGAAAATGACATTGAAGGAGTTTCATGTTAACTGATAAGCTTCTAAAGGAACTCAGTGACTAAACCTGACTAAGTATCTACAACCAGAGTCTGGAATCATAGCAGTTGGCATCTTCAAAGGCACTCAGGAATTTTTGTTTTCTCTTCAGTTTATTCAGTGCATTCTTTTCAATAGTAAATTTCATCAAAGGTGATTTTATAATGAAAAAAAAGTAGCAAAGCTGAATCCTATCTTTAAATCTCTGACTAAAATGAGATGTAAAAGGTTTGACCTATTTCTGAAGTGTTGCTTGACTTCCCACTTGTTGCAACAGGTGACGCATGGCTTCCTTGAGCTGCTATAGCTGCACGAGGAGGCTTCCCCACCCACCTCCAGACAGTTTCTCCCCGCTCCCACCTGTCAGCAGAATCCACACATCTCTGTCTCTTCCTGTGTGGTCAGTAGGTCAGGGTTAAATCTTTGGAGAGATCCAGCAGGAAACTCCTCTAAGCTGGTTTATCTGTGGGCTTCATTTTCTGCTGAGCTGGTTGAGTCTCCCAAGACTACCCAGCTGTTAGACTCAGTCTGGGGGAAAAAAGCTATAGTGGGTGAGGAGCTATAAATGAAGAGGAGGTTAAGGTAAGTATTTCGGTGACAACAGGCTCTTAATGTCTTGGCTGTGACATCAGCCTACCCCCCTTTACTTCAGCTTTGCTAGTAAGTCATCTTCAAAGGTAGAATGTCTTTTTAATATTTTAGGTATGTATCTATGTATTTATATTAAACTTCATTTCATATTGATGTGATCTTTTGTTGTATTTAATATTCTAATTTCAGCACATCAAATGCACCTTGAGGTAGATCACGAAAAATAAAGCAACCAGGAAGTTCGTAATTGCTGAGTGTAATATGTTATGATCAGGAAAAGTATGCCAACTATGTAAATACTTCTGTGTACTCAGAAGCTGTGTATTCTTCTGATTAGCTTGAAATATCAAACTGCATCGAGTCATGTTCTATTTACTTCCAAAAAATAACTATCCATCCTAGCCAAATTTGAATGAAATATCCATGACTTTAAAACGAAATATGGAAAAGGTGATTTGACTAATGATAGATAAGTTAAATTGTTAGTTCTGAAGCAAGGTAACCTCTGTCAGCTCTTGCCCCTGGATGCCATTTGTGAGATTATAAAGCTCATCTGCATTGCCTGGTAAATTCTGTATGTTGTAGGACATATATTGATTTAGGGAATGGCCAGGTCTTAAAGTTGGGTTAGGGTAGAAATTAATATGTTTTCTCAAAGTTTCTTTTGGAGGAAACTCTACCTGATGTATTATATATTGACTAAGACTTTTTATGCAGTTTGAACATAAGAGCTTTAGTTTGCCTTATATTTTGGGTTTTTTAAGGAATAGGGTGAAGTTCCTTAAAAAAGTAAATTGCTTTCATAACAAAGATGGTGTTCTCTAAGGAATGGTTTCACAGCCACTTTATTCTGCAGAGTTTGAAACTAGAAGATTATCTTTGTCAGGAATTCACTACCTAACTGTTACCCTTATCATCTGCCTCTGTTTTGGTCACTGTTTTTTTTCATTTCTATAT
>VYZT01015311.1:28613-59956 GCA_013400735.1 Pomatostomus ruficeps | reverse complement strand
ATACACCATGGCAAAGGAGATACAGGTTACTTATGTAGTAGCCCTCAGTGGAGGCTTCTTTAGCTATCCTTGAGCTCATGGTGATAGGAGAAACCTGAAAAGCAGCAGTCAGGGGAAAGCTACAAGAATCTTTACAAAATTATGTCCAATTTTTCTATTTTCCATCACACAACAATTAACATTCTCACCTTGATAGTGTTACACTCATAATGAATTCTCCGTGTTATTTTTGTTTCGAATAACATCACTCTCTTAAACCTCTGGTAATGTACGAACACACACATCTGTCTATTACAAGAGTTTCTGCTAAGATTCTCCACCAGCTCAAAATGTTAGAGCCACCATTGACTGTACCAATGAATCAAAATGTACAATGGGGTTTCTACAGAGTTTGGAGCACTCTTTCATAAGTGGTGTGAAGGAGTAGCTGACAACATTAGGGGCAGGGTAGGAGTAATTTAAAAAAAAGATCTTTTCGCGTGTCAAGGGAAGGTTGAAGAACCATATAAGTCTAGAGAAAGATGAGTAACTAGAGGAAATTTTAAGTACAAAAGAAAATAATCAAGCAAAGCTGAGGAGCAGATGGGATGGGGGAAAGAAGAGGAAGAAAGGTATAATGCTGCACTGTAATTTAGTTTTTCTTCCCAAGAGGGGCACATCTTGTATTCTCTGTGAGCTGAACTTCTTGAGTGTCACCTAACAATGTAAGCCCTTCTCCCACCCCTTCCTTGTGTCAGAGAATCTTCCATTTAAACAGCCGGACTAAAATCTCTCCCCTAACACTTCTGTTTCTGTTTGACCTTAAAAGCCTACATTATTCCAATGGTAATCCCTGGAGGAGTATTTAAAACCAGCAGCAGCTTGGGGCAGACTCCAAGGAAGAAAGAAGGAACCTCAGCATTCCCAACAAGCAGCTTCCTTGCCTCCTCACGATTGTCCGTTGTAGCCTTTTATGGATTTCGTGCTGTGAAAACTGGCTTTCAGAACATTTCTTCACCTGTATAACAAATATCAATTTACCTTTGCATAAACCAATCTCATATGGACTGACTTATCTTCCACTTAGGTTTGTTGTACTTTGTTTGACCCCTGGATTTCAGGTCTTCCTGCTGACCTTGGCTAGGATGGTTTAATGATGGCTGGTAGCATGCAGGACTGACATGGTATTGAGCAACAACTCTGCTTTCACAGCTTTATGAAAGTGGAGTGACTAAGTAAAGGGAACTGCCTTACACCAGAGATGAGCCCCCACTTCAAGGTGACAGGGTTCAGCTCCTGTGAGCATTACCTCATTTCTTCCCATCTGTCCAACCACGGACAGAATACCTAATAATATCTAAAATAAATAATTCCTAAGTAGTAAAACTCCATGTAGACAGGGGCATCCCTACTGACAGAAAAGGTTGGGGTGGAACGGAAAGGATGCCCACTTCTCTGCTCTTCTTCTTCGTCAGTGTGTGCTGAAGCCAGTGAGATTCCTCCAGCTTTGAACCAGTGTATTTAAGAACCAAATCTGGTTCTGCGCTTGGCAGAAGCACAGATACAGAAACATGATGCTCAGCCAGATCTGCAAATAAAGATCTGCTAGATTAAAGGGCAGATATACAGTAGATGTTTTGCTTCCCTGGTAGCCTGGAGAGAACCACTCAGACTTCTAACTTGTGTACGTATACTTTCAAAAGGGCAAATATGTTGCTTTCGTAAATTAATTTCACACACTTTACAGAGACAAAAATAATCACTGTGACATTTTGTTTGTCTTCCTTTTTTCATGTATGCAAGCAGCCAACTCTCAATTACTTACAGCCCTAAATTTGTTCCGCTCAATTGTGAAAAGCCCCCGCAATATTCAACAGGAGGGGAAGAATTCTGATTTGTGGAAAGTCATCGTGTTTACAGAGAAAGCAAATTTCATCCTCTCCCAATATGCTGTATATATCAGCTAAAACAAGACTCTTATACCAAGTGCCAACTGGTATGAATTCCAACCATTTTATGTATTATATATTAATGTCATAAAAATATGCACCCCGATTTTTTATAACAAGAGAATTTGTTGTGGCAATATCTGACACCACTTCTGAACTGATGTAGATGTGACAGCCTAATAAAAACTTGCCTGCCAGCATGATGGCATTGGTTGTGGATACAGAATTGCCTCGACAATTCATGGAGTTCTGTAAGGGCTTTTCTTCAGTAACAACCATATCAGACTTGCTGAGGTTTTCTTTCGCTACTTACAACACTGTAAGCTCAACCAGGTCTAAAAATTATTAAAGTTTGATTGTGTTTCTACTTATACATTACAAGTAACAGAAACTGTGCAGACACTAGTTTGTTAATTTCTTTTTTTTTTTTGGCTGATGTCTGGGTACGACTGCTCTGGATATTTCAGCTGGATTCAGAGGAGACCCTTTCTTTTTTGTGTGAAATCTCATAGACATTTTCCTCCATGAGGGCAGATGTCTCACAGGAGACATCTTTTGTGGTTTCAGCGTGTAATGAAGGAAAGCATTGCATAAACTCAGTGAGGTGTCTGGAGATCCTGTGTGTGCATCTGTGGAATATACAGAGACTGCAATGAAAATCTGGGATCAGCGCACAGGTTTTTGTCAGGTTTGCTGGATCGAGAGCCAGGGTACAGCAGTGGATGTGATCACCTGCTGAAGCTGGGAAGAAATCTCCATTCTGTGAAAGCAGGCAGGGACGATAGGAGAGCTCAAGTGTTATTTAACGCCAGGTGCCTCTTTGGTGCAATCCTCGCCTCCTGGTGTCTAAGTATATAAAAACGTAGAAACTTTGGCTGCTAAAGTATCTGAAGATATAAAATCACATGATTATGTATTTTTGCATCAAATCCAATTGGTCCTGCCTTAAGGTGGTGCAAATTCAAGACTGCTGCCAAGGCAGTGGATGTAAGTGCAAGTACTGCGCCACAAGCAATTGATGGACCACAGGCATGACTGGAAGAATGAGACACTTGCATAATGAGTGCAACCTTGTCCTTCCAATCTCACAAATTTTGTCTCCAAGACTGGCACACATACTGACTAGTGGGTGGCTATGACAGAAGTAAATTAGATGATCTACTTACATAATTACCAAAAGGTATGACAAAACCAAACCCTACTGTCTCTGCTCGTAGTAAAAGCTGGTGGGAATAGCTCAGCTGGACAGGGAAAGTTTACAGGGCCTCAGACTACGGGGGCAAGTTTTTCCATGGGCCCACTGGGAGGGTCACAAATGCCTTTTAAATTTCCCGGTCAGTAGCAACAGGAAGCCCTGACCGCAGCAAGGCATCCCCCGGTCCAGGGCAATGTGGGCAGACAGCTGCTGGCAGGGATTAGGAGAATCTGCCCCTGCCAGGTGCAGGTGTCGTGCTCCTTAACCAAATATTTTTATGTGCTGATCGCCTCCCATGTAGGAGACAGCTGTTCCTTCTCCTTCTTATCCAAATGCATGCTTCTCTTTAACCTCTGATTTCTTAAACTGCCAGCTTCTAGGTCATGGTCCTGTGAAGGAGATAGCTGTCTCCTTGATCAGTCAATCTCATTGACTTCAAAGGGTAACCCTGCAAAAACTGGTGTAAACCACATTTTTGTTAGCATGCTGCTTTTTCTGGTTTTCCCCTTGCACTTTTATTTTCCTCTTCCTTTCTGCTTCCTCTTTCCTTTTCCCTTCTCTCTCCTTTTTTCCTTCCTCTCCCTCAAAACAGGGGTGATTTCCAGCTGTTTTCTCTCAGAGCAGGGAAGGCTTTCTCCTAGGCTGTCCTGTCAGATTTGAGATCATCTTAGCGCCCCACTGATTTTTTTTTTAATCTTTGCCTTCCAGGAATCTACCATTTTATGTTGGTTACAAAATCATCACATCTACAAAGAGGTGGTACCATTTTCTAATACAGACAGAGTGTGGATCTCATTTCCCCTTCAGCAGCATTCTTTCAGTGTGGCAATTGTTAATAGTAACTGTGCAACACACATTGTAGAATTATTTGACCAGGAATCAAGACCCCACTTTTAAGCTAGAATTGCTTTAAAGTTCATGAACACCTGAAAATATAAGTAAGAACCAACTCCGCTGCAGGATGGCTACCAAAATCCCACAAAGAGATGATTCCAATAATTTACAGACTGACTGAACAACAGCTGCTTTTAAAGAAGAATTGCAGATGAAATAACAAAGAATAGAGAAACCTACTGGAAGGCAGTGAAGCCTGATGTGTAGTGCTTCAGCACTGAGGTTTTGTGGCTGAAGAGCTGAATTAAATATAATTCAGAGATACCAGTGCCAGAAATCTCAATAAATTGTGCTTCATCCAAGATCCTGGTGTGCTGAGTACCAGAAAGCGAAAAGAAGAATATCCCAGTGAGACAAAACAAGCATCATCGGTTTTTATCATGGTCTGCATTGCCATTTATAATAGCAAGAGCATTTCCTCATTGGAGAAGGTTCTTCTTCAGGGTCCAGGGAAGAGAGGCTGTGCAAACCCTGCCCAGGCTCATCAGCTGACATGAAATACAGAGCTGTGCCTGGTATGTGAAAAGAGTGAGAGTGTGCTGCAGATGGCTTTGCAACTTCACAAGTTTGCATTCCTTGGCTACAAGTGAAAAGGGCCACCTAGAGTGAAAGTGGAAGCTGGTCACATAGGCTTCAGATGACAAAAATGATCCAAAGCTGAGACAAAAGTGAGGCTGTTTTTCCCAAAGTGATTTCAGCTACTGTAGAGACATAGTTAGATATCTGAAGAGCCTGGACATGCAGTTCCTCTAGGTATGTGGATAGATCCAATACTGAAATTTCATATTTGGCTGGGAAAGGAAGGTCCAGTCTAGTCCGGAATAGACACTGTATGCTTCTTGAGTGTGTAAAGCCCAGTAAATCCCAAAGACAGGACCTGCAGAGACATTTGTCCTCTCTCAACCACAAACATATCAGAAAACCTGCAGTAGCCAAGAAAAAGCAGACAATGTAATGAGATGACTCTCACCCAGCCCTATATATCATTATTTATTTTATCTTCCAAGGCAAATGTACAGGTATTGGGACCTAGTCCAGGAAAGCACTTAGGGCTGTATTCTGATAGCATGCGGAAGAACTGTACTTTGCTCAGCAAACAACACCAGTGAAGTCTGTGAGGCAAATTATGGTGTTAAATTTGCGCAGTGTAAAAGCACCAGCATTTGTTTCCTGGGCATTTGCGTAGTGCTAAATCCAGTGCTGCAACTCACTGCTGCAGGTGCTCTGCTAATAGACCTAACCAGGGCAAGGAAAGAGGAGGCAGACCTGCCTCTCTGATTCCCCCTTGAAGCCTGCTGAGAAAACAGTCTGCAAGGGACCTCCACAATCTGGGAATTTTCTGCAAAAGTACCCTTGCCCTGTGGGTCAGAAGAGTGAGCTTTGGGGCACAGGTGATTAATTCCTGACTATTTAATTCCATAAACTCTTCTGAGAGGAATCCAGAAGTACCTCTGGATGAAAGTACAAATAACCTGCATTAATATTGGACCAAGAGAAGTGAGTCACCTTCCTCCTTCCAGGTTCCCAAGAAGATCCCCAGCATTCAGCTGAAACACGTAGATGAGTCCTGGGGAAATTATGTGGGGAGCAGGTAATGTTGAAAATGTCCTGATTCAGGGCCCAAGGAAAGACTTCCATTGACCTAACTGAGGTTTGGATCAGATGCTGCAAGAGCATGGTTGAGATTTTAATTTAAAATCTACATGAAATACTGCAGAAAAAACCCCAAGCCTTAGAGAATTTTCTGATATAGCAAAGAAGTTGTACTGCTATATGAAAGAGTGCACGTCATTTCAGTGAAGAGAAATCAGGTTAAAAAATAATTTAGAAAGTTGGATTAACTCCATCAACATAGGAATCGATTCAGGATAAGGTATGGAATTGCAGCAAAAACTGGTGCTGCTCTGTTCATAAACGATCAGTCAGTGACTCTTACAGTGGCTGCAGTGGCTCCCAGGCTCCGGGCATGTTACGGGTGGTAAATGAACACATTCCTCCATTTTTTTCTGGGGCTTGGACTTACTGTTGCCAAGGTCTGGGGTAGAGATAGAAGTAGTAAAATGACAGTGGGGGCACAGGGTTATGTCAGTGATTTCATAAAAGATATGAATGGGGGTTTTTAATAAATTGGAAAGCCTGTCTCCCTGGTTGTTGAGGCAAGTAAGGTCAACCACTTGGCCAGAGCACACCATGGCTCCTTATGGCTGCTATGCCCAGATTTGTGCTTTGCAGAGGTGCAGCAAAGACAAGAGGATGGGAGGGTATTGATGTCCTGTCCAAGTGGATTGGGATACCCAGCCAGACCCAGAATGCTGGAAGTTTCCCCATGTTCACATACTGGGAGTAGCAGGGAGACAAAACTCGTGCTCCAGGTTACACAAGGAGTCTGTGGTAAAGCAGGCTTCTTGATCCTAAACCAGTACCCAGACAACCAGCTTACCATGGTACTAGGAGAGGATGCCAGCCACAGGGGGCAGCATCTGGACTAGGTGAAGGAGGTGACCATCGAGGGTGATGCTAAGCAGACAAAGGGCCATTTACTAACTCAATTTCCAACTTGTAAATGCTGTCGCAACAGCATGTGCTTTAATCATATTAGAAAAATTGCACTTCTGCTTCCAAATTCAATTTCATGGAGATGTTGCCTCTATAATATACAGGGCTAGATCCTCAATAAGGTCATCAGCAGAGTTGTGATGACTTTGGAGAAGATGTAATGATTCATATTTGCTGGGGAGCTGATCCTCAATCATGGAATGTTGAGACAAGGGAAAATGTTAAGCTGGGATGACTGAGCAGCATCTTGACCATGATTAACAGGCTTCTTTTCTGGGGTATTGGGTGAAATATGGTCTCTGTGCAGAGAGGCGGCACCTGTCATAGACAGTAATTAAATCCCATGTGACCTTTATTTTGAAGGTTTAAATGGAATAAAGATGATGCATAGAAGCTAATTTTATGAGTAAGCTTTGGTCTCTGTAGAACACGGTGGACTCAAATTATAAATGTGTAAAGACTAAATAAAAACAAAACACCTATTACAAAAGTAAAAGGTGTTTCTGCATCATGAAGGGACACTCACTGCATATACTGAGCAGAGGGAAGAAAAGACAGCCATCATTACCTTTTTTCCATTAACAAATAGCTGCATTTTACTGTAAGTCTTGCCAGGAGCAGGAAGCTCACCCCAAGGTGAATGGAAACTTTCTCCAGGGTGTATCTGCTGGNGCCATCCCAGCTGGGATATCACAGCCTGGCAGTAGTTCTCCAGGGACAGCAGTGAGCCAGCATGTGCAGCAACTGTTTGAAGGGGGAATTAAAGCACATCGTAAAAGTTTGCGGCCAGAAGCAAGAAAGGAATGTTTTCATGAGACATCCATAGGTTATGAAGCCATGGGCATGCAGGCAGCTATTAAATAAAAGGCAGAGAGCAAAGCACTTACAAAATACAGGAAACCGAGCTTATTTCTTCTCGAGAAGCCCAGTGAGCAGTGAGGCAGCAGCCCAGGAGAAATCCTCATCTCCCTTCCCTCATGTCAAACATCCAGGTTGGTTCCTGCTGTAGGTCCACCATTCCTGGGTGGCAGGTAATGACCAGGCAGTGGTGGCTGACAGCTCTGAAGGGATGGCTGTGTGACCAGCTGTGGGGGTTGCTCCTGGTCCCCACTGGGAGCTGGTGGTAGTCCTGGCTGCACGGCCACGTCCAGGAAACCAGGAGAGCTATGGCTATTACTTGAACTTGGCTTGAAGGAAACAGACCTGATTTAAACTGCCAGGGTCAGCTCATCAGCTTGGCAACTTGGAAAGAAAATTTACTGCAGCTGTGTCAATACAAAAGACCTACTCCTGATTTTATGAACATTTATAGGCTGGGTTTTTTAGCAGTCTGCTAAGACCAATAGTTATCTGTGCTTGAAACAGGGGGACAGGAAATTTGGATCTTGCTTTCAATTTCACTGTTCCTTGTGGTATAGCTGGGAGAACAGTTGAACAACATAGGTTTAACATCCTCTGCTCCAAAGTATTCCTTTTTTTGGTTTCCTGAGGGTTTAGATTGTAGTTATCACTTGATATAAAGTGTGGCTGACTAACTAGTGGTTTTGTACCGTGCAGCACAAGGGAGGGGAGCACATGACTAAACAGAGGACAAAGAATTTCTTAAAATGGCTGAGTACTAAAAACCTCTCCAGTCGTGACAGTACATACACATTTGAGGTTTTTCAAGTTGTTAAATATTTTTCAATTCAGTATTTTTATTGGTTTGTCGTGGGTCTTGTCCTTTTTTTTTTTTCAAATCCTCTTTCCTGTGAATTCTCTTTACTAAAAATACTGACCAACGGTCTATTTGTGCAGTGAAATCAGGCTGCTGAAAACTGGTTTTGTGCAAGCAGCATGATAAAAGGTGCATTCAGAAATATATCCAACAAGTAAGCTCTGCAGGGTGTAAGTCTTCTGAAAAGGGAAGCTGAATCCTCCAAGCCCTTCCACTGCAGGTTTGTGTTTCTATTGAAGATGGCCATGAATAAGGTTTTGCAGGATCAGGCCCCAGAGTTCAGCAAAATTTACTTCCTGCCTGCTCTCTATAGCATTTAACAGCTGAAACAAAAGAAAGAATTAATTTCTATTTTAAATTCTTGGCAAGCAACTTAATCTCGTTGCTTATCTTTTCATGGGAATCAAAGGATACTGCCTTGTTACAGCTACTTGCAGAGCAGAGGCTCAAGGGAGAGCAAGGTGTTAGCTTTCTCAGATGAAAATCAGACTCTAACCGGTGGTATTTTCAATAATGTTTAACAAAGCTGCATTGCTAAAAAATAGGCAATATTGTGGCTTCTCAATTTTTTCATTCTTGCCCTAAGTATGGTTCATTTTTCAGCCAAGGAATTAACTATTTCCATGGTGCTCACCCGGTGCCCTGCTCTTCCCAGTGGCTTCTGTCAAACTCTGTTTCATTGTGAAGCACTGCACTTTTGGAAAATATAGACCAGCAATTTGGTGGTAAACAAGACTTGGCTTTAAGACAAAGCTTGTTTTAATCTCCATGATCAGGCTACAGATCTGACCATGTTTTTTAACAAACGTCTTATGAAGAAATCCTATTCATGATTATTATCTATATGAGAATAAAAATGTCTAATTACCTTATATTAAATCTGTATTTATCAATTGTGGTTTTCTCTGGGAAATTATAATTTGCAGAAATGCTCCACATTCCAGGCTGTAACAGTTGGAGGTGGATGTCCTTAAGGATGGGGAAAAAAAGTTCTTTTTTAAATGGCACATTTACTAATTATAAAATGCTCTTATCTCTCTGCAGCCAAAGCCAAAATGAACATGTGCCTTGCACTAAGAAATCCCAGGATTGTCACAACTTGTGCCAGCTGTTGAGGTTATGACACCTGTGCCAGCATCGCCAGCTCTGCCCACTGTCATCTGTTCCAACTGTTCCATCTGCACTGTTTGTACCAATTCTCCCATTTCTGCATCTGTACCTTCTGCAGAAACGGGTCCAACAATGCCAGCTGTGTCATCGGTGCCAAATATGCCAGATGTTCTATTTGTCCACCCTGGGCCAAATCAATGTAGTTTTGTGCTCATTAGTTTTAGCTGGTAGATTCTATTTCACAATTTTTTGAGATGCACTTAGATTGAATCAATTCTAAATCACCACTACAACTGCTTTACATCTATCTCACCATAAACAGAACTTTGTTTGTCATCCTGTGTTTGGTCAAAATTATTTTAATCTTATTAAATTGATTTGAGCTCTGTCGTAATGGCAAGATTATTTTTTTCTTGTAGAGGATGTAGCTGCAGAGAAATGAATAGGAAAAGATAAGGGTAATGGTGTCCAGGCTGTAAATAATCCCCATGGCTACAGTAAAAATTGCCCACACATTGAAGTACTGACTGAGAAATCCCTGGTCCTGATCCCTTATTCCACCACTGCAGATGAGGAGAAGACCATCCGTTGCCAGTTTATTTGCACTGAGTACCTTAAGCTGTGAGGGACAGAGGAAGATGAAACCCTGGATTTGTATTGACCATGGACAGGTTTAACAGGGCTGTGCTGAAGGTCTAGTCTCTTCCTGGCTGTCCTGCTCAGGAGAGAGAGAACCTCTGTACTGCCAGTGTCCCCCCACAACCACCCTGTGGCTGCACCCAGGCTCAATAGCTTTTCTATTGGAAAGTGTAACCTGTATAGATGTGGGTGACAAGTGTGCTGCCTTGCCTGTGCTTCACTAACAATATAATATTGGAAAGCCAAATTCATGAGTCACTACTTTTTTTTGATTCACCATTCACTCACAGGACCATCCCGGTTTGCGTCCTTGGCCACATCCAGAAAGATCACACTATATCCATTGAAGGTGGTGGGACTTCAGGGTGTGTCATGTCCTCTGGAATTTAGCACTCTTGAGTCAGTAAGGAAAGTCAAAATTGACTGTTGTGAAGTACCTCAGAATAGAGTTAATTCCTGCATAAGAGAAAAAGCCCAGGTTTTGCATCCCTGTCTAACTCTGCATGAAATAGCTTTCACAATAAAATGTATGTAGGACATAGCTAGTGTACTGTTCTGGCCCTGGGTCTGCAGCTGACCGTGTCTGTCTAGGTGTTTCTTCAGCACAAGTGACAATGCCAGACCCGATCCCTGTGGGTTTCAACTCTGACCCCGTGGCTCCGACAGGAGCTCTTGGCACCATGGTCCAACCTGCAAGTTGCTGCTCACGAGGAGCCAGGCGCTGTCATCACCTACAGCCCTGTGTGGGCGCGAGCATGTTCGACAGCTTGGGAGCCATACGCGGCATCCCAGCGTCCCGGACCCACAGCCCTGGAGGTGTCGCCTANCCACACACAGCAGCGTGGCACTGGAGAGACGCAGCTCTGCCATGTGGGGAGCCAGAAAACAGGTTTGCATAAACTCAGTCTGCCACTCCGAGGTATAGAAATGCGCAGAGCTGACAGGTCCTCGTCAAAGGAAGGTACAGATTAAAAAATAGTGAGCGAGTTAATTTAGGAAAAGGGATTGAGGCAGAGGGAAAAGAGGCATTTAATGGAGAGGAAGGCAGTAGGTGCAGAAGGAGGCTGGAAGTCCTACAGTGCCATGGGGATGAGTGTGATGGGGACCTCTCCCTCTGATAGTGGTGAACCCATGAGGGAGGGGATTCCAGTGACACTGCAGACCACCTCGATCCTGGCCTGCAGCTGTCACAACATATTCAACCTTAAAAAATCCTTGACCTTGAGGAGTTTGCTGTATGCAAAGGTTTCAAAGTACAGTTCTATTTGATATGTTTGTCCCTTTCTTCCACAGGATTAAGAAATAGGGAGAAAACTGAGAGAAAATAAGAAAGAAATATTTTCTGTGTCTGGCTTGTGTAACTGAATTGGCAGTCAATGAGAGGGACAGACTTGTCATTAAGAAATAGCTCCTGTAGTTTCTCAGGCAAAACTCTGGCTGAAATCTGTGATTTATTACTTTAGAAATTCCTTGGATTTCCAAATTGTGCAGCTGGAGGACACCCAGTGCCCTGGCCTATGAGTTCTGCCATTGTGGTCAGCAGCCACCTGCCAGGCGTTGTCTTTACTCATATGGCAAATGCCTTGAGTTGGGAACTATTTATTTCTGCGGTGTTTGCAGCAGTAGGTCCCTGGTCTTCACTCTGGCTGCTGAAAACAGGGCCTGAGAGTAATAAGCAAATGATCCTGTCTCTGCTCCACAGTCGCCTGCATGGGCTATCCCATCACTGCACTGCTGTGAAGCAATGGATGGACTGCAGCTCACCCCTCCCTCCTGAGCAGGGCTTATGGAGGTGTCCTTAGAAAGCATTCTTGGGGCTGTCTTCCTCAATAGCTGAGCTGAAAAAATTCGGTCCTGGGCATCAAAAGGAACTTTATTTCTCCAAGGCAGAAGTTTGGGGCATTTTTTTGCCTCTTTCTGTCACACTTTCTGCTTCCTGCAGCCGTCCAGGGGATTTGCTTGTAGCTCAGAAGTTAGAAGCTTATCTCCTGCTCTGTTGGCCTTCTGCTGGATTTTTGGTGGTTACTGCAGGTCCTGGGTTTGTTACAGGGCAGTGGGCTGCTTTTGGTGATCGCTGCCATGTGGTGGCAGGAGCTGGGTAATTCCTGACTGATTCCTATGGTTGGCTTCAGCAGTGCAGGTGGTCCCAGCGAGCAGCACCATCCCACCAGATATCTCAGGCATCTTCACTGGCCACTATGAACTGCTTCCTAAGGGACGGGCAATGAAGGGGACCTGTCACCCCCCACTGTTTCAAGAATCCTGATGTGTCATGCAGAATTCTTTCCTTATTTCACTGTAAAACAGAAGAAATTTTGGAGGCTAGGGAGATGGAGAACCAGTCTTTCTTTTAAGACAAGGCATTGTGGCAGAGTCCTGGGGATATTCTCAGCTTTCAGTTTAGTCCTGAAGAGATTTATTCCCTTTCTCCCTAAAGGCCATTGCTTCCTCCCCTTTCAAGTTTTCTTGAATTACATGGATCTCCCCTTCCTTGTCTCAAGGACCACAGATGACCTTTAATCACTCTGTTTGCCACCTAGCTAGCAAATGTAGGTCACTTTTATCAATATAAAATAAAATAAAATAAAATAAAATAAAATAAAATAAAATAAAATAAAATAAAATAAAATGTAAGACTGGGAATACAGAGCAGCTCCCAGTTTGGTTTGCGTGCTTAAAACAGCAAAAGAACTGCTGAGAGGGCTGTGTGTTAAAACCTGGCATTGGGGAGCACTAGCTAATTAGAAATGCTTGCTCTGACCCTTGCCACCACTACCAATAACACTAACATCGATGTGCACATATTCACACACCCCCAGATGATTGTGTCTTTACTACCATGACTGTAGTACAGGCACAGGTCAGTTCTCATTAAAGTCCAACACTTGAATTCACTGGACATAAAGTACATTCAGGATACACATTGTTTTATAGCATTTTATAAATATTTTTTTAAAGAGTTAAAAGTATGAAGAACTGAAAATATTTTATTTTCCATTCTTTCAACAGGGGGACAGCTTGACTTAGAGGCAGGGTTTGTACATTGGGCAAAAGCAGTGTGCTCTGTCTCAATCAGCTCCTCTGGCTGGCTCGATCTTGGGACTGGTCAAAGGTAAAAAAGAGTTCTCATCCCACATCCTTGGCAGCTCACCCTATGGAGACAGATTCTCCTACTCTGGCTATAGGGAAAAGTCTCAGTTAACAGAGCTCAACAGAGTAGTGGAAAAGGAATTGCATTGAAGAATTTTATAAGGCTTCCGTTCTTTCTCAGCTTTTTTACATCTTTCTGGTTTCATCTGGGTGGTGGTAACAAAGACAAAAGCATCCTCTCTAAAATCTTCCAGAAGAATTTCTAAAAAAAAATTAATTTCCACAGCAAACTCTGCACATGAACAGCCCAAAGGGTGTGACTGAAAAGGATCTTTTTCTTGAAGCAGCAAACACCCAGGCTTTCAAAAAGAATGAACCCACTTCAGTATTTTTAGGTTTTATTGCGTTCATTTAACGAATGTCATTACTTGCAGCTTATAAAATGACAGCGAGCTTGTGTGAGCTCTCCTGATACTTTTTTGCATTATCCTGGTGGGCAACAGAAATAGGCAGGGGAGAGAGGAGTGAAGCAGCTGAAGGGTGCCAAAAACCAGTGAGTATCTATGCAGCAAAAATCATTGAGGTGGTACTGAAAAATTTGCGGCATTGAGCAGTGGTATTGGACCGCCTGTAGAAACTTCTTTTAAAATGTGAGAATAGTCCATTTGTTGGGTTTAAAAAAAATACCAAATTTCACACTGGGATGCTATGAAGGGTGGAAATTTTCTTGAAAAATTGTCATTTTATACAACTCTAATTAGCAAACTGTTCATATAAACCCGCAAGCTGTGCAGCAGATTTCACTTCCAACATCTCTACAGACAAGACAGAATTTCACCTACTTATTTACTGATCATGCCACAGCATCCTTTCCCTACTTGCTGTTCAGTGGCTTATGTAAAATTTGCTGGTGATTTCACAGCATTTCCATTGGACGAATGACCACGTGCTAAAGCAAATCACCATCACTGGCACGCTCCTGTTGGCAGTCTCATTAAGCAGGAACCAAGGAGCAAAAAGATCGAATTATCTTTTCAACCCAAGACATGGTGCAACCAAAAGTAATTGAAAAATGTAGATGGGGCTGTTTGGGGTCTCACATACTGCACTTTCCCGATTGGTATACCTTTCAGCAGCATGAATATTTATGGCTATACTTTGTCTTAGTACAGACAAAATAAGAGAAGCCCAAGGGGATTCAGTCAATGCAAATAAAAGCAATGTTTGCAAGCATGAGTAAATTTCAGTCACAGTACTTGGCATTTTATGTCAAATACAGCTAAAGCGCAAAATTGTAAGAGATAGAAATGATTTCAGGACAGAACGGTTGTTGGGAGGTCACTGGAAGGAAGTGGAGCCTTGAGCGATGAGTCTTCCCTCTTTCAGGCCAAGGGTCAGGCAGGGTTGCCTGTATTTTGTATAAAGCCACTTGAAGAGGCTTTATCTTAACTGAATCCCCTGCTTAATGAGGTGGTGAAATCGTAAATACTGATTGTATCTCTCATTCCTCCTGCAGCCAAGTTGTAGCTTCTGCTAGTTTCTTACATGTTTCAAATGCAGCTTTATCCCTAAAAATTTTTTTCTCTGGTAAAAAGCCTTCAAAACAACACTTGTTGGACAGTATGGCAGAGGTTAATGAGGAAAGATAACACCTGATTAAAATCAAGTAAACTTATTTAGTTCTTACTTTATTTGAAGCCCTTCAGTAATGAGAAAACAAGAAAGATGGTGCAAGAAGGCTCATACTCTGCAAGCATCTGCTCAGTATTTCAAATGAAAAATATGTCTTTCTCCTCTAATTGTTTTATTTGATGTCATGGGGAACAAAACACTAACTCTATTCATTTAATTCCACCACTATTGCCAATACTTAAAAATAATACACTTGTAATATTTATTTTTATTTTCCCAGCTTAAAGCTTTCTCAGACACAGCATCTTGGGTTTCAAGAGCTAGAAAATATATAACAAAATGACTTTTTGTTCATTTTGCCCACAGTTGTTGTAACTTCCAGTTTAAACTACACAGAAAAATAAAATTAAACCTATATATGTTATGTTTTATAGCTTTCATGTTGTATTTATCTGTGCATGTCTTATTTATTTGTTCATGTGTGTATACTTTTACTTACAGATTGTGACCACCTCTAAGTAGGCTTTTCCAGATGCTCTATTTTCTGATCTTAGACTTTGGTATTTGCAACTCATAGAAGATTTAAAAACTGTTTTAAAGCTTTTCACTGTGGATAGTTATAATTTGGCTTAAATATAGAACATGTACAAATCCATTTTCGTTTATCTTTTTCAGTACTCAATAAATGCTAATCAAATAGCTTTTTTTTTGTTTGTTTGTTTGTTTAATATATACTTATGAGGGCTTGGATTTTCTAAGATGTGCATGATATAGTCCCCCTCTTGACTCACCAGCTCCCTTTGGTCATCCAATTTATTTTAAATCCCAAGCTTCTTTTAAACACCAGTATAACTCAATTTATGAGCATAACTCAAATCATGGGCATGACATGTCTGTTTAAATTCAAAAATGTTTCTTTATTTTTCTATACTTTTCATTTCTTGAAGCTGCTATAAACTGAAATGAAAAAACAATAAGTAAGTGTAAAACCAACGGATCTTTTTGAAACATAATAGCTGCAGGTTTTCATTATTTAAAGCTCTGTGAAGCATGATCACAGGTGTATTGAATTCACAGTCAGATCTTTTCTGACATGGCTTTGAGTTTGTACTTCTATAAATTGGGGAGAAAAATTTTACTGTCTTTGCCAGATTATTGATCTGCCTTGCCTGATTATTCCTCTTTCTTGCAAAGCACTACAGTTGTTTTGTGCGAATATAAAGACTTGTACCCCCCCGGCTGACTTTTCTTTCTGTTTGACTTTACAATAAAGAGTCATAGTGATGAACCAGTGACTCTTCAATTTTATCATCTCAGCAAGTCATGTAAAATCAGAAGTACAGATTCAGTTCATAATGAAATAGAAAGAAAAAGTGGTTTGGAGAATGCTTTTCTCAAAGACCATTGTTTTAGAAGTTACATAGTAGGCCAGAAGTATGAAAATTAAAATGCCTGTATTTGTTTTCACCCAGTGGTTTTTTATTACACATTTGGTTCAGTATAGTGCCTATCAGCACTAAGGGGGGCATTAGAAGCTCCTGTCCAACTTGAGTAATGTTGATCATTGTGTTTTGCTCTTTTTTAACCCATGTCTGATACACTGTGGAGTTCTGGTATGTGATCCAGTGTTTGGTAAAGACCCTTCTCTCTTGCCATTGCTCATGGTGAGCTGCCAGGGTGGAAAGCCAAAGTGTCTTTTGGAAGGAAATACCTTTGCAGTGAGAGCACATTTATCTGCTCTGTTTCCAGCTAGTCAGGGGTAAATGCCTGGGCTGGTCCTCAGGGTGAGCAATGATTTATTGACTTGATGGGACTTAAATGGGAGGATCGTGCAGCACTAAGTGCACACTGCTGAATACAGTAACAAAGAAGAAAGAAACTATTTGCACATTGGATTTGCTGTCCTACTCGAGACACTTAGCATCTCTAGACTTGTGCTGTCACCGATGCAGTGACATTATTTAGACATCCACTGATGTCAAATCATGAGAGAAGGTGATAATAGGGGAACAAGCATGATGGTGAGAGGAGAAGCCTGCCAACATTTAAAGCACAAATTTGCAGCCACATCTAAATCACTCCTTCTAACATTTCAGTGGTAGGGATAGGCATCTCTAAGGGTGGAAATCTGAAATGAGTTTAAATTCTTCACTTAGATATAAGTAAGGTAAGGTACATGGCAACACACATTCAATGCTAGTATTGGGTCTTCTCCATTTAGGCAGAGAATTAAAGGCATGATTGCTTAATAAGGGCACAACCAGATGCATTTATTGAATTCCTTAATCCATTCAAAGACATGCTTTCATACAGATCTAGAGAAGAGACTTTATCTCCTGATTTAAATGTCGTCTTTGTAATGACAAAACTCGTGAAAGATCAAGAGAGATTCTGACATCGAAACTATTCATCACCAAAGAAGTTTCTGAAGGCTGAAACACTGAAGCTGTATATGATTATGCACTGTCACAGGAAGCTATCCCCATGCAGAAGACCTGCACAAGTCAAATGGAGTTTAAAGTCCTTAATTGCTTTATCGGTGGGGTTGTCATGGTACATAGGACTCATGCTGTTCATCTTTTCAAGGGATGATATTTTATCCTAAATGAAAGAAGTATTGGGTCAGAAGTACATATTTATGACTACATTAATGTGGTGGTTTTCACAAAATACATAGATTTTGTTCTGTTTTCATCATATGTTTTTAAAATACTGTATTCTGTTCTTCAGTTTTCTGTTGTTTTTTAAAACCATTTAAATATGCAAGCACCAGCTTCAGTAAAACTTGTAACATGAACAGCAATTACAGGAAAAAAAATTGCAGCAACTGTTTGGAAGTCAAGCTGTGTCACCTAGTTTTTACAAATGAGAGTTTCCTTGAAATGTAGCTTGAAATACACTATGCTGCTTTCTATGAGGTGACAACGACATTGTCATTTACTAATAATCACAACCCTCCTGGAAGCTGAACATAAATGTTCACTAACATAAGATATATTCTGTAATTCCTGTTGAATGCTTCTTCTTCCCCCATAGGGAAGAAGAACTGTTCAAAGACTTCAAATCAGGAGTGATATCTCATCAAATTGCCTTTAAGAAAATGAGAGCCTGAGTGGAAATGAGACCCTGGGATGGCAAGAAAGAAAATAAAGTGAAAGTGTAGTATGGAGAAATGCTGGCAGAAGTCTTGGACCTTTAGAGGCTCAAAATATGACCAGGAAAGTTCACAGCTTGTTATCTGATGAGAGGGCAAAGAGAACAGGAAAAAGTCAAGAAGGGGATGTAAGAAACTGAGTTTCACAGGACTGACTGTATCAATGAACTGGAGAGAGATCCACATTTCTCCACAGAGAAATTGCAAGGGTCAACATTAAACAACATGATCATAAGTACTACTTTAGTGTTTATATACGGGACAACTGGCTTATCATTTGACTTCCCTTTGCTGAAACACTGCTCCCACACCTCTTCTTGTGGTGAAGACTGCCCCTCTGGTGCAAGGGATGGGTTGGCTGTAGCAGATGTTATGGAAGCACAGGTTCAGAGGAAGGGGTAATGACACAAACCCTTCTTTTTAGTAGCTCCGAGTTCAGAACCAATTTGCTAGAAATTTACTAGATGCCTAACAAATATTATCTGTCTTTACATAGCTCTGCTAGAGGAAAGATATTATCACAATTACATCCATGAAAACAATAGGTTTTTGTAAAATGCAAAATTTAAAATGTAAAATTTTGTAAAATTTCTTGATCTTGGTATTGATCATTTCCCTTACTCTCTGTGCTGTGCGGCTTTGAGGAAAGTTTACAGCAAGCAGGTGTTGAGGTTTGGGACAGTTTTTCTTTTTTTTTGCTTGTCTCTCTATCTTAGGAATTTTTTTTCCCGTTCTTGTTAATGGGTGGACGATCAAGAGAAACAAAGCAGCCAGGGACAGTGCCTGGCCCCGGGGTAGGCAGGGGGGCAGGGTACCAGTTAGTTTTAGTTTTTTGCTGGCTTCTGGGGAGAGAGGAAGGTGGTGGACGGAACTCTGGGACAGACGGCCACCACTCCAGGTTTTTTCGCTTCTTGCTGCGGCTTTCTACCTGTCTTAGGGGGAAGAAACCCGGGACTCCCGAGTATTTCTTCCCCTCCCAGGAAGCCAGACACCCTCGCCCCCCAGCCGGAGTCCTAAGGTTGGCCGGTCTGCCGGGACACCTCAGTTCTTCCAGCCTCAGCTGCGGAATTGCTGACACACCCCTGCCTACCTCTGCGGGACCCTGCCAATTCCTGCCTTCCCAGCCTGCTACTCCGAGGCCCCTGTTACAGCTCCTCCTGCTATCCAAAGAGGGCACTGAGACCAGCTGCCCCTGGGAGCTCGTACAGGGAGTTCTTTCTCCATCCCTTCCTGCTGGTTGCAGCCGCCATCGAACACGCAGCCAGAGCCGCACCACAGCGCCCCCTGCAGCCCAGGGGAGTCATCGCACCCTCCCTGCGCACCGGGAGCACCAGCGCCCCTGCCGGCTGTGACTGTGACTGCACCAAAGCGGAATTGCCAACAGAGCAGGAAGAGACTGTCCGTGGGTTTATCTGTTCTTATTTGTTGTGGTTACCATTGTTGTTGTTTTGTCTGTCCCATCATATATATAAATATATTAGTAAAGGACTGTTATTCCTCTTTTCTCATACCATTGCCTGAAAGCCCCTTGATTTCAAAATTATACCAATTTGGAGGGAAGAGGGGGTTACATTTTCCTATTCTAAAGAAGGCTTCTGCCTTCTTTAGCAAATACCTGTCTTTGAAACCAAAACAGCAGGTTAGACGATGATTTTCTTCTGTCTGGACTCTGTGGTGCTGCCTGGAGGCAAGGTAGACCACGGGCAAAACTAAAATGCCTCAGCACCTCCCAGGCTGTGCCTACCTTATGCTGAGGAAAACCTCAGTCCTTGTTCTGCCATGGTTCCCTGGGCACAACCAGGCTCCGTCAGCTAACTGGGAAGGTAGATGAGGTCTACTGGAGGCAGAAGTGGGTTCAGGGACCTTCAGTCCACAGCAGTGTCAGGTGCTTATGCTGGGAGTGCCTTTATTTTTGAGAGGATCCTTAGTCCCAATGCTTCAGGCACAGCGCAGATGCATCCAGTGTTTTGTATGTTGCATAAGTCATTGGTCCTACATCCTGCAAACCCATGACATGCATTAACGTTTCAGTGGCTTGTGCAGCCAGTGAGTGTTAATGGCATTGCAGAGTCCAGCAGGGCTTTTCTCAGGGTGCAGAGTGCTCAGGTGGTTCAGGGCAACTGGCATTCTCTGTTTCTGTTTGCTCTCTACATAACTCCTGCTTTGAACACACAGGCTGGATGGCAAAACTTTAGGGAATTTCTAGAATGCTCTCTATCTTTGAAAACAAGAGCTGGATATTTTATACTGAGATCCCTAAACAAATGATCAGTAAAAGATGTTGGCCTGAATTGCCTTGTCTTGAGTCGCGCTCTGTAACACTCCAATCCAACTGTTTGGTCATGAGTGTTATAAAGGACAATCAGAATCCACGGCTGGAGTCCTGCAGAGAAAATGGTGACATTAACAATTTTATATTCGGAATTGATTCACACTACAATGGGGCAAATCAAAGTTCACAGAATCACAGAATCGTCAAGGTTGGAAGAGACCTTCAAGATCATGTAGTCCAGCTATCACCCCCCAACACCAACGTAATCACCCCTAAGTCATATCCCCAAGTGTCATATCCAGATTCCTCTTGAACACTTTCAGAAAGGGTGACTCCACCACCTTCCTGAGCAACTTACTCCAATGCCTAACCCCTCTTTCAGTGAAAAAAAAATTCTAATATCTAATTGGAACATGCCCTGGTGCAAATCAAGGCCATTTCCTCTCATCCTTTCACTTGAGACATCACAGAAGAGATTGACCTGCACCTCACTACAACCTCTTTTTGGAAAGTTTCACAGGCAGTGGTACAGTTCCTTTTTCCTAACTGTGATTATCTGACTTTTCAGCTATAACATGCCTTTAACATCCTAAAATACCACCACTGGTTATAACAGACTGGCACTGACCTGTGTTTGCTGAAGGTTTGCTGTGGTGGCTCAGATTCTTTCCCATGGGAATTTTTCTCTTCTTCTTCCTATGTTTTATAAATAAAGATAAGGTTTGGATGTTGTTGAAACGGTCTCTGGAAAACATGGGCAGTTCTGGCCTGGCCAATCCGCCTAGGGGGAGGTTTTGGATTGACCCAATCCGGACGACCTTTGAAAAGTCTATATAAGTTTTATAATTAAATAATGAAGTCAGATTTTTCACCACTCAACTGTCTTGAATTCTTCTCTCGGCTAGCGCTCAACAGCGACAGTTTACCCCATTATAATCTCTTGGATAGACATGATTACTTATCACAAGGACTTTACCATCAAGGTCTCAAAAACTCAGTTTCCTTTCTTTTTCCTAGGAACTTAAGTAGAAATCCTAAAAGGAAAACAAACATCCAGGATGGATCACTGAGAGTTTTGTGTGAGAAAATAGAGCTATAAATAGAATTCAGGGTGACAGCAAGTTATCATACTGAAACATCTATTATCTGTAAGGTCAAAGAATAATTTATCAAAGAAATATGAACACTGTGACTTGGTATGCCAGTGATTGAAATAAGCACCATCCACCATAAGAGAAAAACCTGTTGCTGTACTTTCAACTGTGTCTCTTCTAACTTCAGAGATTTATCTCCTCTCCCTTAATCAAGGAAAATATGTGAATGTTTACTACTTCAGACTGAGTGCTGCAGGCAGAATAATCCCAGAGCAGAGTCCTCAACACACTGGTAGGCTGAAGACACTGCCTCACATGACAGAAGGGTCTTAAAGGCCTAAAATGAAGAGAGATTTGGTGAACTTCCAGAAGGTATCTGAGCCAGGAAAGGGATTGTCTGAGCCTTTGCTTGTGAGGGCCACTCTAAGCTGCTGTTCAGGGAGAGGCTTAGCAGGCAGCAGGTGTGTGATGCCTGTGGCTGCTGTAGTCAGTGTTGCCTGGCAGGGGTTGTGATGGTGCGTGATCATATTTTGAGCTTCTTCAAAGGAATGAAAGGAATGAACAGAGGTTACTGTAGTGCATTATCAACAGAATAACCCCCATTCTCCACTTAAAGTAGTAATCCTCTCTTTGTGAGTGCCAGTAATCTGAAGCCGACATGCACAAAGTAATTCATAATTTTCTTTCATTTCTGCACAACCTGTAACAGAAAAACACAAACGATACCCAAAATAACTTGGCAAGCCATTTGCTTATGTGTATAACAAGCAGAAATGAGCAGGATTGCATGAAAAAACATTGTAAAGCCTGAACTTTGCTCAGTGAGCTCATGGCAGTCTCATGGCATTGCTTAAGTTTCCACTTGTTAACAGATCCTACGTATTTCTTCCTTCTTAAAACTTTAACATATTAAAATGGTATCCATGAGCTGTCACCAGAAGTAAGACTGTTTCATTTCCTTGGGTTAAATGTAAACTATTACACTTTGCTGAGCCTCTCTTGTTAGTGAAGAACAGATTTAAGAGGGTGAGGTTTATAGTTTCAAGCTACTTGTGTGGAAGTGGTTTTGGAGCTTGTCAAAATTACAAACAACTATGCACAAATTTGAAAGGTTGTACCAGAAAGCAAAAGAGCAGCAATTTCTTTTGTCTTTTGATGAAAAGATGGAAGTAAAAGACACCAATAGTGTTATTAATGTGTTAACAAATAACCTGGAACAAGAAATTAATTATTTTTAAAACCTTGAGAAAATATTGAAAAGATTAATTAAAAATCTACTGCTAACTCCATAGTCTCATAAAAATTATTTTGGAGGTATCATTTTTTTTTTGAAAACACAGTAGTCTTGGTTTTTCAATTCCATAAAATCTGATGATCTCCAGTGTCTTATATTCCTAAATTCAGTATATTGTTATAAATTATTGGATTGAAAGAGCAGGAGAAACACAGTTGATACCTGAAGTTAGAATTACTCCAAATACACTACCATTAACAGCTGAAGACCAGAAATATTAGCCTCCTTGCTAATGTGATAAGCAATTGCCATCTGTCTTCACAAAAGATTTCCAGTCAAAAATGATTACCTCAGTCCCAGTAAACTCTTGAACTTTTCTGCAGAGAAATAAAAGGTTTCATGAAGGGGATACAGAGCAAAGGCCTAGACCTTCAGAGGTCTATTTAGGTGGTTTACTTTTGTAGAGACTCCCTCTTCCAAGAAAATCTGTACTACAAAACACATGAAACAATATACATTTTATGTTAGGAACATATAGAATAAAAAAAAAAAATCAGTGGGGCAATTTTTTGGAAATACCTTGGAGAATCTGGTTCAACTTCTTCTCTCACTCTAACTCCCTGAAATCTCAGTTACTCTATTAATAGTTAAATTAGGTTTACTCCAACACAAAACAGAAAATAAGAATAAAAACCCTAGTAGTATATGTTTTTCTGAATTTGAAATGGATAATATAAGTTGTATCAGAGCTAATTCACTCCCTGTATGTCTCTCACAATGTCAGTGTCTGGTGTCAAGCATCTCTTGACTGATATAATGTGCAACAAATGCACAACCCTGAGACTAAAAAGCTATCTGTCAGTAAATCTAGCAAATCTGTCTTTTATTGTAGTGGTAAGGAAAACCCCATCTCCCCAGTGTACTGCCACAGAATGAATTATGTATATAGTTTGTGCAGAATTAAAGAACTTGGCCATAAAATCAGAGTACCAAGATGGGTATCAGCAAATAACTGCAGCCAGATTAAGGCAAACATCTGCAGGTGGAAACACGTGTGGATATTTGCATCCACATGATTCAAAAGAAATCAAAAAGCCCTACCCTGGGTAATGGAATCTTCCACATGGATCCACTTCCTTCATAAAAGCCATAAGTTATTAGGAGTAGGTGTTATATAATCCAAACAAGGCCAAAAGAGTCATTGAAATTCCAAAGGTAAGAGGAGAGACACTGTTATCCTTGAGAGAAAAAATCCAGTGCAAATGGACACGAGCTATAAATCAGTACTGACAGGGATGGAAAGCAGGCTGACTCTAAATATTAAATAGCAGAAATTGCAAGAAAAAAATTGTAAGTTATTGCTATTTGGGACATACCTAGCACATTTTTATTCATAGATCCCAAAGTATTTAATAAGAATGGATTAAACTTCTTCCGCTTGTTGTAGCTAGAGTAAGTAGGGCATAGAGGAATTGAAGCGACCTTTCTAGCATTTGTCCTGCAGTGCTTCCATAACTACCAGCATGAGGAAAAAAGATCCTAAGGGCTGCATTTTATAAAGGTAGTAGGTACTGAACTTACAAAGGGAGAAACAAAGAAAACATTTCAGATAAAGGAAATGAGGAAAAAATATGTGAATGGGAAATAAATAGGAATGAGGAGTGAATGGAAAACAAAAAGAAAATTTCCGAGATACTAAAAGGAGGGAGGTTGTACAAGCCAGTAAATATAAACACATTCACTGCCGATACACGGAGACTTTTACAGTACTTATGAATTTTTAATAGGGGTATCTCGGCATCAGGCTCCTGCCATGCACACAGATCAAGAACCACCTGAGCTCTGCACATGGGGCTGTGGCAGGAGGCCCTTGCGAGGCTGGGCTGGAAGTCACTCCCATTAACATCACCTTGAAAAGCGTCATTCTGAATGGTGACATGGGCCTTTCCGCTGACAAGGATGCAATTAGCTAAATTACTAAATAGTTTGGCTTCCAGATGAAAATCTTGCAAGCTAACCTGTATTAGGACAATTTTCTCCCTCCCTTTTTTTTAATCTGTGAACCCAGAAGTTTCTTATAAAGAAAAAGAGCACATTTTAAAGTCAGTATAAACAACTAGCCATCCTCAAGAAATTTTAAGCCAATGAGGACAGCCTAGAAAAAAAACTGTTTCTAAGTATGAAAGTACAATGAAAATCAATGAAGCAAAATAGTAGCTTTTTGCTCAGCACTTCTTAGTCTCACACATCTGTTTGCTTAAAATACAATGACTTTAGTGTTGTTTGCTTATGTTTGAACTATAGCAACGTGGTATCTCATCAATAGACCGGTTTGCTCAGTTTTAATGGATTATATATGTGCCAGATCTTCAGAATTCTTCCTTTTGTGGTCTGATCTGAATCCTGCTGAAATGCCTTCTTTTCATCCACTTTGTGCGATTTGGCTCAGACTCGTGAAGATTGCAGCCACACAGATACTTTTTAGAGCCTGAATTTTACATTTCAAACCCTGTGTGGAGTGAGAAGGAGCTCATGCCCAACCCCAAGGTGCCATGTTGATTTTTTATAGTTAGCTTATAGACAGTCTATTTTTTTAACTTCTAAAGGAAGCAGGGTCACTGTAAAATGGGGGGAAATGCAGCAGCCTACTAAATAATTTTTATAAGTTCATTCTTTGGTTATTTATAATAGATTTCCCATAACAAGCTTTCTTTTATGACTTTTATTTCTTCATTAGTATTTTTCCTCTAACTGTAATTTTTAAAAATTATTTTTCTGTATATAATTGTTTTCTTCAGCTATAGTGAAAAGGAACAGTTATACTGCATTAAGTAGTTAAGATAGTGAAAAACATGGAAATAGTCAAATTCCCATACAGATTAAAAAGCCAATGAGATGCCCAAAAGAAGTGAGGAAAAAACCACAGTGTTTAAAATACACATGATCAAAGCATAACAAAAGCCCTTCGTATTTAAAAGGTGTGCAATTACTTTATTTCCAAGTGGGACTACTCATAAAAAAATGGGACAGTGAGGACAAAATTGCTAAAAATGCTTAAATGTGTATTTGAGCACCTGTACATTTTGCACTGCTGAAAGTTAGCCTCTGAAAGCCACAGGAACTGATTAGGTTCAGTCCAAAAGAGCATTCCTTCACATTTCTGAAAGTTGTGATTGGCCAACAGTAATGCATGTTTCCTGTTGCTGCTCAGGCTATACTGCAGCAGTCCCAGGATAGGATTTGGATCAGGTGTCTTGTGCAGACCTCCTCCTAGATGGCAAACATACAAGATGTAAACATTTATTTTGCATCTTAAGGGAAAGCATAGCTGATGAATGAGAGTGTAGGTACCAACTTCATTCACACAGGATGTAGGCTCAACTTGCATCCCAGTTTTTACCTGCTGGAAGGCATTTTTGTTTGTCATTGCATGACTTTTACAATATTTGATAAGATTTCTCAAATTTCCCATCTGAGGAAGGGTTAATACCACAGTGAACAAGTAACAGATTAGGAGGACTTCAGTACATCAATATTTAAATGCTTTGTTAATCTAAGGATGCTTTTTGCTTACCTTTTATGAGTTGTTTACAACTTGGCATTGCTATTTTGAAGGAATATTTCTTGTACCAGCAAGGATGGTGTCAAAGTTCCTGCTTTGCCCAAGGCTGTAGAACTGCTAGAGGTAATATGGAGGAATTTCTAAGCAATATAAAGTATGTATGGCTAGGTGAGCTGCTTCAGGCCTGTTTATATATCCCCTGAGCTTGGCTCAAGAATCTCACTGGTAACAAAATACTGAATAAGTCATTATAGTGGGGAAAAAATTGTCAGGACCTCTGACCTGATGATTCTTCAAAAAAAAAAAAAAAAAAAAAGAAGAAAAAAAGGCAGAAAAATTCATTTGGGAGATTTCTAGGTCATGTGCCAACTACCATGTGTCATGACTGAGTCCTAAATTTATGCCAGGACCACCAAGTAAACCAAGAACATCCCTCTCTTCATGGAAGCTGTGGAAAACCCTGTAGATGTGTTATTGTTGTTGTTTCAAATGATTAGGGTTTGAAGAATGGAATATTGTCCCCTGAAGAATGGAATGTTTGAGATTAAAATGATCTGGATATTAGGGAAATCAAGGCCATTGATATAATTTTCTTAAGGGTAATGATTTCTACGTCTGGCTAGGAAAGGGTTGATGATTCAGAGGGTGGGTCATAAATGCAGGAGAGTCATTTAGGGCAAAGGAAAGAGGATGAGGAGGGTGAGTGGCTGATATATCAGGACAGATGTGCTACACCTATCGCCAACCTGCTTTTGACATTCAGCAAGGTTGGAGCAAGTCTGGAGACAATAACAAAATTCAGGCTGGGGCCAGTGACCGCCAGGCCAGCCCTGGGCACTGGGGCAGGCTGGGTGAAGCCAGAGGAGAGTCAGCCTGCGGCTCTGGGTCTTTCTGGATCTGTGGGGTGCAGGGCCAGGGGACTGCCCCACCTCAGGGGTGAAGTGAACACCAGCAGCAGTCCTGTAATCCTCAGCAGGGCTGTGCCTCCACTGGCAGATAAACATTCTACAGACACGTTTGATGGGGCTCTTAATACCAACATATCGCTACGCAGGTGAGTTGGAAGGGCTGAGCTTTATTTCAGTAATACTAAGAACTGTAAGTCTTCAGACATGGAAAAAGCAGTGAATATGAGCGTCTTTCACCACCCTTATATTCACACAGGTAAGTTTAAAAAAACTTTAAACAGATGCATATCAGTTATGAGATTCATCTGAAATTCAGAAATGCTCACAGAGGAGGTTATACTGAAATTCAGTTACATGAAGGATGCCAGTCAAAAGACAAGGTGTAGAGAATAAAACTAAAGGTTTGCTTTTCCAGATTAGCTTTAGAGGCATGCTGGGTTTCTCCTTCACCCCGGTTTTGTGTTGACTGAATCTGAATATGTCAGTTCCTCCTCAGTTTTCTGTTATCATTCCATGATAGGACTCTCATTAAAAAAATACCTTACTTTTTGTCAACAACTGTAGGATGGTACTTTAGGAAGATTTCAGCTGCCCTTTTCTATTCCCTGATAACACAAATGTATCAGCATATTCAAGGTACATACATGCACATCATTTTAGATGCTGCTTTATACTCTGGTTCACTTTTGTGTAAGATTTTAAAGGTATTTTTAAATACATACAAATGTATAAAGTATATATTAGTTGTGAAGGTGTTCATATTAATAAATGGGAGGTTTTTTGTTGTTCCAAACAGACAGAGAAATATAAACAGTGAAAGAAGATATGTACAAATAACTAGTGTACATTGAATTAACATAAAAGGTGAAGAAAAGAAATGCATAACAGGAAGGTCACAAGAGAAATTAAGACTTACTACACTGTCTGTGAAAGAAAGATTGCTATCTAAACATGAAGAGAAACATGAAACAAATTCTGTGTACTTTTGACTATGTTCCCTTGGGCTACAGGGAAATGGGAAGGGTGACATTTAAAACCTGTGGGTACCAGCTCAGAGACCCATCTCATTACTTTGGATTGCTAGATAATGATGCAGAATAATAATAATAATAATAATTAACATATAGACACAACATTTTTTTTAGATATCTTTGCTTGGTTTTTTCCAGTACACCCTTAATAGAAAAATCATCACACAAGAACAAATTCCAAGTGTAGTTTCAGAGAATCAAAAGGCCCTCAGAGCTTCTATGTTTGATGAATTTTGGACTCCAACAAATTTACTTTTATTTCTTTTCCATGGGATGTAACTGACATGAGTTTTGTGCTTTGTGAAGAATAGCAACTGTACTTTTATAAATACATTCTTCCATCAGCTTACTATTTTAAGTTTAACCTTATGTAATTTTATTTTAAGGTGGAAATTGTTGTGAAAATTCCTTGAGTTTGGTTGAAAGCAAGCAGAATTTTGTATATCTTTTTTTTTCTCATTTGCAATAATCTTTTCACCGTAGTTCTGCAGTCCCATGTCTTTCTGAACCATCCTTCTCTGGATTGAAGTTAAGAGAAATAGCCTGAGAATCTTTAAATTTGATACCCATTTATCATCCTTCAGAAAATTTTCTTACACGTAGTATCAGTGTATGCTGTCAAATATCTACATATACATGTTTAAGGGCTGGACTCAAACCAGTGCAGAAAGTTGTAGTGAGTCATTGCCCAACTGATGATGAATCATCGCCTCAGCACCTGGGACTGATTCATCCTTCCAGCAGACAGCTATTGGCTACTGCCTGTACAGACACAAACACTGTCTCATAGATAGCAGTTGTCTGCTTTAGGATTTTGCTTGGCTTGTTACTGCAATCATTAATTGAACGGAAAAAGGAGTGCTAAAAAAGATCAGTTTCAGTCTGAAAGTCTTACAGCCCACCTTCTCTATCCTTTGGGTGTTCTTGTGTCCTTGGAGGACATGTCCTAACACTCAAGAAAAACACCTGAAGATTTTGTCACCAATTTCATGTGAGAGGTGCAGGTGTTGCTTACAGGCTCTATTCTGTGCAAGTTCCCCCTAAGTCAGAGACTAGAGCTGTATCTCAGATCATCGGCTTTATTACTTGCCACCTGCTTTGGACATTGATATTGGTTTCTCTCTGACTATAGTATCAAATGACCTATCATTTCCCTGTTGTGAATTACTGATCTTTGCTTCATGGTTCAGCTTGGATCTCAAGCTTTCTGACTGAGCTCTTTGAACCTGATCTCTGATTCTGGTCTGCCCATTACCATGAGTTTGTCATCCAGGTACTGGACCAAGCCTGGACAAGACATCCCACTGTCTCAGGAGAAACCAAAAATCTAAGGATCCATGTGTAAATGTAAGTGTCATCAGTAAAGGCATTATAGTTAATTTTTTTTTACCTCAATAGAGAAGAGAACAGAAAACCCAAACCCCCCCAAAACCAACCAAAAAATAAAAAGGTGCTTAAGGATTGGAATCTTCTAAGGTGACAGAAATTAAGGGAAAAAATAGGCACTCATTCTGAGATATGGATCATGTATGATTTATCTGATATAGCTGCAAATATTTAAATATATGCTCTGGTTTATTACAAAGTGCAATGTTCACAAGCCGTGAAAGAGTTCCAAATGCCACCTCTTCAGAATAACACCGCTTCCTGATTGTGTACAACTGCTTACCCACCTCCCACTTTTATTTCTGCAGAAGAGTGTCTATTTGCCATGAAGCTTAAGGGTATGTGTTCAGATACCACAGGTACTGATGCCATTTTAGATGTCCCGGTTATGCTGCTGCTCTAGAAAAGTAGAGATCTTCTACAGGTTCCATATCTACTCCAGAAATATGATGAATCTTAAATGGTGCTGGTGTGCTAGATACCTAAAGACTATAACCAGAGACATCCTCCATTCAGCTTACTATCAAATCAAGCCACTTTACCTGTCTGCCACAGAATGAATGCTGCTATTTCTCCCCTCTGTCAGCCTGTTTTCAATCTGAAATAAGCTTTTCAATAGTAGAAACAAACAGAAGAGTCTAGGCTACAGCTAATGTTTTCTGAAAATTATCCTGTTGTTCATTTAGAAAAGTGGTGGTTGCACGAAAATAAAAAGACAGAATGCTATGGATGTAATATAATGTGCATATATAAATACGGATGTCTTCTTGACCATTTTTGAAATGAAGGCCAAATTAGTCCAGATCTGCCTCAACAGGCAAAGCTATTGTTTCATTTCTGCTGAAGGTATTTTCTTTATTAAAACAGAACATTTCTGTAAAGTCTATGCTGCGATTTTATCAGAATAAGGTTTGATCCATGTCACTTTTGCAATTGGACCAAATCACAGCTGAAACCAAATCAAACTGGAAAATATCAATAAATTCTTACTAGGGTAAAATTATTTTGGATTTCTTTCAGCTGACCAAACAGACAGAGCCAGCATACTATCCAGAACACGCAAAACATGATTTCACGTATGATGTTCTCAAAGTAATTTAACAGTTTTTCTTTCAAAAGATGGATCTCAAAATGTTTCAAGACTTCAGGCATTGTTATGAATCTCATTAAAGCACAATCACTTTGCTGTTGTCTTCTTGTCTCAGGGTTGGGTTTTCTTTGGTGCATGTCCTCATGAGCACATGGTGGAACCTTGGGCGCTCTCCAAGGTCCTGAAACAGGGGACTGGACTTCGGAACACTTTGTTACTGATTAGAAGTATTAATGTTCTAAGTCAATATCTTCAATTAGTCAAGGGTGAAAAAATATTTACTTAAAAGTCAAATATTTCAATTCAAATTTAATAGGATCAGTCTTGGAAAGCAGAACTTAGGTTTAAATATACACTGTATTTAGATCACATTTAGATGCTACAAAGTACAAATGAGAAAACAAGCAAATTGTGGTTAGACAACTTGGAAATGTAAAATATCATCCTTGTAATTTAAAATATTTGGGAAGTATTTTTCATGGATGTTGAATTCCTGGAAAACAAAGTTGCTGAGATTTGCCAGGCAAGCTGAATAATGTGAAGTTCTTGCTGAGCTCTGAGCTATCAGTATGCTCATTATTAATAAATATGGTTATTCTTTATTTACATATATGTGCTAACATTTTTAGCTTGGTAATGGTCTTTTTTACTCAGAAAAAATGTAACAGAAGAAATGTCACGAGCATTTGTTCTGAAAAGCAAAGCACTGCACTTATGTTCCATTCCCTTGTAGTACCAGTACCTTGTAGTTCCATGAAAGAATGGTGTGGTGAACTATATTCTTTTTGGATTTATTGTCTGAAGTTGCTGCACTGTCGTGGTTTGACCTTGGCTAAGTGCCAGCCACTCAC
>VYZT01015311.1:14483-28466 GCA_013400735.1 Pomatostomus ruficeps | reverse complement strand
GCTTCTTCTGGCATCCATGGCTGCTGCGGCTTCCGACATCTCCCCACTCCAATGTTGGCATCTCACCCATGCCCATGGACTGCGGGTGGCTCTGCATCCCCTGTGGATCCCATGGACTGCGGGGAGGACACCCCACCTCACCATGGGCTCATTATGGCCTGCAGAAGAAATCTCAGCTCCAGAGCCTGGAGCACTTCCTCCCCCTCCTTCTCCACTGACCTTGGTGTCTCCATGTTGTTTTCCCTCACATTTCTCACATCCTCCTCCTTCTTTAACTAAAAGCAGCTGTGTGTACATTTTGTTTTGATTTTTCCTTAAATATGTCATCACAGACGTGTAACCAACCTTTCTCATTGGCCCAAACATGGCCAGTGGCATGTCCATCATCTTCAGAGCCATTCGAGATTGGCTCTGTTAGAAATAGTAAAGGATTCCAGAAGCTTCTCACAGGAGCCATCTTTATGGCCCCCTCCCCACTACTAAAACCACAACATACACAATGTAAGTTTGGGATACCAGACATTACTTGTATATTTCTGCAAAACAGTTCTAAGTGGCCAAGCTGATACTGTGAAAACCCAGTTCAAGCTTTGAAAAAAACCGTCCAAGTTACTCAACATATAATGTATATTTTTTTGTAAATTATGGCGGCCTCTTTGTGTAAATATGCATCTAAACATGAAACCAGCTTGCAATTTTGCTGTTTTAATGAAGAGTCTAAGAACTGAATGTTAACTTTGAGGGAGCTATCCATCTGCACTTCCGTGCCGCTCTCTGTATCACAGCTCAGAAGAGAAATGTCCATGTTGCTCAGAAAAGCTTCCTCTGCTGTTCCATTGATGTCTTTTTCATGGATAACTAAATGACATTATTTTTAACCTACCTCTAATGTGAATTTTCTTGTCCAATAACCTAATTAAAATGAACAACATGGTATAAATTAAACTTGTACTATGCTACTCCACTATCTGAGATTTCAGGGAGAATTTATTACTAAAATCTTCCTACCATAAACCCTGAGAGGTAATTTATTTAGAATGCCTTCTTCAATTTTTACTGTGTTTTCTAAATTATATTAAGATCACATATAAATAGAGAAGGCATAGTTCTTGAACCAGTGAAAGTCAAGACTACCGAAAACAATGCAGGATGTCAGCATTAAAATGTCAGGAAATATTTTAAATAATAAAGTAATATGAAGATACTTCTACTGGAATTACCATTTAAGAAAAATATAACAAACAAGCAAATACAAAACTCCCCAAATGGTGATAGAGTTGTCATATAAAGGAATTATTTTACAGTAGAAAAAAAATTACAAAAATTATTTCTTCCAGTCTTTCTCATTTAATTACTGTTTTGAACACCTGATTCAAAAGGCTGTATAAAGGAAGAATTAATTTAATCAAGAAGCAATTCTGTAGGTGCTTTATCAAGAAGAGCAGTTAACAAAGTAGAAAGACATTTCTGGACCGGAAGACACAAGAGTTCATTATGAGAGTAAGCGTAATCAGGCCAAAGTTCAATTAAAAGAACATTCACTGTAACTGGAAACATGGCAAGCAAGAATTACAAGATTTTTGAAAAGCAGTGAAACAAACTTATGCAATCTATTTAAAGAAAGACTCCTTAAATATAGAATTTAAATTAAAATACTAATAAAGACTACTTGCAGGCATGCCTAAAGCAAGTATAGGAGCTTGAAACTGAACTTCAAGAATATTCTTCTTATTGATTTTAGCAGTTCCAAAAATTTTACTGCCCTTGTGAGTAGTTCTCACACCTTCTCTACATGTAAGCTGGTGATCTTTACAGAGATCTTTATGAATTGGTACCACAAGTAAAACATAGGTCTGCAAACGTATAGAGGTTCAAAAAGCACTGGGAGCTTCAAAAATGTGAAGAAAATAAAACCCTAGTATCCCTCTCTAGCGATGTTTGTAGCTTCAGGAGCATATCTCATGGAGAGGAGATGAATCCACCAAAGGGTTGATCCCTCTCAGCCACTTTCCCACTATTTCAGGAATATTTAGAAAAGAGAGCCTGGTAGTCAGCAAGTTCACCAACCACTTAACTGTGAAAGGGAGATATGGAATAAAAAAATTGCAAAATCACCACAGAGGTGTTGAAATCCTATTGAAGATTTATTCATTTGATATGTCAATGAATCTCTTATCCCAGCTGATGGACATAAATTAAGACTTGGACTTTGTGTTTGAAGGTTGAGAAACTGCACATGGATTATACTGAGATGATGCAATTCAGTCTCCTGGGAAGCAGAGTCAAGATTTAAGTCAGTATTATTTGAGATTAATAAGACAAAGCTCAGGTGTTTGTACCTTTTCAGTGCCAGCAGCAAGAGCTATGTCTGCATCAACTTGTTTTGTTGTTTCCTGAAGAAATGTCTTAGGTTATGATATATTTCCTTGTTTATAAAGTAAAACAGATTTCTACTGGAAGATAAAAAGATGCTGAATGTTACTTATAAAGCTTGTGCTGCTCCACTCCTAAGAAATTAAAAATAATATTACCAAATGTTCTGTGTGGTCCCTTGTGCTGAAGCTGGGGAAACTTATGTTTACGCTTCATTTACTGTGAGAAGCAAGATGCAGAGAAGACATTGGTATTTACAAGTATTAAGTGGCACTCTGAGGAGCTCTGCTGCTCCTCTGCCCTCTAAAGTTGAGGGCAACAAAATTTCTCAGGTTTTAGCCAGGTTTCATAAAGGTTTAAAGCTGTCATATGCAGTCACTTTATCTTCATCTTCCAGTCCTTCCTAATAGCTTTTGAATCCATTATCCAAATCCTGTCAAATTTTACAGGGATCTAGAAATCTAAAAAGTCTTATGTTTCTACAAATATTGTGAAAATATATAGTTAGGCAGCGAGGAGAAACACAAATAAATACTTCTGCACCCTCTCCAAGGGGAAAAACCTCTTAGTATTGAATTCACTAATTATCTGTCCCATTCTGTTTCTGAGCTGAAAATACCAGCTTCACAGTTTGCACAAACTCATTTAAAGACTCATTTAGTTCAAATTTAAGCCTTATGAAAACCTGCCTTTTCTTGTGGACCTGTGCTAACATTGTTTACCATTATTTCATGTTTTCTGACTTATTTCCATTCAATTGCTACAAGATTTTAATTTATTTGGACCACATTTATCAAACATTCGTGAAGCATCTTACACACAGTGGGAAAACCAGAAAGGGTTCAAGAATAAAGGATTTATCACTTCTTCTAACCAAGAGTGACAGTGACTTATTGTCAGGATAGGGCACTTCTCTAACAATCAATTTCTTCACCCTAAAAGAAACAAAGGACATTTACTTTCGTTTGATGTAATCTAAGAAACAAAACAAGAGGGTAATTAGCACAGTACTAAAACATTATTTCCTTCTATATCATCAGAAAGATCAAATTATTCCACAAAAATTAAAGAAATTGCTGTGGAATTGACAAGTACAATTAAGACAATATTCACCTTGAGTAAGTTTAGACACTCAAACTTCATTTTTGAATTAAAAAGCAAATCTGCTGAGACCATCAAAAAGTGAATAAACACAGGCAGGTTCTCCTAGAAGGTTATTCAGGGCAGGCCTCCATGAACAACACGGAAAACCTCAGGGAATTCACCTTCTAACTAGTATCACAACTTAGACTTCTAAATGTTCACTTGGGAAATTTAATCAAAAGCAAAGATCTGAAAACCATTTTCATCTTATTCCCATGATTATCTCTAACCCTATAGCCAGGTTCAAGACTTACAATAGTAATAGTTAATTACAACCCTTTTGAAAAAAATAAACTTGCAAGGACAGGGACAGTGAAAAAAACCATATGAATTTTCACCTGTACCCTATGCAAAACTAAGACCCAGACTTTTTTAGAATTTGGGAAGTTGTCTAGCTTTGTCATAACTGGAAAGTAGGAAATAAAAAGCTGGTGGAGTGGCAGGGTCATTTGCCTAGAATTGATTTTCACAAATAAAGGGTAGTGAGGAATAAATAAACTGAAAACAAAATAGAACAATTATGTGGAGATACGACAGTGCTAAGTGTACTTATTCTTCTGATTTAAGATGAGCATAATATTCTAAAGCAGTACTATATAGTAGGAACCATGAGTTATTTAAATATTTCTGTAGGATTTTAAACATTCTGATGGATCATTTTTAATTAGTTATAATTAAAAAACCACTGACAAAAAGATAACCCCAATGAAATACATGGTACAGAGTGCTTTCTCAACTCACATTATCTTTCTTTTTTGTGTGTTAAAAAGTAAAAAGGTTTTACTATAATTACAATCCCATACCAGTGATTCATAAGGAGATATTATATTTGGAGTGCCTACTGATAACCATCCCTATTGGCTAGTAAAAGGAATTAAATGCTTCATGTTCATTTGAAATTTCAGCTTAAGGCCATGCCAAAAATGTTTTGATTTTTTCAGATCAAAAAGGGACTAAAGTGAAAAGACTTCCAGAAATAAACACTATGTAATAGAAAAATATCAACCATATGTGCATTTCAGATTTGTAGATCAAGTTACAAGGTTGGCAATCAGATTTTGACTCCCTAAATAATCTCAGAGTTCTAAATATAATCTTCTTCTGTTCCTCTCTCCCTCTCTTTCTCCCCAAACTGTTGTGTAGCATTTCTATGTGCAGTAAAGCGAGCTGTCTTGTTCAACTTGGAGAAGATTGGATTTCTTTTGTGAGTAAAATGACTTTTATTCCTTGGGTACTGTCCTGTACTAGTGTAAAGAAAGGGTAGAAGCATAGGATCTTTTCTGTAATTGATATAGATTGAAGCAGTCTCAGCCTCTTGAAGTTTTTCTTAAGATTTATCATAAGTCAAGTAGATACATAAGGACAATTCTCCTGATCATTTCCAGCATGGTAACTCAGTGAATTCCTGCACCATCTTTATGCTCATCTGCCTTTCTGCTTGTCCTTTTTCTTTCACAAACTTTTTGTCCATATACCCTCTTCCAAAAAAGTTTCGACGAGAGGTGAACATCTCAGAATAAATTAGTAAAATTCTCATCAAAACTCATCACTGGGTGAAAGAGCTCTCTATTGTTAGGGTTTTCCATATGGCAAAGTGTAAAATATTAACTGGAGGAATCATTCTGGTCTTGGGCATATAAGGAGGACTTAGTGTATTCCTGAAGAGGTGAGATTTTAGGGATCTGCAAGGCAGCTGCTGTCAAGAAGTGTGATGATATGGGAAATAGGACAGAACTAATCTATAAAGAATTTCTCTTCTTCAGTTCCACTCCTCATGGGACATCTTATTTTTTTTATTTGTACTTGTCTATTCTTAAAAGCCAACATTTGCCTCCAGATCACGATACTGGTTCAAAGGGAAAAAACCAAACTGTTCACGAGCTCAGGTTTTATGACCAGAAAATCCTACTGTGATCATCAGTCTGGACTACCAAGTTAATGCAGATGTCAGAATTTTCCTACTTTCTTTAGCAGGTGAGCTGAACAAGAATATTTAATTGTGATCTAGAGTAGCAGAGAATCTAGGACTCGTTGTTTAAATTATTCCAATTTAATATTATTACAGAATTTTATATTCCTCACTGCTAAGTCTATACTTACACTTTTAGTTTGTCAGCTCTCTTTTCATTCATCAGATCTTCCAAAAGGCCTTTGCCTTTATATGTTGAATTACCATTTTACAGGATAAAAATATTAATTCTTTCCTCCTTAAAGAAATCAGGCTCTTCCAATATCACCTGTAATAAAAAGTAATGTTTCAACAACATATCATTAATTTTTAAATCCTTTAAAATTTTCTTAGCATTTTTTAAATACTGAGCTTTGGTATGGACATGGTATTCTAGTATTGGCTTTATTGATGTGGTAATGAACCACCTATCTAAAATTATTGAAATTAATAATGCAATTTTACTAGCATTAATTCACCCTGAGCAGCTTATTGTGTTACTTTCTTTTCAATTCATTTGTCATGTAAACAAATATGTAGTATTCTGAGCAGCCTCAGTGTAGATTCCCTGTTAAGGATATATTAAAACTATTTCAAAATTCCTTGCAGTTATTCTGGATAAAAATGTTACTTTTTGAAAAGAGCTGAAAACTGATTCTATGAAGACAGCATACTGACAGCTTACTAAAAAGTTCAGCCTTGAATCATTAGAGTAATAGCTTTTGATTGGTTTACAAGATGGATAGATTAAAGAATGAGGCAAGCTATGAATTCCTTACAATTGTAATAAGAATTTTTATCTGCTGTTCTGAAAGGCGAATTGCCGAGAGTTTTTAGCACAACAAACAACCAATAATGTTTTTAACAGATGGAAGAGTTACAGAGATAACATAAATATCTGAATTCTCAGTGGTAAATCCAAACCCCTACCTGAAGGAAGATACCACAAAAGACATACAAACTCACACATAACAAAACAGGACGCGAAAATCAGGTGCAGAATTTCACAGCATCTCCTGTGTCAAAGCAAGACCATGGCAGAGGAGCTGCTTCTAAGCCCTCATGAACTGTCTGGAGAGACCTTCTCTGAGTCCACTCACAAATTTTGAAGTCCCTCAATATTGGCATGGATTACCCTTTACAAGCAACAGATGGGTCTTCAAAATTTATGTCTTAGCTTTAGTAAGTGAAGATCTTTTATTCCCAGTGCTATTTTTTTCTTCCTATTTCCTACTTTGTAAAATATTATTTCATCCTAATATTTTTCCTTGATTATTTTTTCCATTTCTGTGCTATACATTCCTTAATTTCTGATGAGGAGTTCTTCTGTTATCAAATTGGCATCAGTTTATAAAACTGCTATAAACATAAAATCTAAAATAAATTAATTTTTTGTCCAATGTCTAAATCTATTAGAAAGCAAGCTACTCTACAACACTGCATTTTAATAAATTTAATGAAAATTCATCATTTTAATGTTAAACTGAAATAAATTACTACATGAAATCCTGACTGCTTAGAAAAACAATGACTATAAAAACAACAAAGGAGTTATTACAGTTTTTACAATTTGCATGATAATGGGCTTAAAACAATTCAAAGGGAGAGGACAATTTTGCTACAAAAAATTAAATCCTTCCATGATTGTGTGTATGCCATTCTCACAGAAGTCAAGGACATAATCTTGACCCAAGAATGCCAACAGGTAGCCAGAGGATTAATTAACTAGGAAAACTAAAGCAAATTCTTATAAGAAGAAAATTTGAGAGAAAGAATTGTTAAGGATAGTACTTAGGACATTTAAATAATGAACACGTTTTCTAGAAAATACACAACATTATTGTTACAGACATTAGAATCTTAACCACGATTTTGTAACATTTACCTAAAGTTTATTTCAAGAGAAGCTTTGTTTTTAACAATCATCTTAAATCCTAGTAAACTGAAGAATTAATTAGCAAGCACAGAGGATCAGCAAACTAATGCTTTAGTCTGTTAAACCATCTGCTCAGGAGCACCCTGTTCAAATCTTGGCATTAGGAGAGGATGGATGAATACTTTTGTCTCTTGCACTTAGTCACAACTTGCCATTCTTTGCTTAAACTCATTTTTCTCCTTCAGCTCATGGTAAATAAAGTTATGAAGAGGTCAATAATTGGTCAGATTTCTGTTACCATGAAGTTTTGCTTAACAGATTGTTAACAAATTTGGCAGAAAAACCTTACTGTAGCCATCCATCTCTGTTATTTCATACCAGATTCCTGTATTATAGGTATATATGAAGGGACAGATTCAGCATTGTCTTTTGTTTTCTTTGCCTAGCACAAAGCAGGCCTATATCCAGTTAAACCAGGCAAAATAGTGTAAAGTAACTGAAGTCTTCAAGGCAATCTGTCCTTCATTTTTGAAGACTATTAGTGAATGTTCCATTAATATTTTATTATCTTGTTCTTTTTCATTATTAACAAGAACATACTTATCAGATCTGTGGAGGTTCTTGTTATTGCAACCCCAATCTGTCTTCACTTTCTAAACTTTTGTGCTAATTCTTTGATTTTGTGTCACAGCTTTGTTTCCAGAAAGTGCAGGTACATTCTGACACATAATGGATCAAGGGTGGCATTTGGGAATGAGGGTAGCCAACAGTCTAGTCTAGTGAAATACTTCTTTTCTTGACACTGAAACTACTTCCTTGTACTTCAGCCACTCTCTTACAGATTGAAAAGATGGAGGGCTGTCAGCTACAAACAAGGTGATTGATACAGTAGGGAAGCCATCCAGCAAATCACACTGTGAAGTCTGCATGGTAGCAAGGGGCACAGAAAGGTGCTCCGAGGAGGACACTGAAAGAGGAAGGTGCACTGTATCACTACTAGTCCCATTTGCCAAAGACAGAGCAATGTTCTAAATAAAGGCAAAGATCTGGACTAAACCTGGCAATAGATGGCTTCCTCTCCATCAACAGCTGGATTTCTCCACAGTTGTTTCTCCCTAACTCTTCGGGCAGGTGTGACGCTATGGTCCTCTCAGGACCACATGGGGAGAATAGTCCTAGTGCCGCAAAACCTCTGAAGAGGAGACATTTGTTTAAAATTCTGTTCCTCTCTCCATTAAGCTTTGTGCTCCTTGATTTTGCATGTATATTACAGATTTCATCCTCCTGACTACCTTCAACTGATGTTTTCTCATTGACTTCAATTAAGTGAGACCAGGACACAGATAAGGTTCTGTGTGAGAAATCGCTGTATGGTAGTAATTGCAGAATTTTATTCAAAGATATATTTTATCTGTGTTGATGAAATTAAAATAGGATAGGAAAGAGTGGAAAAAAGCTCAGGCGGAAGGGCTGGCATTTTAATTTTTTCGGGTTACTTCTGTAGTAGATTGACCTCCTTCAGATAAATCTGTGCACCATGGAAACTATTTTCTCATTGAGGAAAAATTTCCAAGTTCAGCTGAAGGCCTATACATCAAGTTAAGTGTATAGCTAAACTGTGCAACTGTGTAATCTTACTGCCCTCTTCCCATCCTTCTCTCCCATTGTTTGTCATCCTTACTGTCATATCTGGTTTCAAAGCAGGTTAAGGTCACTGGGGTAGGGCATGTGCCTTTCACAGTGTTTGTAGACCTCCAGTGTGTGGCAGTATGGGAAAGAAGGGGAAGGAAAACACTTTTTAAAATCTTCAGAGGATAAATAATAAGACAATAATAACATGCTGTAAAATAAATGCTGCAATCAACTGACATTTACACAGTCTTTTATTCAAAGTCTCTAATGTGTTCAGCATAATTATAGTACTGCTCAGCCAAATATAGGTGGACAGAATGATTTCTTTATTGCTATCTTGCTTTACTGTGTATTCACAGATAGCCCACAACCTGCAGGTCTAAATTAATAATAATAGTATGAGTCTATATATATGTCTACATGAGTTCATAAGGGCTTAACTTTTGTAAGCAGTGATGAACTGTGACCATCTGAGGAAAGGAGAACTTTCTGTATCCAGACAATTTTGTGTAGGAGTCAGACTGCAACAAAAGCCAGCCCAGCCAGCTGCTGAGAGTGGTGCTGAAGCATTTTCATGGAACTGGTGACATGTGTAGCAAAACAGCCTGCAGAGGCAAAATCTAGAGTCCAGGTTGAGGGATTCTATCTCAACTGTTTTTATATTAAAAATAAATAAATTACCCTCTAATTTTTTAACCCAAACATATTACAGGTATCTGGGGACATGGAGTGGAACATTGCTCTCTGAGGTAGCCACAGAGGCAGAAATAAAAAAAAAAAAAAAAAAAAAAATTAAAAACCCCAAAAAACAAAAAAAAAAAAGGCGTGAAAACCTAATGAAGTATTTAAGGGGCCTGCACTCACTTTTTGTATAATCTTTGTTTGNAAAAAAACCAAAAACAAAACAAAACCAAGAGACTACAGACCAAGAACCAAGAGATTAAAGCAATAAATTTACTCAGAAGTGAATGCAACAGAAAGGGAAAAGATATGCTCTGTAAAATCTAACTGACCACAAATTCTCTTTTCTCCTAGTATCCAGCGGATTGCAACATCCCCTGCCCATGTTTTCCTACATGTCTTATTTGAATTCTATAGCTTTACCATGAGCTCTTTCTTGTTCTGAGAAATCCAGTTGTCACAAGATGACTACAATGCAGATGGCAGTGGTTAAAGTCCTGAAGTGTCTGTGTGCACACAACAGTGCAGAGAAGAGTCAGAGCTCAACATAAGCTGAACAGGTTCAGTTCTTGTGGTAGCTGAACTTAAACTCACTAACAGAGGTGTTTCAGGCTTTTAAGAGCTATGTACATATGTGAAAAATAAGGCAGAACTCTTGCAGGCAACACCTTAACTTCACTATAAAAAAGTGCATAATATATATTTTAAGCATCATTTTCTGTAGAGCAAATCTTGTTGCTCTCCTGTCAGTTAGTTTCCACTGATATTTGTGTGTGCTTTTCAAACAATAACAAGGCAGACGGTAATAGGGAGTTTAATACTAGAGATTGTCATCTGACCCATTGTCCTTTTTTTATTCTTCCTCCTTTTTTTTTTTAAATGAAACTGCTACACTTCAAGTTGTTTAGTTTATCTTGATTTGGTTTTTTGTTTTGTTTTGTTTTGCTTTACACATACTTACATGAAAGCAAGCTTATTAGCTGACATGAGAAACAAGGAACGAAATTAAAGTGAAGGCAATGTAACCCATAGAGGCAGAGAGAACTGATTCTGCAGGCAGAATCTTCTCTCCTATTTAACTATTTGTTTTCAGGATGTAAATCTCTCTAATCTTAGATTCCATCACTCTGGTAGTGATAATACTTAACATGAACATTGTTAGTGAAACAAGAGACACATCCTTTTTTGCCCTGGAATGGACAGGTTTATATTGAGATTATCCGCAGGTTTTCTCTTCAGTTTTTGTTGAAATAAAGATTACAAATGATCATATAAAAGTTTATCAATTTTATTGATGGTGCCAGACAGGTGACAATGTATGGGTTTTATTTGGTTTTTTTTCATGATTGTAATTGGAACATGTAATGTCACAGGTTCCCATTTTTTCCTGAAATTACATGCAGCCCTATTCTCCTTCTCATGTGAACTGCAATACTTTCTTCATTAGCATATGCTGTTAATATGTTCATTAAATTCATGTCACATTGTAATTAATCTGAAAATTATGTCATTTCTGCAGAACTTACAACCTCATTATGTTCACAGTATGTACATCACAGCCATTTTATTTCTGAAAGAGGTATACCTCTGTTTGGTTATTAATCACGGGGTCATTTCTGTCCAATTTACAGTGATTAACTCTTTACAAGAAATAATTTTGAAGCCTTGAATTATGATAATAAGGAATAAAATTATTATATGTTCTATATAGAGTAAAAAACATTGCATAGCAGCACTTATTTATATAGTACATTTAATAATCCATACAAAAAGTATCAGTTTAGATTCAGCACACTGAGGTCAATATATAAGGCTGAGCAGGATCAAAAACTTAGGAGTCCTAGAAACTATGAATTTCCAAACCAAGTGCTGATATTTGATTTATAAGGAGTAAGATAATAGAGAATCTGATTTCAAAGTCATACTGAATAAAAAAATTATTTACTCATGAATAGTTGTCTATATTATATAGATAGAACAAAATTATCCTAATCAGGTATTGCTGAAAAATACTTGTTTAAACTCCAGATCAACATTTCAGCCCACTGCTTAATTTTCAGCAATTTGTAACAAAATAAAAGGATACAAGACTATCTCTCCTTGTAGGTAAATGTTACCTAATGTTATTTTTCCTTAGCATGGTACAAGGGTTTTTTTTTCTTTTAAAAAGTATATAAACATGCTTTTAGGTTTGATTTTTCTGAGTTGATTTACACCAAGTATCTATTTATAAATGTAAGCAAACCTACTATTCTCATAAAGGAAGTATTTCATAGCTGGCTTTTGAAGATTTGGAGTCGTCAATTAGGGTGACCAACAATACAAATATACTTTATTAATAAGTAATTTGCAATTGAGAGTGGCAGGGATTAACATATAGCAGGAATGACCCGAGTGATATCAAATACTAGGACTTTCTGTGGGCCAGGGTTTCACACGCAGCATTTGGCACCTGAGCAGTTGATTGGCAGTATCTCAGCTACTGCCCATGCAGATCTGACACTGCCTTAGATTCTGAGCCCTTTGGAGGAATTGCAGCAAACAAAGGGCACATTCCAAGAACTACACCTTCGGTTTTTCAGGAGCAGTGTAGAAGCAAAGATCAAAGAAGACATCAGTGAATAAACATGTTTTAATACTTGATACTATGGTTCTCTGTGAATATTGATGGTTAATAAGATGCTCACTTTACTTCAGTGTTTCTAAGAAAGAGGAAGACCGAACGGTAAATTCTGGGAAAGGAAGTAATGCTTTGCAAGGTCCTTTTTAACTTCTTTTTGAAAAAGATGCATTAATCAAATACAGTATAAATTTTGTTTTTCTTCAGAGTTAGGCAAATGGAGAGCTTAGGCTGTAGCCTGCTAGTGAGACCAGTGTGGCAAACAAACTTCATAGTTCTGAGAGGAAACTCAGCATATTTATGAATGGGATTATTGGTGTGGTTGCTTGCCGCAGTAGGGAAAGGATTCAGTGTCCCCGGAGGCAAATTTCCAGTCCTGTGCCAACTCATATGATTATTTAGATTCTCAAAAAATCTCTCTGAAGCCCTGTAGTGGCACAGAGAATAGGAAGTCTGATGTTTCAAAGAGTTGTAGAAGGTGGGATATGAGAGGAAAGAAAACTTAGAAAATAAAGGCGAAGTTCATGTTAGAGAAACATTTTTTGGTTTTGTTTTTTTTAATGTAATTTAGATGAACGTGCATTCTTAGAAAAAATTCTGCACTGATGAAACAGAGCAAATAGTTATATTTCAAGCAATACAAAATACCTATTTCTCCTTTGCAGTAACAGGTTCTGACACAAGTCAGTGTGAACTGCATGTATAATAGATGCGTTTATACAGAAAATTAATTCGTGCGTATTATTGAGACCGTAAACGATAGAAGACATCTTTATGAGCACTGAACGCCTGTTAGCACCCTCATTACAAACAGCCACTTAGCCATGGAACAAAGCGTCGAGGGCAGCCGTACCAATGAGCCTCCGGCGGAGCTTTGGGCTGCAGGAACAGGCTCGGCTGTGGCTGCGGCAGGGAGCACCAGGCCGGGCGGGCATCCCCGGCCTGCGCAGCCCAGGAGGCAGCAGCACTGCCTAGGCGGGAGAGCGCCGTGCTCAGCGCCCTGCAGCGCGTGTGCCCCGCTGACACCGGCTCCGCTCCCACACAGTGCTTGTGGCAACGGGAAGTGTCAGAGCCTCGGGAGCGCTGGTGTGCGCTTTCTCCAGGTGTTTATTTACCCGCTGGGGTAAGGCGAAGCCTGCAGACAATTTAGCAATACTGAGGCTGGCGCATCGACCAAACACTTTAACGAGGGATGAATTACGACTTCCTGCGGCGTAACTGGTAGTTTTGTTCCTGAAGGAGTTCGCAGAGCCGAGTGGACTCCTCCGGGTACCAGGGCAAGCTCGGGGCGGGGGGCTGTGTAACTACAGAGTGCGAAAACAAAGGGAACAAACCCCCGGACACGCACACGCGGCTTGCGAGGGGCCGCGATGCCGAAAGGAAAGACCCAGGCGCGGTGCGGCGCAGCGCCGGCGAACACAGCTGCTTGCGTGCCTGCCTGCATCCATCCATCCTCCCGCTCCCACCCGCGGCCCGGCGGCGGGACGGGACACGCCGCTCCTCTCGGCTCCCGCCCCTGCCTGCCAGCAGAGCGAGCGGGCTGCCTCGCCTCCCTTCTCCTCCCTCCGCCGCTCCCTCCTCCTCCTCCTGGGGGAGGAAGCCGAGCGCTGTCGCGGCTGCGAGCGCGTCCCTACCCGGCCAGCGCCCCGGCGGCTCCCGCTGCGGCCCGGGCGGGCGCGGCACTGCGCAGGCGGCCACGGCGCTCCTGGG
>VYZT01015311.1:0-13521 GCA_013400735.1 Pomatostomus ruficeps | reverse complement strand
TGCTGCCGCGGGGCCGGGAAGGCCGGGCGTGCCCTGCCGGGGGTGCCCGTGCGGGAACCCGCCGCCCCCCAAGCGCTGCGAGCGTCGGGGGCTCTGCCTGGCAGGGGGTCAGCGCGGCGCCCCTCGGCAGCACGATCGCACCGCTATATATTGTAGTTTAAATGCAAATGATAGTGATGTAACGAGCACTACCGGGCTTATAGGCTGCGGAGTTGCTTTGTATGGGCACCGCTTCTCGGTGCGCTTCTGGATGGGAATCCAAGAGGCGTGAAATAGCCAGCACTGTTTCACGTTCTTCCGTGATATGTTGATTAAATTTAAAAAAAAAACAAAAAAACCCAACAACAACAAAAAGAGAAATCTTATTTTCCTGCAGCCGAAAAGAACAAACGTTTAAATCTCTCTTGAGCTTTATTCTAGTTTTTTTTCCTTTAATGTAGTTATTAGTTGACTAGCTCCTTGTATATATCTACATCATCTCATAATTTTTGTGAAAACATGTCCCAGTCTCTGTTCAAGAGTTTTATTACAAAAATTATGATGTGCCTGATACCTGCACTGCCAATGTTTTTCAGTACTGAAGAAACATAGAGCGGTCTCTTCTGCTAATGTTTGTTTAGATCTTGCTAAAACTTTGCTAACAGGCAAACATGGCTCCCTGTATTTTGCACATAGAGTCTTTATTTCTCGAGGAAAGAAGCATGCAGACAAGTAGACCTTAACTTATGACAAGTAACATTTAAGCATGATCTTCTGTTCTACCAGCTGCTCCATAGACAAGATCTGCTTGTTTACAGGAAGGAAAGAGTGTACATGAGGTAGAGAAGGAAGCTTATTTTGGCTTTTAAAGTAAGTGTACTGCTTAATTTTGTAGGCCTGTTTGGTTTTGGGTTTTTTATTATTTTTTTTTAAAATTTTGGTAGGAGCCTATAAGTCAACATCAATATCTTTAATTGGATTGGATTACTAATTATAGTCCATGTGGATAAATTTTCATTGGATGCAACCAGCAAGTCAAGTTCAAATAAGGGCCAAAGAAAAAGTTCAGACATAAGATGTCTCTGTTTCCTAGAAGGCTATGTGTATTGTTTGAATAACTCATTTTTTTTTTTGACTGATGTGAGTGCATGGTGTGTGTGTATACACAGATAATATTAACAAGACTGTCCTGTTTAAGACAGTTTATTCTGTGGTGCATTACTCTAACTAGGTTTGAATGGATTCAGTAGTCAGTTTCATAAATAGGTTCACAGGTATTTAAGTGTTTTTGCTCCCTCATTTGTTCTGCATTTTGGGGGAAGGTGGTGTGTTTTTAAGTAAAATACTGCCATTCTAGGGGAAGTAGGTGAGAACTCAGACAGGTACTACTTTTAACTTTGCCCCAGTTGAAGTAGATACAGTTACAAAGATTGGATATTGTTGACTTTTTGACACTGTAACAAATGCTTTGTGAAGGGGAAAATACTCTGGTGTGTTTTTTCTAAGCTTGACTCAAAACCACTTACTAGAGCTCTGCAGTTGTTTGCAACCCAAGCTTCTGTTTGCAAGATACTGACCAGAAACCATATCTTGACTTCCTACTGAATTTTGCAATAGAATGTGTATGACGTTTCTACTAAAACTAAAAGATCCTTCAGACTACTTGGAATTTGCCTAACACCGAGTGATTGTATGTTCTTTTACTTTCTGGGTGCACATTTTCCCAGTTTAAAGAGGCCTATTGAATAATAATTTCTATGCCCAAGAACGATTATTTGCTAAATAACTTTGAAATACTCAATTGTTTTGGAAGTTGTGAACCATTACTAAAGTGGTTTGTGTTAAAACGCATTTGAAATTTCTGTGCTGTTCTGAATATGATACAGTTTCTTGTAACTGGTTGCTTACAGTTCCATTTTGTGCTGTTAATGCAACAGGTGAAGTGGACTTGGCAACATGGTAGCCTAGCTTTCCATCCATTTTGAAACAGAGACTCAATATTCTTTGGCATCTTTTATGGTTTGGGCATGCTGCTAATTTTAGTCCACATTGGAGAGCGGAAGGATGTGGACATATACTGAGTGAAAACTTTGTTGTACCATACTTGCATTTTGACAGGGATAATGCATAAATGAATTGATTTCATATGAAAGTAATGCGCCATACTATAACTGCATGTTTTGCAGGGGTTTTAGTTGTGTGTATAACAAAAGTCTTCTGTTCTCTTTTTTCATTTTTCTGTTCAAAATATGCAATACTCCCCTTGTGAACTACAATAGCAATTCAAAAAGAGGGAAACAGTTAAATGTGTGCATCCATGAGTTTTATTTAAGGTTAAAAGGCTGCTTTTATTTTCATTATTTATATGAACTTTAAAACCCACTTCTTGTTGAAATACTGTCTTTTATACGAAAAGATTGCCAATTTAAGTGCCCTTTCAAATTATTCTAGAATATTAGATTAATTTGTGTTATCTCGGATTCTCATTCTGTTAGGATAGCCTAATAAGAATACCATGGAAGAGGCAGGGGGTGCTTTCTAGCACAATATGTAGTTCAGGAAGTTTTGCCTTGCTTGTGAGGAAAGGTGTGGTTTCAGTGAGAAACTTGCTTGTCGACCAATATGTTTTCTTTTTGCTGTACAGAAGACACTTCCCCAGGATCACAGGGTCTCCTTGGCAAATAAATGTGTTGCGCTAGTTACTCTTCTTTGTGACAAGTTGTTGTGGTATAGAAAAGATTACTTTCTAAAGATAAGTTACACAATAACTGGAAAAGCTGATTCAAGGTGTTTAAAAATTAATCTGTTAAAGATAGAGGAACAACAAAACCCCCCAAAACCAACACCAAAACTCCCCAAAAATCCCAACCCAAAAGCTACCAGCAAATAACAAAACACTGAATGTGAAAGTTAACTTTTTGGTTTTTGAATAAAAATTCGTGTTTTGGTTTATATGTTTATCTTGGGTAATTGTATGAACAACATTCTGGACTCCCTGTGTAAAGAGAAGAGTTTGTAAATGGAACTTATTTATGCAAATCACTAGTACGTATTAATAAAAAACTGCAAAAAAAAGAGCAAGGTTGTAGTAGATGATTGTTTGGCATTTTGTCCTTGTTCCATTATTCTAGGTCAGTTTTAAGTATGGGCATTCAGGTAGTTTTGATGCATGCCAAGGATTTGAAACAGGTTATTTTTGCCTTTATTATTTAAAGATGTTCAGGTGTAGTAGGAGCATGTAACAAAGTGGATACTTCAACACCCCCCCCCCCCAAGATTTAATAACATTAAATGTTGCAGTCAAGAAGAGTAAGCATATTTGGCTTGTGTATGTGAAGGTGCTTACTTTTGCTCAATTTAAATGTTTCTTTGATTTTTGATGCTATTTGTGTCAACACTTATTATGTTTAGGATAAATAAATTAACATATGTTGAACCCATATTGACCAATCTTCTTTTTCCACATAGTTCTATGTGAGTGTCTAAGTGTGAGTCATACTGATCAAAAATAGCATTAAGAACACATTGTTGCCCTGTGATTTTTTTTCTCTCTGTAATATCCTGACTACAGAACAGTAGTGATTTTTAAATTCCCTTAAGAATGCAACTGGGACCTCAATATTTCATGTGCATGTCTGAATGACTTGACAGCATGGGTTGCCAAACTTCCCTGCATTGTCCATGTGACGGAGTTGTTTGAATGCCTCCTATATCAGGAGCAGAGATGAAGACCCTGCTTCAGCTTTAGATCAATGCAGATCTGACCACTGCCTTTTTGTAGGTGTGGAATGTCAGTGCCCAAGAGTCAAAAACTTCTTCTACAGCTGGTTTAACACCACAGAATTAATGCAGCGCTTCTCAGTTGAGTCTCAGCAATCTTGCAAAACAATTGCTACCAACACACATTTATTTTTTTCCCTAAGCATTAAGTGTGTTTCTTGAGATATGTAATTATTGCATCTTGCCTTGTGAGCTTTTATAGAAATTATTATATCCTTTTCTAAATGTGTTGATACACTTTGAGACAGAGAATTAAGGTTGTACATGTGAATTTCATGTAATCTGGCTTTTCATGTAACATTTGCCAAAGACCTTCACCTAGTGAGCTCTGCATCTGTGTGTAAGTTAGGGTCGTAGAAAATTCCTTCTGTCCTTAGGGAATACAGACCTCAAGTTGATGAGAATAATGCCTTTTGTGTGTGAACAGGAAGATCCAAAGGTTTTAGGTTAGAAGTTGATTATGTTCTAATCATGTTGCAGTGTCAGGATTTGACAGTAGGTTCAGCAGTGTTTGGTTGCTCTGTAGAAAGGAATCACAAAGTTCATTCCTATTACAGACAATTCAGAATTTGATTTGTTCAATGTAGACATAATAAATAAAACCCACTATGTGAGAATTTAAAGGACAGCTGTTTGGGAGGCATGTCACTGAACTTTTCTCATCTTTTATATTAATAGTTTGAGAACGCTTTATTTTCCTCAGTACTTTTTTGTTACTCATGAGTAGTACACTATTGCTGTTTTTTATTCAGCTGTGTGCTTAGTCTTTTATGCATAATATGGAGTTGTGCCGCAGAAAAGTTACCATCACATAAATAATTAAATAGATGAGTTTAATGAAACTTTGATTTGTATCTCTTGAAAGTTATGTTTAAAAATCTCTCATCTCAGGATAGCTAGGAATTTTCAGATTATTTGAGGTTTTGAAAATTAGGTTAGTTTTTTTTTCCTAAGTCTTCTAGACATAGACAATTAATTTTAGTTTGTTTTAAAAATATGTGACTTATGTTTATTTTTTCTTCACTGTTTGAGTAATTTCTAAACTATATTTTTAAAGAGCAGAGGAACTTTGTGTATAAAAGGCAGGGATTAGTATTCCTACATGAATCCATGGCAAATTAAACTTCATAAAAGCGTTTTGAAGGGTTGAGTGAAGTAACATTATCATAGCTGTGATACTCAGCTCAACCAATCCTTGATTTGACTTCCTCTGAGTCTCAAAACTCTCCCAAGCTCATTGTTTCAGTAACTTTTTTTTATGCATCATTTTAGCCCTCCCTTCATCTTTTCTACTTAAAAAGTATTCTTTGGTTACATTTAGGACACAAACTCTAGTAAGTTTTATCTCTGCTTCTGTCTGCTTTTCAGCTATTGTTTTGTGTGATTTGAGGAGGACAAAAAGGATTTAAAGCATTTTTGTCAACAAACACAAGGCAAAACAATGGGTTGTTAATGTTTCACGTGGGATAAGTTACATTTAGAAACTTCGTTTATACCTTGGCAAACAAAGGCAAGGGTGGCTTTTTCACCTTGCTTTAATTTTACCTTTGTCCCTTAAAATAACTTGCTTTGTCATTATAATAGGAAATAAAATACAGAATGATGGTTTCTTTCCTTATAAACTTATTTAGTTGCATAATCTAAATAAAACATCTAACTTGTGTATTAATATTTCAGTGTGCCTGCATTCTTTTAACTAGGCTTATCTGAGCATATATTAGTTATGTGAAGCTTTTTGACATACTGAAAGTGAAAATAGAACGCTGCAAATATTAAGTATACACATAAGCATGCATTAAAAAGACCTATTTGTTTTCCAAAGTATGTTGGTTTTCCTTACCACAAGGTGTAGGCAGGGCCATTTTCCTATCTTATCCCTCATTATTCCAAATCAAAACTTGTGAAGTAAAGTTTTTGCAATGCCTATCATGGAGATATCTTGGGGTTTTTTTAATATTTGTTTTAAAGACTGTGAATATGTCTACTTAAACAGTACTTAAGGTATCTTTCAGAATTTTAATTGTGTGTACATGAAATTTACCATTTTGTAAATTTAGGATCTATTTTCTTTAAAACCTATTTTTAAATTTCTTTGTCTTGTCAAATTAATTCATCTTTTGTGTTGTTTTGATATTGTGGGGTTTTTTGTATTTATTTTTTTAATTTTCAATTGGCTCTAATAAGTTGGACAAATACTATCTGCCTAGAGGTTCCTTCTTCCTCAGACTAAGATGTGATAGTATTTAAATCAGACAGTATAACCAGAATTCCAGAAGAGGTAGTTTATAAAAGCCTGTATAAATACTTCATACTTTTTAGATAAAACACTCAGCTGAATGTGATTCTTCCATTAGCAGTATAGTCTAATTTGATTTAGCAAGTTTTGTGGCAATCTCTGTTCTGTCACATAGTCTTTTGTGTTATTTTTGATGATGTGCAATATATCCTCTAATTGTTTGGCCAGCTTTGCTAGGGGAGGAGGCTATGCATGTGTTTTTCATATAAATAAAACCTGGATCTCAGCTTCCATTCCTAAAGATAACTCTGTTTTTAGTTTAGAGCCTTGACATTTTGAATTCCTTGCTCTGGGAGTGCAACCTGCATTGGAAATAGTTACAGCCTGCTCAGTTGTTTGGGAGGAGTCAAACCCAAGTTTGAGAAAAACTCTTAATAGCTGGATCTGCTACAAAAAAAAAAAAGCCCCCAAAGCAAGGAAACTACCATGTGTGTGATGGAAGCCTCTAGAGGATGACTGAGAACTGCTTTTTTGATGATGTGTGTTTTGTGTGCATGCACAAAATGATTCAGTTGCTCTTCTGAAATAAAAGGAGATAAAGATGATGAGATTTGGCTTTGCTTACATGGGGGACCAAAGAATCTCATTGAGTCAGGCAAAAGGAATCAGAAATGTTCACTTACTGTTGTTTTTTCCCCCAAACATTTTACTAAACAAATGTTTACTTGTAAAAAGTGAAAATGGTAGTACTCACATATTAAGAGAACAAGGTTGGATGATTCACGTAGTTGATAGTGATAGTTGATAGTGGTACAAGAAGTTATGGGGATCATCTGTGGAAGCAGAAATTGATCCTGTTGGTGTTCTCTCTGGTAACTTGAGTTGGTAAATGTGAGAGTATCTGTTTTTTCTCAGCTCCAAAATTGTTGAAAGTAGAAGCCTGTGTTTATGAAAGTTCTTACAACAGAGAACTGAATCATACAATTTATAGTGAATTTATGGGTGCTGTCTTCTTTACTCAGCTGTCTCTTGTCATGGAGAGAATGAGAAGATGCCCAGATTCCAAGGGAGTGTTGTCTGTTCTTATGAATCTCAATGATAATTCACTTGCACATAGTGGTTGTTAAGTGTAGACCTGAACCACCGTTTTTAGTTCTTCTGCTTGGAAGGGATTTTTTCCTTCTCACTATTCACCAGGTCTCTGTAGGTAGCTGACTGCTGTGATGGGCATAAGAGCCTCCTTTAATTTAAAAATAGAAGCTGGGGAAAAGCTGTCTTTCTACTGAATCACCCATTGCTCATTTTAATTGTTGATCTTATAGCTCCCATATAGTAGCATAATGAAGTAAGATGATTCTTCTCTATATTGCTGTTATTCTGAAAGTTCAAGATGAAAACTGAGGTGTTGGCTAGTTTTTACCATGGCTTGGGGAAACTATGGGCCTTAGCACAGGGATCTAGAACTCTGTTACATGTAGTGGTCTCTGCTTAATCTTTGGTCAGAAAGTTGCCTTTGCAACCTTTACAGCTAAGAACTTAAAAGTATAATAGTAGCTCTTTAGAAGTGTGCTGAGTTGTTTTATCTTACACTACTAAAGTGGCTTAATAACTTCCCGAAGAAAAAAGAAAAAGTTGTACATTTTTTTATGAGATAAAACTCCCCAGCAAGTGTTTGCATAGAATCATAGAAACGTTCAGGCTGGAAAAGATCTTTCCAGTCACTAACCTAATACTGCCAAGTCCACCCCTAAACTGTGTCCCTAAATTCTTCACATCACTGACTGTGATGGAGTAAATTTTTATACCTGCATCATGAAATATGCTGACAGTGGGTTCTAGTATGTATTGTGCATATACATGACTATCTGATTCTGTCTGCAGAATACACACAATATACTGTTGGAAAAATATCTTCCAAGTTTGATAAGATACAAAAAAAGGGGGAAAAAGAGCAATCTGATGTTTTCTAGTTGCTGAAAAATATATAAAAACAAGTTCTTCCCTGTAGGAAGCAGCTGTAGAGCAAAACATCTTCAGTTCTTACGTATTTTTCTCCTGTTTCTGTGGGTTCATCCTGTATAGCAGTAAGGTAAACTGTAAAAATTACTGCTGCTGAAAATACCAGCTGCTGAAACTTCAAGTGCATTGGGAGAGCAAAGTTGATTGATAACAAGTATTGAAGTTCTATGCCAGATGTGTAGAGTAAACATTTCTGTAGCTTCTCTTGAAATAGCTGAACTGTAGATTAAATGCTGTTTTTAGGTGAGACTTCTTGTGTCCTGTGTTTCAGACAACTCCTTTACATCTATACAGAATTCTTTATTCCATCTTAAGGGAAGAAGGTTTCTGTGTGACTGTTTTTCGTTAAGGCCAGTTTTGGTCATGAGAAGAAGTAATTCTCAAAATTCTGCTCTTCTGCAGCTTTGCTGAATGACTTTAAGAGTAAAGGAGTACAGCTTTTAGAAAGGCTCTAAGGCATTTAATAAGGGATAATATTACAGATGCTTACAAATGGCTTCTTGAAAGTGTAGTGTGCACATATAACCTTTATTTTCATTAGTCTTTTAATGCTTTGATTTATCTCCTGCGGCTTCCTATGTAATTCAGCTTGAGTTTTAATTACCTATTAATGGAGCAATCAATACAACCCTAGAACTGTTGATAATTCTAAAGTTGTTTCTGGTAATACTGTGAAGCTAATCTGGGCATACTACAGCTAATTTTATCACCATATTTATGTGATTTTTGTATTTCGGGGATTTTGTTCACAATTCATTAAAGCAGTACATATGATGGGTGGGATGCAAGCCTACAGACATACACTTGAGGTTGTTTCAGGAACTGTCTGACATGAAAGTCGGTCATAGATCAGATTTTGATTGCATAACACTAACTTAATTGTAATCAGTGGGTAAATAGAGAGCTTCAAGCATGAATTCATTCATAAATCATGACCTGATTGATCAGTCTGTGGACAGGCAAGATTATTGCTACTTAGTACAGAAGTTAGTTTCTTATAGCTATGTCTTTACCAATAAGAATAAATCAGTGCACTGTTCACAAGTGCAGACCAAAAGTGGAAAGTACATTATATTTGCCAAAAGGGTAAAATGTATTGCAGCATATGCCAGCCCAAGGTAAATACTGAGTGTTGCATTGCTTCTTGTGTCTTTATAGCTGGGAAAAAAATTCAACTGTGATGGCTTCTTAAAGAGCACAGTGAAAGTCTTGTAGAAAACTGAACTTAAGTTGGTGTTTGGAAATTGATGTGCTTACACTTCTTCCCCAGAACAGCTGCTCTTAGGTCACAGTTGTTTGACACCCACCTCTGGGCTTTGTAAGGATTTATGTGTTTGTAATAAGAGCTGATGCTGTGCTGCAATGATCCAGACCGGCGGAACAGCAGCCTGTGTTCACGCACGTGTCTTACTCTGTCAGATCTCTTTTCATGCACAGCTGATAGACTTGCTTATTTAGTTTGAAACATGCAAACAAAAGTTCTGATAATGTCTGACCCAGAAATTAACTCTCACACTAGCAAGGTGCAGGGTGTGGAAAGGCATGCTTTGGTTATTTCTGTTGTACTGGCTTGTGTATGACATGATGCCTAAGCAGCTAAAGTTAGATCAATTACCATCAGTAAAGCAGTCTCATGTCCTTCCGTAATGTTATACATAACATTTTGTTTTTGCTCTTATGAAAGCTTAAGCAGGGTGTGTTTGTATAGACACAGGTGTGTGGTGTCCTGCTGAACACAACAGGGTACGGTGCCAATGCCAAAAGCTGTGTGTCACCTGCACAGGTGTCACTGCCAGCTCTGCCAGTGCTGTGGGGATGTCCCAGAGACTCTGTAGTCAATATTTCTTAAACTTTGCAGTACTAATGAGTTTAACATTGTGATTTTTACTTTTATGCAGCCAAATTGCTGAGTGTTTTTGAGAAAAATAGTTAAGTGAAAGCAAGACTTAAATGAGCACACTTGAGTGTTTCTGCAAAATCAGGTTGTACTGTATTTTTGTTGCATACAACTTGAAAAAAATACTCATGCCAAGTTTTATTTTGTATGTTATAGCATCCGTACAGAAGTAGCCTTCCATCTAGCTGCTGTGTTGTGCAAATACACATTTTTCAAATGATAAATAAGAAATAACCTGTATGTCTATAGTGGTTCCATTTTTAGTTTGTACTTGATTGTGTCAAAACAGCTGATTTCCCAGTGCTTTCATCACTCACTTGTTGCACAGATTGCTTCTAGTACAGTCATATTTGTTTCTTTCCTGTTCATATTTGTTGGTCAGTCTAGTAAATGGATACGTATGGGCTGCTGTGCCACCACTGTGTACATGTGTGCTCCTGTGTGTAGAACTGTAGAAGGGTGTTCCTCCACCATCAGAGAAATCCCCATTTCTTGGTTTCCCGTGCTTTTCTGGATGAGCATTATTTGAATACTTCCCTTTATTTTGAAGGTTGGAGGGGAAAGGCAGTTTGCTGGCAAAAGGAAACATCTCCTGGCCTCAGGCATCTCTTCCTACTTGATTGTAGTGCTATTTATCCCATCTTCACAGCTGTTAGATATTCTGGGAGTGAGGTGGTCAAATGAGAGGGTTGTGGCTTCTGAGAATGGTATGTCCTATTCCGGGACTAACTTCCCTTCAGTGCCCTGCAGGCTGAGGTTTGTAGGGAAAAGAGCACTCTTTTCACTGCCTGGCTTAAAGCTTTGAGCAAATGTGCACTCTTTATAAACTAAACATTAGAGGTGTTTTTGGTTAATTTTTACTTATAAGAAGTTGTTTTTCTGTTGGTATACTTGGAGATTATGTGGTTTTTGAGAAACTACTGTAAGTTTAGGATTTGTATTGGCTATAATAAAGTTATGGTGAAAGTAACAAGAAATTGCTACAACCTTTCATTCCATTTTCTTGCACTCTTATTATGATTGTAGGTAGCCATCATAGAGGAAGCACTTGTCCATTGCATGGCTTCTGACAACTGTGGGAACAGGGAAAGGTCCTGTGTGTTCAGAGCTGGGCCGGCCTGTGAAGCAGTGCCGGCAGCCTTTCATTTAACAGCATCCTGTGCATTAGTGCGAGAGAATTCTGCTGTGTGCATTTTATAGAAGTGCCATATGACTTAAATTTTAACACATTCTGCTGCTTCTTAGTATTGTAGTGTTCATGGAAATGTGCTGTATGACTAGAAACATGATTGTGTTATACAGTTAATTAAAAATAAAGGCAGATTTTTAATATGAGCTCAGTCAGTGAAATACATCAACAAAGACTTTTTTGTTGGCTGTCAAGTGAGAAAAACAGAAAAGACTCAAATTCTTTCTCTAATATTTCCTTCCAGTCTGACTCAACAGTAGAAATTGTGAAGAGCTGCAGAAGAGAAGCCAAAGAGACAAGCTGATAACTCAAAGAAATACTCTTTTGAGTTTGGGGTTCAGAGTGGAGTCATCATGAGCGATGTTACCATTGTGAAGGAAGGCTGGGTACAGAAGAGGGGTAAGTTCTACCTTTTAATGGAAAGTGCTTCTGATGTATCATGCACTGTGCACAGTGGCATTACGTGGTTACATGGATGAATGTTCTTGATTTATCTTCTGGTCTGGAGCAAGCTTGTCTGACCATATGGAATTAGTGGCCATTAAGGCCTTGTCAGTATTGATACGTAACCATCAGCACTGCCCCTGTTTGTAGGGGTAGCTGTCAGTGCAGACGAAGTTGGACTCAGTAATTCCCACTTCACCTTGAACCTTGTTGCTGCAGCTGCTGTTACCTGTGCATCAGGCTGAGCTGGCTGCTGTGACATCTGGAAGAGAGAGTAATAGAGGTGTGCAGTCAGAGGTTGCCTGGAAGCTGCTGTAGATGTGATACTTCGTGTGAAACCTCCTAGATGCCAAAATCATTCAGTGTGGCTCAGCTTGTATTACAAATGCGAGTAGCCCCAGTAAAATCAACATAATACTTGTGTAAAGTTCAGCATGCACCTAATTACTTAGCAGACCTGGATGCCATATGATTGAAGAATGTGTTCCTAACTATAAGCCAGTATATGGCATGATTTTCTGTTATATTTGAATTCCTGCGAATGTTTGAGATGTCTCTAAAATGTTTCACCATGTGATTTACAAATTTAGGGAGGTTGCTGTATGTTCAGCTTTGAATGTGAAACCTCTGGCATTCATATCATGTGATGAACTTTGGATGAAATCTTCCATGCTTCATGCTGCTCTGCTTTAGGTTGTGGGGGCACACATGATAATTTTCAAAAGAATATAACCTCTGTCACAGAGAGAAGGTGATCTGGATTTTAGGGTGATTTGTGCCGTGAGTTTCTGTGATCCTAGCCCAGAAAGATTAGACTGAAATAGTTGGAACAAAATTACCCTTTAATTTACAAAGAAATGCTTTACTTCAATAGCAGTGTGTGAAGACAAAGATCATTATTAACTTTGTTATTGCAGATTGACATTAAATGTCAAAGAAGGCAAGATAATGAGAGAAGAAGTTTATTATTCTTTTATTATTCCTGCATAAATTGTATTTCAGGATGCCTTATGGGTATTATAGATGAAAATGAGCTAAAAACTATGTTAAGCTTAAGGCCTACTTCCCATTTTGGAGTATATATCTATATTTATAACAAATAATATTTTACATCACAGGAACTATTTAAAAATTTTAAATTATTTTTCCTTTCCACCTTGTTGTTTACTTAATTTGGAGATCTGATTTCCTTTTTTGATTATTTCATATAAATTTCTTTCAAATGTATTTGAATGGTTAGGATGCTCCAAATAATTTTATTTTACATTACACTAGTTCCTTCATGTAATATTGCTCATTCTTCTTACAACTGCAATCAACTCTGTGAGCCCTGGATATGCATATCTTAATTAGTGGGATCCACAAAAGGACAATGTACGTTGAAACTCGATGTCTTACTTAATATTTGAAATTCTGAAATGTAAAATAAAGGTTTTTCTTCTGACCTTATTTTATTATCTATTAATGGAAGAAAAGCCCACTGAGTTGACATTTTGATGTCAGTTTTGCTAGTAATTGTTTTCTTTTCTAAGTAAAGACATTTAATGACATGCATTTTTTTCCTTATCATAAATAACTTTGAATTTATGGGGTTTTTTTTCCTCTTGGTGTAGGTAACTGTGTAGGTTTTAGTGGGATTTTTTTAAATTTGCATCTAATATTATCCTTAATTTTCTTTGTCTGAGTTATTATGGTTGTTGGTGGGTTAAAGTGTTTCTTTTGTTTGTTTCTGAAAACGAAAGGAAAAGCATGGTTGTGTTTCACAATGCTAAGGATTTGTAAACATTTCATTCAATGGTTATACATTTCATGTATTTACAACTTTTACTCTGACCTTGCTCCGGAGCCAGAAAATCAAAATTGTTAAGTGCATTTGTTACATGTTGCCAAGAAAAAGTATCCAACTTTAATCTATATTCTGAAAATTGGAATATGCTCAGTAGACACTTATTCTGGCAGCTAAATATTCTCTGTCTG
>VYZT01015302.1:49891-108163 GCA_013400735.1 Pomatostomus ruficeps | reverse complement strand
GCCGCCGCCGCCGCCGTTGCCAAGGAAACCGAAGCCCCGCCCCTTGCCCGTCCCACCAATCCCGTGCCGCCGCTCCGCCCGCCCCGCCCCTTCCGGCCAATCGCGGGGCGGGTACTGGGGCGGGGCCCGCCCGAGGCCACGCCCCCGCCCGCCCCTCAGCCCCACTGCGGCCGGGCGCTGAGGACTCTTCCCGTCATTTTCCGTGGCCAGCGCCTGTGGAATTGTATTTTGTTTTCAAGCGCTGCCCCTCTTCCTTGCATAGCAGCAACAAGAGTGCCTGGATAAATCCTCCTGAGGACTGCGATTAACACAGAAGGAAACCCCTAAGTAAGAGCGGTCGCCCGAAGTGTCCGCAGCGCCGCTCGTTCCGACGCGGGCGCTTTGGCGGAGTAGGGAAAATCCCAAATCCACCCGTCAATGCAATGGCAGCCGCGGAGCTTTGGGAAGAAGGCAGCTTCTCCAGGCCAGGCACAGAGTTAGCAAACACACTTCGGAAATTGTTTTTTTGCTGCGTTGCACAGTCCCATCAGACTGGTTCTAGGTCTGCTGCACAAATACACAATCATGTAAATCACTTTAAACGAGATCTGAAGAGGAGCACATACGGACAAAAGCCCAGTCTCTTTCCTACCACGTACTTACATTTAGCTGCCAAAATTGTCCTCGGTTCTGTAACAGTGAGTGCTGTGGCTTCCCACAGTAAGCGGCACTTGGAAATGCTGACAAAAAGACACCTCCAGTTTTTAGCTGGAACAGCAGCAGGAGTTTCCTTCACCCTCCCACCTCTGCTGAGGGATTCACAGGATGGAAACACTATTCCATACTCATCCCGTGGGGCCTGGCAGTGCAAGCCAGCTGGGGTAACCCATTTCCCCTATGCTCTGCCTCGCCACGGTCTGGTATTTCTGTAATTCCACATTTTAAGTGCCTTTTTAGGTTTGTCCGTCACTGTTGAACAAAGATAAAACAATGACTGAGGGGTGGCGTGCAGTTATAATGCACTTTGCATTGACCTTCAAAGCTCAAAAACACTACAAATATTCTGTCTACTGTTTGGCTTTCTAATTCTTATTGTTGCTTTCATTATTATTAAAGGTTTGAGGTAAATTACAAGTGTGATTTTGTATTTCCTGTATCAAGAAGGTTCTGACTAAAAGACGAGATTCCCGTGCAGTGGCATTATGAGCCACTACAGGACAAGGCAAGTAGCATAAATACCACAGTGAAACTCTGGGATGAAGCACTTTCTAAAAGCCAGTCAGGCTGGGAGATACATACAGGGTAGAGGAGGGTGTTGTCTGTGTTTGATATCAGTCCCACATGTAGGGAGCAGTTCTGAATTCAATGGAGAGCACAGAAAGGTAAAGGCATTTCTGTAAGCAGATCTGAAATGAAACATGCATTCTTCATTATATACACGGTGTTAAACCTGACAGTCCTTGGTGAGAAAGCTCTTCCCCTGTAAAACAAGCAGGACGTAATGAACTGTGGGCATCTGACATTCATTTCCTGTTAATCTACACCTGCTTCTGTGCAGTTCTGGTCTGCATGCATGTGATGGTATGCAATGAGAGGCTCATTATAACCTTAAGCTTTTTGAGGTAGGGTCTGGTTATTGTATATGGCATTCCCTTCTTTGTGACTCATAGTGCATTGCCCTGGCATTATTTACATAATATGATCAGTTTTAAGACTGCTTTTGTCAGTGAAAGCTTTGACAAACACTAGAGAAGGAGTTGCATGGCTCAGTGAATCACCATGAGGAGGGTGAACAGTACTGCAGAATCTTAATAGCGCATTAAAACCCATTTAAAATTCAGATTCAGTGTTTCCCAAGGAGGAGAGAGCACTGCTGTTTGCAGCTTTTAATGTGTACAGTTTTTTTTCCCTGATGCTGTGGACTGTGTGTGCTTTTTGAGCATTAAATGCTCAGTGGTAAGCACAGAAGAGCATTTTTCAGCTGAAACAAACAACGCCACCCCAAAGCATCTTAAATGTTAGAGTATATTGCCGGTTCATCTTTATTAGTACACCACCCTGTGTTAAGCAGCTGGGGGGTTTTTTGCATGATCATGTATGACAGGCTTCACCGTGGATCATTATATTAGTAACTCAAGGCCAAACAAACACCATTAACTCAAAAATAACCACCAGTACTGTAACTTTTATTTGCTAATAAATATCTTAATAAACAGGCTTACCCCATCTGTAAGACCTGATAATGCCTCTTAGGAAATCATAGAAAAATAAAATACAATAATAATCAATAACTTGTACTTTGTACAAAAATCTCATTATGTTGCTCAGCAGGTAGTTTTGCCAAACCCCATATTCTTTCTGCAAAGAGATGGCATATGTGATGCAATTCACCTTAAAAACACTCTAATGTTGAGAGCTGAGCATTCTATTACACTATTAACTTGTAGGCATGCCAGCACATGAAAATTTACATGAAACATCATAGTATCGTAGGAATAGAATCATAATAATAAAGTAAAGAAGGTAACACCACTTTCCAGTAAATAATAACTTCACGTCAAATGCAAATTCCCCTTGGGACTGCAAATCAGTAGGGCAAGCTCTTTATTTCATGGATATTCCTACAGTACTGTTATAAACAGGCAAAAGAAAATGCAGCATGGGAGATACATGAGGTGAAGAAAAGGAATTTGGAAGAGCAAGGCAGTCCCAGGGGGAAGCAGCGACTCTGGCGGGGCCGTGTCCGCTCTCCCAGAACGGGCAGGTCCAGCGGGGTCAGGCTGATGGAGCTGTGCCCCAGAGCCTCCGGAGCTGCTCTGCTGGGAGATGAGAGCTGAGCACGGAGCCACAGGCAGCTGTCATTATTCAAATGCGCCTTGGTTAAAGAAGCAATGGCAAATCAAACCTTAGCAGGGGTTTCTAAAGAAAAGGTGCATTTGGGACTACTGGTGAGGATACGAGATCTGTGCTGAGGCCATGGTTGGATTTTGTAAAATAATTTGCGAGTATGATGAGTATACCATTGCTTTTGAAGCCATCTACCTCTGAAGTTTTGACATGGCTGCTTAAATATATAATCTAAAGTGTCTGTCATCAAATATTTATTCATATATACACATACATTGATACATTTTTATGGCTATGCTAGAACAGCAAACTATGAAGAGCAGTCATATTTAGTTTTGTACAATCTAATTTCACAGAAGAGACAGAGATTAAAACCCCTTTTAATTCAGATACATTTAAAACCAACACACAGAAATAGATAGAGGCTATCCTGAGAAAACATACCAACCACGTTATCTTCCAAAAGTAAATAAAAGCTAATGTTTGGAAGGTAGTAAAATATTCTTTCTGTATTTTTTTTTCTGAAAGTCAAAGTTTTGTTTTTTAAAAAAAAGGGATGACAAAATCAAAGTTGTTAGTTCCAACTAGATCAATGCATGTTGCTTTGCTAGAAAATAAACTATTGCCATTCAGTAAACAGGGTTTCACATGATCTTTTAAAGATTTTTCTTTTCCTTGCTAAACTGCAGGCGCAATCCTGAGAAGTGCAGAGAAGTTCCCGAAGTCAGTAGGATTTATACCACACCGAAGAAGAAGGAGCCCTTTTAATATCTCTGGGTTTTCAGTCAGGGCAGGGCTGTGTGAGATGTAACTGACACCACCAGAGAATGTTGATATCGGCCTCAACAGAAGCAGAGGGAAGGCTCTAGGTAAGAGCAACAAACACTGAATCCCCCCACCAGAGCTAACAAAGAAACAGCTTTTCCCACTTTTAGTGTGAAATAGACCTCTCAATCTTACTTAGAGAAGTTGGGAGAAAGAATTGCTGCAGAAGAAAGGGTAGTAAAAATGCTACACTGCCATTTCAGAGCTGACTGTTTCTCGGGAAGAGGCAGATAGGGAATCATGGTCATTAATCTGTAAAATGCTTACAGGTTTCCTTATTAGGAATCTTAGGATGGTTTTCTTCAGATAGGGAATTAATGACAGAATCCAATAAATGAAACCAATAAGAGGGCATTTGTTATTTTATTTGCTGTTGTGCCATTCATTAACTGGCAAATATCAACCCTTAGACTGCAATGCACCAGGAGCATGAAGCAGCTTGTTCAAAGAGGCAAATGATCAGCCAGAACTTATATTATGAAAGGGAGATCGTATTGCATCATGGTTTATGTTTAGGAAAGAAGAAAGATAGAAAAGTCCTATATGTTTTGTAGGTTCTGTTTGTTTGATGGGGATGGTGGTTTCATCCTGAATTTAAATCCCAAAGTTTGGGAAATTATCTGGGGGGAAAAAACCCCACAAACCCAGACCATTTCTGCTAGATACTCTATTAGATGTGTAGGTCATTTAGGTTACTAATTCCAAAGTCAGAGTTGACCACTCATTCCAGAGAAAACAACAAACACTGCAGCATCCAACTTTTGTACCTTGCAGTTGATCTTTTCCATGCTGAAGGTAACCACAGCCTATCTGATCACATCCCTGAGGTAGCAGCCTTGTCTTTTAGGCTCAGTGCACTCTCTTCTCCCCATTAAATGAGGCCCTCTGTTCCACACAAATCTGTAGAAACCTTTGATTCAAAACCTGTTTCTGTCAACTGACCTCTTCCTGTACAACTGACTTTGGATCATGCCCTGAGGGACCAACCTGTATCTCAACCTGAAATGCTTCAACAGAGAAATTAAAACCAGCAAAAAGCTTTAGCAATCCATTTGAATAGCAAGACAGCTCGTATCCAAGTAAGTGCTGGTTCTCTAACAGCAAATTAACCATGACAGCAAAGGAGAGTCTGTTTGGAGAGCTGGAGCCTACCCACAGAATGTATGGACAGTGGGCTGCATCTCCCTGCCATGGAAATCAGTAACAAACTCTCATCAATTCAGATCACAGCAAGATTATTGCCTACAACCTTTAATTCCTCACAGTTACAACACTGTCCCAGGAATTAATCAAGATGTTGGTTAAAATCATTCAGCAGGATTTGGAAATACTGGGCGTTTTAGAGCAGATCCTGCCCAAGACAAAAATGGAACTTCCCAAATTGACATTTAGTGGATAAAAGAATCTCCAGATTTGGAACACTGGCTGCACTTTGTCTTTTCCAGCTAATCCTATTGTACACAAAGAGACTGTGATGGTAAGTTATACAGCTCAGAGCACCCAGCTTCTCAAAGACAAAAATTAATAATCCTATTATGCATTTCCTTTTTGCCTCTTAATAATTTTCAGTTAAAGCTCAGTCTGAATGAAAGAAAACTGAAAGCTCAGTTTCTAAGCCAATATTAACTGGAGAGTTCTACTTTTTACTGTTTATTTAGGTTCCTCTCAAAAAAGTAATTATGTAGCAATAAGAACAATTAGTCAATTAGAATTCCATCTGCTGGACATTCTAATATAAATGATGACAACTGTACCTGTTTGTTTTGTCCCAGGCTGGATCCTGAAAATTCAGGAAATAAGACTTTTTTTTTCCTTCCTGTCACTCAGAGCATTATGTGGTGATGACTATGGAAAGAGTCCCTAGACTGTTTCAATGGGCACGTTTTCATCATCCACAGTCAGAAATGAATACTTGGACTCCAAAGCAGATTTCTCCCAAACCTGATTTTCCAGATTCTAGATTCAGGATTACTTTCTCCAGAGTCTCTTGACATCCCATAGTTCAAAATGCACAGATCTGTATTTCTCTTTGATTTGTGCGTTTTCAGTCTCAGGGTTTTGGCTTACCTACCACTGAACATTCATGCTGCTGCTGAACAGTTCTCCACTGAATTGTCAGAAATGAAGAGGTTTTAGTATAATAAAGCTAACTATGTTATCTCATGCTGTTTTACAAATATTTTATAGGAATTTTGATTTTTGATTATGCCTAACTCTTGTATAAAGTCCCATTTCAAATCAGCCTTTTTATATGAATAAAGCTGCACAAACATGTAACTGTTTACAGATTCAGTTTCTGAGATGGCACTGAGGTGTGTGCAGAACTAGTCAAAGTTCTCAAATACAGGTCAGAATTTTGGAACAAAGTAGAACAAATGTGAAAACTTTAAATTACTTTGAGACTGATCTTTTTAGTTCTATTGTTCTCCCCGTAGCTTCACTGTCAGAACTTGCATTTTTTATTCCAGTTTAATTATTCAGGTAGGAAAATATCAGATAATATGCTAAACCTTTCTGGAAGAGATAGGTACTTGGGAAATCTCTTGCAGGAAAGGAAAGTAAGATGTATTCATGTAGGATATTTAAAGAAACATACACACAAATAATTTCACTGAACTGGTGTTACATTATTTCACATATCAAATATGGAAATATACTTCAATACATTTTTTAACCCTATGTTTTTCATCAGCCATTTTTGTTGGTTTTCATTTCTAAAATTCAGCATATCTTTTTATACTGTATGTTGGCATATCCTTACTCATATTCCCTTGAAAATCTTCCTCATTTTAACCTCCTAAGTGTCTATAAATGGCTATTTAAAAGAAAATAATTTATATACTCTGTAAACATCTTTGGTGATTTCAGCAGAAGAACTCAAAACTCTTTACAGCATGGACGCCATCTTCCTAGTCCTGCTGGCTCGTGGGCACCCTGCTTCCCCTTTGGGATCACTAATTACTCCAGTAATTAGCTGAATGGAAGAGAACCAGCAGGAAGGGGTTGGGTGAGGTGGCAGCAGAAGGGTGAGCAGGCAGCTTGCTCTAAGCCAGTTTGAAAATGTTTTTTCTACCAGTGGAGGAAAGGAGAGGCCGTCCCTTTCCAGCTAACAAGCCAAGGAAGTTTGGGAAGAACTATACACACACAGTGCATGCCACTAGGAATCTTAAAAGCCAATGGAGCAAATAAACCCCATTAGCGTTGTTGGTAGCAGGTAATTAATTCTTTAGGTTTGAAAAATCTGACATTAGGATATACATTCTATTTACAATTCTTTATGTACATATAGACAACTATTTTATAACCACATGTTCAACATATCCTGGTCCATAATCTGAGGAATTATATACAACACTCATGGATGAGTAGTGTGCACTACTAATACAGGATGTGATGGCAGATGATTTGTGTGAGCTGTAACACTCACTGACAGCTGGCACTGTCTTATGCAACTCTTACGAGTTTTTGTTAGAGCTCCTTGGCACAGTATGGACAGTTCTTCCCTTTTTACCATATTGTAGGTTCCAGGGAGTTTGTTTTCCTTTTCAGTGCTGATTCTTTTGTCTCCCCAGGAGATTTCAAGATCATTGTCCTACTAAGAGCTAGCCCAGCCCAACACATCTTTCCCTCACTCTCAAAAAATAATTGTAGTACTATTATAAAAAAAGAAATTATCTTTGTCATTTATTCGGGGAAGGTCCATTACAATTGCTGAACAAAGGTATTCTGGAAGAAAACTGTTTAACAGAATACAGAGTTCTTCAACCATGTGCAAATGCCACAAGTGTCTCTATTTTTAGTGTTTTCCCTGGAAGATGCAATGGAAGACAGACTTTTAATTATGATTTTAACTAAAGTAATGTTGGATTGGATTAGAGGCAAATCCTCCTTTCCACTCTTTGAGGGAATATTCCAAGACAGAGTGAGCCCATGACAGGGCAGTTACATAAAGAGAATTCTGAGCTGCCAGAACGTGTCCCATGGAACCATTCCATCGACTGAGGTAAGACAGGGCAATAAATGCTGCAGTTTACAGCAGGGCTAGCTAGAAATGAGGATGAGGAACTGCTCATCAGTACACGGTCAGGTGTGTTCTGTGCTGCTTTACCTTGGTGCCTGACATGGTCCCAGGGGGTCATTCTGACATGGAAATGGCTGTGGTTAATGCAGTGTCTCTGGGCACCTCCTCAGTCCCAGCTATTCCTCATGGTAAATCTCAGCTGATTCTGGATCAAGGGGGTCTGTGTTTGTTACTTATGACCCATCTTTGCATCCTGTAGGAATCTGCATTGAAAAAGGAATTCATGAAGCCCTGTGTTAGGCTCATCATATAAAAAATGGCAGATGGATAGTCAGCCTTAAATGATGTCAAAATCAAAGTACTGCAGTCTGTGAGTTCTGTGCCAGAATAATCCAAGTAATACCTAATACAGTGTTAGACACAGAATGTTTGGCCAGAACAACTCACTCATTTGAATTTATTGTTGAATGCACTATTTGCAAGTAAAGGATTGCTTTATGCTGGCTGATGTCCTGAAGCATGGCACGTGTCTAAGCTTTTATGGGACAGACACTGGACCTAAGTTCATGGGAAACAAAAAGGATAAATTTTGAGGAAAAATTTAAATTGCATATCTCAATTCTCTTTCTTTCACCTCATGGCATCCCATTGTTTCTCAGTAATTCCAGTGTGCAAACATCTCATGAGTAAATTCTGCTGAACCTCCTGCTGTGCCTTGTCCAGTTTGAACACCATGAACATTACAAACAAGACCCTCTCTTTTCCCAGGTGCAGCATAAGGACTGGATACAATTAAGGCATGAGATTCACCTGACCAAGTACAGGTGCCTGAATCGATGAGCTATCACTGAATGCAAAGGAACAGGTTAGAATTACTTCTTTATAACATCCACATTTTAACACCTTTTTTTTTGTTGCTTGCATATCACTTTATTTTGTGAACTTTCAGTGAGTACTTTTAGTCATAAAGCGCTCTGTAATGTGGGCCAGATTCTCAAAACCAGCCTACTAAAGTTGCTTAAATTTGTCAAATTTAAACACCAGCTGCACACTGCAATATGCAGGATAATTAGAGCTAATTTTCTCCTGAAGAAAGTATTTCCTGTAACAAAGAAAGCTACTCTAATTTCACATATACATTTGTGGCCTGTACAGAATTAAGCTCACATTTGAAAAATAACACCTGTTCTGTTTTTTTTGTTTGTTTGTTTTGTTTGTAAATTAAAAAAAAATAACCCCCCCCCCAAACTAAAGCAAGAATAGACTTGGAATCAGCACAAGAGCAAATAAAATATTTTCAAAATGGGGAAAATGTAAATTTGACCAAGATAACTGTTAGAAAAGTGTCATACTGCACCACAACAACAACAACAGAAAAACAAAACCCACAAAATCCTGGATTTACAATGTTATTAACAAATGCCCTCACTCAAAGAATCCCTTCTTCTTTCCTTTCTGGTTACCCAAATCTTGTTTATATAAAAAATATATCTGATTAATAAATGTTTTGATTTTGTTATATTTTTTTTTCTATTGAAAAAATATTTTCAGTAGTGTGATAAATTTAGAAATTAATTTTCATGAAATATATCCAGGTTGTGTGCATGTAACAATGAGAATTCTGCATCCTAACTACCAGGAATGAAAAAATTGGCAAAAGACAATCTGAAAGTGCACATTCATGGTTTGGGTCAGCTATGAATGATTTTGAAACCCTATTAACAAATACCAGACTCATACCTCCTCAGTAATGTGTTTAATTGTGAGAAAGGCTCCTTCCGCAGATGTCCTGTTATTGGCCGTGGAAGCAATGATAGGCAAATGGATAATAAAATGATGAAGCAAAATCAACTTTTAAATTACTCTGTGGTGTGTTAGTATTTTTAGAAAGGCTTCAGTTAAGTATGATTTTCTTTCTGTAAGAACACCTCTACCAAAAAATTATTCAGATGTGGAATTTGGGCAGAATTTTTCAAGTGACAGTCACAAAAAAGAACAAACACGTCTTTCCCCACTGAAGGGCTGTGATCCTGCAAAAGTCCTGTGCTGATGAGTTCAGTGGGACTCCTCATGCTGGCAAAATTACCTTTGGAGCTACAACAAGACTGGGGCTGCCCTTCTTTAAACAAGCTCATCAAATTGGCATCATGGAACAGCAGTGACTGCTGATCTTTACAAAACTTGCTCCTCAGTTAAATCTGCCTTTTTTTTTTAATGAAAGAAAGAAAAATTTACTTAGTGCACTACTATTACCTCACTTAAATTAATGAAATTATTCCAACATAAAGTGACAACAGTGAATCAGGCCTCATGTGCCTTACTCTGTGATCTGGCTGGAAGCATAATCTTTTCTGAGTTGCTTTCTGATTTTCATTCCTTGTCACTGATATACAATGGCAGCATTTTCCCAGACTTAGGAAATACACTGTGATTTACAGGCTGTAAATTAAGCTTTAAATACCATTATGATTACACAAAGCAGTTAGCTCATTTTGATATACACATATATTATCCTAATTACCCAAATGCACATTTTAACAGGAGAGCTGTAATGCTTGAGTATATTGGAATGGCACAGAACTCAAAAATACTCTCCAAGCTACACAGCAGTGAAGAGAAGCATCTGCACAGGGTTACGTGTGCCACAGATCTGCGTGGGATACTCCCAGCATGCAGCCATGGTGCTGCCCCTGCTCCCAGGAGTGCACATCCCATGCCAAAGCTTGGAAATGCAGCCCAGCACGTCTGTGTCAGTTATCTGAATAAAACATGGAAGCTGGAAGGCTTAGAGAGGTACAAATACTATGTTAGGCCTTTGCTGATGTTTTCTTGCACGTAAATATGGCTATTGAAGGGTTCTAAAGGGAACAGCTGGGATGTCCTTTAGAGATCTGTACGAAACGAACAGCTGGCCTGGAATGACCAGAGCTCCCTTTCCGCAGAGTCTGCTTTTTAACTTCTGGAAGCAGTCAGAAGCAGACTCAAGGCGACGTGTCAGCACAGTGCTGTCCTGCAGCTCCTCTCCTGCCCGTGTGCAGGAGCACTGAATCCTGCAGCCCGTGACTCCCAGCAGCAGTGGGGCTGCACCGCTGCCCTCGGCTGCAGGAGGATACAGCCGGCGCGCGCCCACGGGAATGATCCCATCACCCCACCCATGGCTGGCCCTCTGAGGCCTGCTGCTGCTGCTGGAGTGATTCCCTATCCAACAGCAGAGCCTGCATGTTTGAAACAGAAAGCTGTCTGAAATCTACGTGTCCACAACAGAGCTGACAACCGTGTTTCGCATGTGGTTATGGAAATGTTACAACCAGTTTTCCAGTGGGTATTTGCCATGTAGTAGAAGCAAGTGCTGAGTATTACATTAAAAAACAAACAAAAAAAAGGTTCTAGGGTGGTGAGGAATCCCAAGGATAAACAAGTTTTCCAACCTAATCTAAAATTTAAAGCATAAAAAGTGTCGAGTGCTAAAGGAATTGAAAATCAAGAACCTTCCTCAAGATTCCAGACAGATTACTCTCACTATGCTTCCAATTATTCACACGATGAAAACTCGCTACGTAAAATCATCAGTCATTTCTGCAAACAATACTAATGTTTTGAGGCACCAGCTTACCAGCATTCAAACTATTATTAAGTAATATAATGATAGGACCCATACATTTGGATTTAATCAAGAGATAAAATAAATATTTATGTTAAACTTCTTTTTGATTGCACATTTGGTATTGGAAGTTACATGGTCACAGAACATGAAAGAAGTCAAATACTTTTTGATCTACCAGCAAACTCTAAATACATCGATAAAGAAGCCACACCAGGCCAAATAGGTTACTGCTTTCAAGTAAGTCCATGAAAGTTTCCCAAATACTGTTATACAAAGTTACACATCCATGCTCAGTTATTCTTCAATGTGTAGCAAGAGTCTTGCAGTCGGCCAGGATTTTATCAGCAGAGAACTGGTTGAGGAGCTGTGCAGTGTGATTAAAAATTCCAGTTTGGAAGCATTAACATAGAAGTACTTGTACAGTCTGAACTGGAGAGTGCAGTTCTTCAAGTTGGGAAGAGCAGGAGGGAAGAATGAGAATATTTTTCCATTTTAGAAATGCTGAGGCACAAAACACAGTTGCTTCTATTACTTTCATACATGAAATCCTTTCTCCTGTATGTGCATCATGTGTAACCGCAAAGTCTGTAAACTGCTGACTATTCGTCTCTGGTGCCCAATGAGTGCAACTCCAATTCTTCTAATGTCACTGCAAGATAAAAAGTGTCATCTTGGATGCAAATATGGTAAAGCCTCCTGTGCACAAAAGAATATAATTATATGATGACTTATTCTCCAGGACAGTTTACCTTCCTGACCAGGGCATACAAGAAAGCTGCAAATGTGCAAGTTTGCTGCATCTGCCAATTTCAAGTTTCTAAAGACAGTCATTCAAGAAAAAGAATATAATAAAAAAAAATGTAGTTAGAGCACCGGGGCTTTGTGATAATAATGGTCAATTAATCTTTCCAAATCTCAAGGACTAATCAGAGAAGTGAGTTCTAATGCCCATTTTTAGTGATGTGATATTAGCAACCATTTCCCACTCATACTTGCAAAGGATTAGTGCTTACACACTCAGTATTGCAGTTCTGAGGCAGAAAGAACAGAGGTTGTACTTCTGATGATTTGGGCAATGGTAGTGAGAGAAGGTCTAAAGATTGAATTAGGAGTGACTCTTCCAGCCTGACCCAGACTTCCCTTCCAGTTTCCCTTCATCTCATCTAGCCCTGCACCCCAGGGTGGGCAGCTCCTGTCACCCACAGAGCTCGACCCTTTGGCAGGATTGGAATCAACAGCCCTCAGAGCTCAGCACAATCCACAGATCAGTTGTTCTATAAACATCCCTGGCTGCAAGGTGTGAGAAAGATCACAGAGGGGACAAGGGCAGGAAACTTCAGATACGGCTTGTCAACTGTGCAAATCCCACACGGGCACATACACAGATCCTGCCTGCTTAGATATCCTCAAAAACTGTAAGATGGTACAACCAGTAAAGGAGCTCATGGGATGAGCCTTTAGGAGTTTCAGACCTGCAGTTCCAGATATCTGCCTCTGTATCCTCAGCTGAGGAGCCACTGGATACCTTGCAACTATTACGTGCTTGGGGCTTAACATTCACATGGGGCATGATCCACGACACTTGAGGTCAGCAAAAATACCGAGCATCTGAGAAGCTAAAAGGAGTCAGCTGAATGAATAAAGCTTCATAGCAGAGAGTGCTCTCAGGCATGCAAGACCAATACTCAGCACTTATCAAGGAAGGCCTGATAAAGCACAGAAAGAAGCCAGCAGGTCTTGGGTAACACAGGTTATTTGAAGAAACAGGGAATCTTTCAGAAACTTGAAGTGGTTTCTAAAGAAGGGAAGTAGAAAGGATGATAACCTTAGATTAGCTGTAAAAGCACAGTAAGGCAGGCCAATGCCTTACTTGAGGAACAAGCAGAACTTGAGGAACAAACATAAAAAAATCCCCCAACAAATAAAATACAAAAAGTAAAACTTATAATAAATCATTCTGCAAACTCACTGGGTACAAAAAACCTGCCAGAAAGTTTGCAGAGTCTAATGATGATTTGGGTATAAAGGAGCACTGAAAGAGTGGCCATTGTTGGAAGACTTAACCATTCAATTGAGTTGACATTCGCTGTGAAAGAAGTTGAATCCCATGGCAGATCCTTTCTTGGGGATTTGCCAGAGTATCTGTGAGGTTGAAGTGACTGCAGGAGAGGTTATAGGACAAACTGAAAAACAAGCAACAACCCATGTCCAGAACAAGACTGTATTTAGGAAAAAGTTCCAAATGAAAGTGAAGATGAAATAATGGAATAATTATCAGGATTGTGAGAGAGGGAGTTATCAACTGTGCTCCACATGCTTAAAAATTGTTTGGTACCTGAAGTAGGGAGCGTGGTGCCAAACAGAATGATTCCAGGGAAGATCTGGGGAACCACAGATCTGTGAGTCTGTGATCATTACAGGACATAAGAGAAACTACAGGAAAGTACAAAATTACTGGATTCTTGGATAAATGAGCTACTTGAGTCACCATGGCTTTTGCAAATGAAAGTTCTGTTTTATAAAACTACTTGTTTCCAATGGATGAAGATCCATTTGATACAGCTCACTTGGATTTCCAAAAGCTTTACAGAAAATTCCTCACAAAAGCTTTATGATGAAAATGAGGAGCAATTTCTGTATAATATACAATGTAACTTACTATGTAGCATAATGTGGTCTTTGCATGACTACATAACTGCTTTAAAGACAGGAGGTTAGGAGTAAATTGTCAGGTTTTACAATGTAGTCACTGATATAAATCCCTGTGCTGGGATAATGTTGAACATTATTGTTCAACAAATCAGTAAATGGTCTGGGAAAACAGGGGAGCAAGAAATGGAAAGCTCAGCTGGTGAGGCTGAAGTGTTCAGGGTGGGAAGAGCAAGGCACCACGGTGCAGAGTTTTGGAAGGATCTTACAAGCCTAAGTGACGATGCCATAATGCAGTAGATGGAATTCAGTGTAGGTGAATGTGAAGGGACACATGTGGGAGAAAACCAGTCCTAACTTTACATGTAAAATTCTTCAATCTCAACTGACTTTCATTATTAACACAGGCAGTCCCAGCATCAAATAAAAGATTGGGAATTCACGGGAAGGGAATAGAGAGCAAAACAGATCCCATCATCATGCTACCACATGAATCCAGAGTTTGCCCAAACACTTCTATATTTAGTGCAGGGTTTTCATTAAAAAAACCAATAGGGTGGTGTCAGGGATGCTTGGAACAACCTCCTAATCAGGCCTGACAAAGTCTTGATGATATTCACAGCAAAGTAAGGAAATACTTTTGCTGCTGATTTCAGTGGTCCAGGTCAAAACTGATTCCCCAAGAAACACACTCATCCCTGGCCTTTGGTTGTGTTTGGTGTGGTCACAGGGTGGAACTGTCAGTTCTGGGTCTCTCCATCATACATTTCTCTCGTGTTGTTTTGGGAAATAACTGCATTTGTCTTTTGTTAGCTGAGGTAGGAAAGGAAATGAAAGCAATGAATACTCCACAATATCCGTGTGTCTGCAGCATCCAAACAAATTCAGATTAACTAGTCACTGTAGGGATAATATAGATTATATACTTACTCAATATTCATTCTTGAAACCATATCCAAAGTTGTGAAACCTGCTGCCATGAAGTTGTTTTTATACTGACCCATTTTTATGGAATCCAGCCAGTCACTGACTGAAACAAACAAAGGATATTCTGGAACTTCACCAGGTGAATCTGGCATTCTGTAAACAAAAAAAAAAAGGCAAAGGTTACCAGAGAAGTACAAAATATGACACCCAATTTACTCTGGTAGACATTGTTTTTACTAAAAGGCAGAAGGAATGTGAGAGGAGTCTGAGCTGTAAAGGTCAGATCTTAACTGAGGATCTCTTTAACCCGGTGTCTAAAACTTATAAATCATGTCAATCTGCCAAGCTGCACTCCTTAAACAAGGCTTTTACTAAAGAACTGCAGCTCAGGAACACACTGAGGAAAAGGCCTCTCCCACTGCACTTACTTTTGTTCCACAGAATGTTTCTTTGCAGATCAACATGTTCAGGATTATAATAATTTGTTAATATAGTAGTCAAAGTAGAGGACAAAGAACATTTAACATAAGATGCAATTAAAGAAAGTAAACCACTATGAGATGATTTTTACTTCTATCTCCAACCCCTACCCCGGATGGCTCCTCATTGTGGTACCATTATGCTACAGGAACACGTTGATTACAGTACTCAAAAGCTAAAACTCACCCTAAAAGAAGCAAAAAGAATATTATACCTTTGCTTTTACATAAAATTACACAGAATAGCAAATAAAATTGAAGGAGCTAATTTAATCACATTTCTTTCTGAGTTCTTTCCCCTAATAGTACCACAACTGAAACAGAAAGATGGAAAAAAGAGGATTCCAATTTTGGGGCTTTGATTTCCAGTCTTCTGTTGTGTGCCACACTTGGGAGGGCTCACAGCTTCCACTGGCTTTATGCATTTTGTGTCGAGAAACTGTATGAACAAAATGCAGAAAATGCACACTGCTGTTTGTAAAACCTTTATGATAGTCTTTAGGAGAAAGACACAACTTATTGAAAATGAAAATGTAGACAGCAAAAGCCAGCCAACATTAACTGGTGGAACACAACTTCGTGTGTAATGTAGGAAGCAACACAGCCTCATGTCCTAATGTACCCAGTTTCACCCACACATACTCAAATACATTAAGTACAGTGATTTTCATTCATATTATCTAAATGATAGAGAGAGAAACTGAAGGACAGGAGAACACTGCTAAGTACAAACTGTAATTAAAGACCTACCACGATCCCTTCCCACCTGAATTACTCTGTGATCTACAGAATAACTGCTGACCTTCTAAGTTACCCAACAACTGCATCAAGCATTCTCAGATGAATGGAAAAAAACTTTCCCAAGCAGGTGAAGTCAATCATAGTTCAAAAAAGGGTAAGTTTTTTAGATGTTTTTAGATGTTTTTTTTAAGTTTTTTAAACAATGATTCAAAATAAAAAGAGATAAAAATACACTACTCTGATGCTAAATGAAGTGATCCAAGTACAAACAGCAAGTCATATATGTATTTATATGCATATGCACACAGAGCCTATTAACTCTAGGGGATGATATTTAACCCCATAAGTGCCCCTAGCCTGTGTTGATGAGATGGCTGGAGCCCTAACTCCAAGTTTTCCTAGCAACCTCTCCATTCGACCTTTCCCACAGCAAGGTACCAGCCCCAATCTTTGCCTTGCTGCTCAGCCTTTCTCAAAAGCATTTACAGATTCTCAGCAAGCCCCACTCAGGGCTCGAGATCCCCTTATAAACCCAGGGGGTCTCCATGAAATCCCTTTTATCTTAAGGTGACTCTGAGTGAATGAAGAGTGAGGCCACCTGGACCTTCCCTGGTTTCAGCTGCTATGCAGGGACAGGTTGGATCAATAAGCCTACAAATACTGACAAATTCTCCCACCACAGCCTTGCTTATCCTGTGGCTGCATTCATTTCAGTAATATTATTAATGAAAAATCCCCCTGGGCAGCACTGTCAAAATTTGTTGTGGAATGGTAACAGCATAATCTCTCCTTTGGTCACTGCTGCCATTTTGCTGCAGATAAATAAAGATTTAGCGAGCTAAGGCACAACTACTTTCTGCAGGATATTACTCCAAGGCAGTTCAGAAATTGCTTGAGCACTGTCAGATGGAGAGACAGGCTGTTGAATAGAGAAAAAATATGACAAAGAGAAAACACGCACATAGGAAAAACACCAAAAAAATGAACAAAGAGATTCACAAAGATTAAGGATACACAGTGCACAAACAGAACTCAGACAAAAATAATAATAAAAGAGCCTAATATAATCTGCATGGGTTGAGAAAAAAACCTCTTTGTGCAACAGTGTATTAACAATAAAGCAAACCTTAAAAGGGTCGTAAAATTATTTGAACCTGCATGACTCTATGAACTCCGAGCTTTATGGTTCTCCCATCCCTACTTAATGCCCTGAACACATAATGATAACCACTGTGTGTTATTAAAAACCAAATGTACCAAAAAGAGCCTTACACAAGGACGTCCTCCACTAGGGTATGAAGGGTGCTGGGGTTGCGGATCAGCTTGTCCAGGAAGCTGACGATGTCACTGAATTTGGGACGGTGGCTCCTCTCCTTCTGCCAGCAGTGAAGCATCAGCTGGTGAAGAGAAGCTGGGCAGCCCATGGGAGCTGGCAGCCTGTAGCCCTCCTCAATGGACAGTATAACCTGTAGAAACACAGCATGTGGGATCGCTGGGAATGGGGTTAAATGCTCAAAGGATGGTGTGACACTGACAATTAGGAACCAGGGATGATGAATTATTAATGGCACAGCCACCCTCACTTTGTGCATTGCTGGGGCTCCACGCAGGGAATCAGGCCTGGCAGGGGCGTGACCAGAGGAGACATGAAATATTTTGCAGGCATAGGAAACACAGAAGGAATGTTTTTAGGCTCTCTGATCATCCTCTTCAAACAGCTGAGAAAGGAGGAGGGGAATAAGGAACTCACCAATTCCATTTCATCCACTTCAGGGGCCAGAAACTCACCTGGTGTGGCCACTGCACCCCAACATGCCCTAATATTTCCATTCTGACACAGTGTTTGTGTGTGGCAATGACAACCAAGCACTACAAATACACATTGTGGCCCCTGACAAATCTACTTGGTGCTCACATGTTTCTGCTGATCCTTAGGGTATGATTAAATCAGGCAATGTCCCCCACACTGTGTTAGAGCAATGTTATTTTGAACAGTTTCCCTCAGAAACCTAGATGTCCAAGATGTTTATGACTAAACAAAAGTTAATAAAATTGTGGTATTACCCTAAAGTGAGTGAGAACTTCAAATTCAGCAGATACAGAAAACATGTTTGGTAAGGATTTGAAAAGAAACAGGTCTGCTGCCACAGGCAAATCACAAGTATGAAAAATTGCAGTTGATCAGAGTTGTAGGAAACTTATTTTTAGTAACAAGGATAGCAAAAAACATTGTTTGAGAAGAAGAGTAGCATCCTGGCTTGACAGGAGTGAGCAAAAGTAGGTAAGGTCCATGGAAAGCTTCATGGATTCATCAAAGCTTCATGGTTTCATAAAAGCTTACATGGATTCATCCCATGTAAGATTTAAAAAACATGAGGACAGCTCAGGAGGTTCTGCATTGAGTGGTGACAGCAGTGGGGATGATGATATGAATTACAGAATTACATAGTCAGGATTTATTTTTGCATAGAAAAGAATGCAAAGCTACTCAGTGGCTGATCAAAACGAAGCCAGGGAAAACACCAACCCTACCACACATGAATAACCCTCCCACATAAAAATCCAACCGTACTAAACATTTCCTAATGTACAAATGATTGTACACAACATTTATAATCCCACAGTGCACTCAGGAGGAACGTACCTGCTGCATTGACACCCCCTCTGCTGTAGGGAGACATTCATCATTTTCACCCAGATCTGTGTACATGCTGCAGACATTAATGCAGCTGGGAGGGGTTACATTAAACTGCTCACAGCAAATCAATGTTTTACAGCACCAACTCTGGCTCCAATATATTCCGTCCTATTATCCTGGAATATATCCCCATTCTCTGTTTGAATTCTGAGTCACTGCTGGCTCTGCTCAGCAATGCCTAATGTTTCTGCTGCTAGCATTATACAAATAAAACAAGAGCAATGAAGCCACGTTCGGACCCGAGCTCCCCTCGACGGCGTGGCAGGAAATGGAACACGGCTCCTGGAGCTGCTCACAGCTGCTGCGCTGTGGTTTATAAACACAGGTGCCTTGGTCCCGCCATGTGCACGCTGCTGTCACAGGGAAAAATGCCATCCCACTGCCAGGGAAACGTTTCCTTCAGAGCCTTGCCTCCAATGATGAGAATGCCCCTGCGGGCTCAGGATAGGTGAAACTCAACCCCACGTGCATGGAATTTTATTCACATTTGTCTTTACATTTATTATTAATGTAGCTCAAGCAGTTTGTCAGAAGCGGGCTCATAAAACACTCCTGACAGAGAGGGGCAGAGCTTAGTTGGTGCTGGCCACTGAAGAGGCCATCCTCAGCAGCCCAGAAATGCAGATATCACAGACTTTGCATTTAACTGTGCCTGCTGCACATGAGGAATTTAGGAAATGTATTTTGCTTTTAAGGCAACAGGAAAGCTGCTCTGCATTTATGAGACATATAGCATTTGCTCAACACAACAACAGAGGGCTGATGAGGTTTTGCTGAAGCAATTTATTCAGGAAAAACCCAACAGCAACCATAATTTTCCAGACGTATTTTCTCTGCCACCCTCTATTTTAACGTATCTTTGAAAATGAAGTCACAGTGCATTTTGTTTCCTCTCTTGTTCAAAAGGAACATTTCAGTATGAAGAGAAATGCCAGCTGGTACTGGGATAATTATAATTTCTTATTAATACCAGCACATTTTAAAAATAAACTGGAAATATTGCCTCATTAGTATCCCTTGTGAGGCAAGTATTATTTTTAGAGTCTAAGAAGCAAGAGTAAAGATATGAGCAGTGTCTAATACTGCAATGGGAATCGAGTCTCAAAGGAAGAATTAGAGCTTTTTAGTTCCTTATTTATTTATATATTTATTTTAGCTCTTGCTCTGCCACATGCATAGCACACATCTCTCTGTTCTGAGAAATCAGATATTCATGTACTTAAAAGAGAAGAAATATTACATTTTCCTTGGTAATATAGAATTATGTATTATAAAACATCTAGAGATTATACATATTAACTCCTCTCAAATGCCTTTTTCCTAAGCACCACATTAATTACGAAATCTGCATCTACAAGAAGGATACAGCAACAGCTTGTTTGATGTTAGACATAGCTGTAAAGTTTGACCATGGAAATAATATGAAATATTAGTTATGATACCAAAATTGTCTGAACAGTATTTTATGGACTTCTACATAAAAATTATGTAAGTTTAATTTCAAAACAATTGGCAATTGGCAAAAATGCCATCTGAAAATGAAGCTGTAATCTTCCTGATAGTTTCATTATTAATAGTAACATAGATCCTTGCTTTCAAAAGTTAACTGACAGCTTTTTTAATGAGACTGAGACAGAAGAGGGTCCAGAGGGACATTGTCCCTGTGTCCTCCTGACATGTGAAAAGTCTACCAGGAGGGAGAGGCAGCTGCTCCTGCCTCATGCTACAGAGCCAGTCCCAGGCGCCTGCCAAGTGTTTTGATATCTAAGGGTGGAAAGAACTATATTAGGATAAGTTTTTTTAAAATTCATTATTACAAGAAACTTTGAGGAGTGTAAGGAGTTTTATTCTGTTTGCTACAGTGGTTTTCTTGCATACCAATTATAATCCATTAAATATTCTTTTCATATTTTTTCCCCTTCTTTTTGAATACTGTAGCTCTGGAACATGCACTAATTTATCCGGTGGCCTCTAACAGGTGTCCCAATAGGCTTCGCTCACAGCTGTTCTACAAACCAAATGCATGGAATATAAATCTTCCTTCCCTCACATGAGCATTAGCAAGCCAGGCTCTTAGCACAATCTGTTCATCAGTACACTGGTTTCCTTGGAAAGTTCGATATCTTGGCTAATGTTTATTAATTAAGCAATAAGACACGACAGACTGTGCAGCAGCCCTAATTAATGGACACCTCTGGTGCCTGCCGCACATCTAAGAAGTGCATTAATCAGCACCAACACAGTTTGGAAGTGACTTACCACAATAATAACATGGTTATTTACTTAAACAAGAGCGTTTCTCAAACTTAGCAACATTTTAAAGCCTCTGCATTATGCCATATACAGTATTAATTTTATGAGAAGCATTTTTCAACTCAGTTTCCTTAAGTTCAGCTTCCAAATCCTTGCTCAGGAATATGAATAGAGGATGCTGGATTTGCAGAGGTGTTAATTCATTCTGGATACCTGTGAGCAGCTGCAGTCCCTGAACACCACACTGGGTTTATTTAGGTGGCAGGTACCAGTTTAAAACTTCTCACATCAGCTGTATTCATCACTTCCCTAGCCATGGTCTAAAAAATTGAGTTCATTTCCCAAAGTTGTATAACTGGGAAAGCAATTGGTAAAATGGAATGGAAAAAGAACCCCAAGCCCCCAACCCAGACCCGGCTCTGCGGAGTTTATGCTTCAAAAACTTTCGGTCATCTACCAAAACCCACCCAATTCAAGAAATATTTTAATTGCAATCTAGAGAAGAGCTTTATTATGATCCAAACTCAGTAAGTGTTTTAATGGCAATGTTAGCAGACACTTTAATGAAGCAGAACCTCTGACTATGCCCATGCAAGACCTTACTAACTCTTGTTTGCATCCTGTGTCTTTTATGAATCTGTTTAGTGCACATCCCTCTCTGCTGTTTTCCCTGCCATCTGTATGGTACCACTGAACTTTGAAAATATTATTTTTTATGCAAAATAAGCTCAGGTGAATTCAGGGCAGTTTATTGTACTAAAAGAACCATCCCAATATCCAGTAAAATCAGCTTTACGTTATGTCTAATAACTTGAAATTTCCCAATGACACCTGAAGTCACTGAATGTATGTAGAAGGTCACAGGTGCTCACTGCTCACGTTCTGGCATTGATAACCTGTGGGTAGGAGAAAAGGAGCCCTTTGTGCTGGGAATGCTGAACTGCAGGGAAAGCCCCCACCAATTGGCATCATCAGGGTCTGCAGCATTACTTTGTATTAACAGATACTTTTATTTTGGATGCAGGAGTAATTAAACGTTGCTAACTTCATACTATAGCTGCTTATTTAATATATTCTAAATGGAGAGGTTTGTGATAGTCTTTTTTTTTTTTTTTTTGTTTTTATTGGATTTGGTTGGGTTTTTTTTTTTTTTTCTTCCTGGAACAGCGGAATTATTTTTTTAAAATTAAAATCTCTCTCAGATCCTTATCCCCAAATGACCGATCAGTCTTAACAAGCAACCAGACTTGAAGAGCTGAATAACTTAGCAACAATGTAAAAACAGCCATCTGGGAAAGTCTTGTCAATTCTTCAGAACCAATGCAGGAATATTCTGGGCACATACAAGAGAGAGGTTAAGGTAGCTTGGCTGGTATTCCACATTTTGACACAGAGATTGATGGCTGGTGTGAAGACTGAGTGTACCAGTTTGAGCTGTCACAGGGACCCATCAAACAAGAGAATCTGTGAAAATTTAAATTGTGCTAGAGAAAAAACCGCCCCATTTCCCCTTTCTGATGTTTCTTTTCCTAGAACAAGCTCTCAATTATACTAGAAGAAAATTTGGTTGTTTTGTTTGTTGTTTTTTTTTTTTTTAAATTGTGAAGGCTTATTTAGCCACCACTTTTTGGAAAAAAAAAGAGAGAGAAAAGTCAGAAGAGAGCAGAACTTTGTTATGAGCGAGAACTATTGTCTTGCACTGGGGTTAAACCTATAGTTTTTAAGGCAAGAAAAATGCACTGAATTCTCAGAAAGGAGAACTGACAAATACATCTCTCATGGCAGCTTGATTCTTTCAGAATTTAACCACGGGGGCCCGCTGAAGGGCACTGTCAGACTGTACTGGAGGTGAGGGGCTAGCTCCATCACCAGAACAGTTCCAGTATTCCCACTGAGAACTCCATCCACGTGCCTATGATTCTTGGAATAGTCTTTACTCTGTGGAAGGAGCAGGTCGAGGTTTGAGCTACAGAGGGCCAAGTCTTCAGGTTGCACAAATTACCTGTGCCATTGAAACTTATGGTGATTTAAATGAGCTGAGATTCCACCCTAAAAGGGGATGAGACAGCAAAGCAGGGCAGGGAGTGGCAATAATTCTCAAAGCACTCTTGAAAAAGTTGCAGGTTAGTCCTGGGCAGTACTCACGTCCTGGTTGGACATCTCCCAGTAGGGTCTCTCTCCGTAGGACATCACCTCCCACATGACAATCCCGTAGCTCCACGCGTCGCTTGCTGAGGAGAACTTGCGGTAAGCGATGGCTTCGGGAGCAGTCCACCTGATGGGGATCTTGCCACCCTGGAAAACAGATTGGAAACTTGTCAGTGTGACCAGGATACAGAATAAAACATATTTAAAAAAAAAAAAAATCTTGGATTCTGAAATTCTATGGTCTGACTTCCACCAATTTGCCTTGCCAATTTGCTGCAAGTGGAAAGGAAGAAATATGCCCTTTTTATGGAATTTAAAAAAAATTTGATTTCATACATAGTCTAATTCACCAATACCTGCACTCTGTGAAAACAACTCAGTTCAAAAAGCAGAAGGCATTTGAGATGAGTAATGTTTGTTCAGTCATATAAATAATCAGAACATGCCTTTTGATTGAAAACATCCCAAGCCTTAAATTCCTAGTTCATTGACATTTAAGCTTTTCCCCTAAATGAAACAGAAACATCCATTGCAAAACGGAACACTTAAAACTCTTAATAAAATTATATAATCAGAAAAGAAGCTATAGGTGTTCTATACACTTTCAAAGCAATACATTTGATGAAATCTTTTAGTTTTTGCTGTGCCCTTTAAATATCCAGGTAGAAAACAAACCAAGTGTGTTTCTAAATAGGCATTTCCGTAGGATATTTTAACAGTGTCATTCTGCAGCCTTCAAATTAAAATCCATGTCCTCCCACAAAAAAAGAGTAAGAAAACAATCAACAAACCTAACTTACTGTTTGCAAGACCACAGGATGCAGAACTTTTCTCTGACATTAGTACCTTACACCACTGAATCACCTCTATTTTCTTAGATATAGTTGCTGTATGAAAACTACTTTCCCATCTCAGAAACAAAAAGCTATTTCCTCTCCAGACTGCTCATTTCAAAAGTATATTTTTTTTCTTTTCACGACCATACATTTATTATCATTCTCACTGAACTCTTTAGAGACAGAGAGCAGTATGGTGAAGGTGCCACTAGATGGTGGAAGGAGGCAGGCAGTAGAGCTGAGCTCACTCAGCAGTAGTTGCTTTCAACAAGCTGTAATAGATTCTGCTCAGTGTTATAATTGTATTTCTGACTGAAACAAAGGGGGAAATGAACTAGAACATCCGTTTGGCAATGAAGAGAGGCCAGTTAAAAACAAGTATGTAAATCTCTGTTAATTTGGTTTGAATGTATAAAAAATTGCCTGTGAGTTGTCAAGGCCTGACTTTGGCTGTTTGAGAACCTGTTTGTTCCACCAATAAATTGTTCAAAATCCAAGCTCAGTGTCTGTGGGGATAAAGTGTTTTCTGGGTATGAGACTGAAGAAATAGGGAGACAAAAGAGAGTTGTAATAGGATATTCTCCAAGGAAAGGCCAGGCTGATTTTGTGTTCTAAAGAAATTGGGTGAGAGCAATCGGTGTTGGACCTCACAGTCTGATTTCAGTGGTCTTTTTGTGGAACATGCAAGTCCAGGCTTCCTGAGGTGGTGGAAAAATCAGCTTTTCAGTGCCACAAATGTACACCTTACACTGGAGTGTCCAACCAAAAGGATTTACCCTCTGACAGATAGAGAGTTTTAGGGTCTAACTGCAGAAGATCCTTCAGAAGTATCTCTTCACACCCCAGAGTTATGGGCCTTGTCCTTTTTACTGCATCGGGTTTAGTTCTCTATTTCTAAACATTTTATCATCAAACTTCTGTAATTCCATCCTCAGTCAGATCCTGTTTTGAAGAGTTTTATTAATCTTTTTTTTTTTTTTTTTGAATTTTAATGAAATTCTTATGTTAAGAATTAAGTATCTGCTTGTAGGTAAAACACAAATCTATACATGCAAAGAAAAGACATTTGGGTATTTAGAGATTTTACTTTTAATTTCTATAACATAGTAAGGATAACGTAACAGGAAAACTGTCTTTACACTGTATCCTTAAATCTGATTTTGGATTCCCAAATTATACGTAAAAAAGAGGGCATGTCTTGAGCAGCATTTGCCCCTCGATTTGTGACTCCTGGCTAAGTAAAAATGAGTTTTAAGGAATCTGATCAGACTCTATAACTGCTTTCATGACACAGCTTTACTGACTGATCCCTTTTGAACTGAAACAGTAGTGGCTCATTGAGTGTGAAAATGAGACTGAAGAACAGAATCTTAACAAAATTCAAGGCAGTTCATGTTCAAGGTCATAAGATGTGTTCAGAGATGCAATGTAAAATAAAATGCTTTTCTGCTGGCTCTAAAAACCTCTAAAGTTTTTACAGTGGATTCATCTTGTGTATGAAGTTGTTATATTCATAAAAATGTAAATTTCAATACTTAATTATGTTTGCAGAATGTCTTTTTATGCAAAAAAGTTATTTTATTTATTTGAAAGCCATTCAGAAGGTGGAGATTGCAATATGACTACCTTAAGAAACATACATGACTGAACAGTGGTAATAGCTGCTCATGCATAATAAAAGAACACATGAGGTTTGGAGTGGCTGCAAATATATTTCCCCGTTTCTGATTAGAGTAATAAACAGTGTTACTGATATTGGAGATGCCTTTTTATATTTTAATCTAACTGGGGAAAAAATAAATGCAATACTTATTGTTTACACAACGCCTCACCTTCAAATTAAGATAATTTATAAATCATCTACACTTTGCTGCTATAGCAATGAAATCTGTCAGAGCTGCCTGCATTAGAAAGCTCTTTTTGCTTTTAGGTTATTCTCTCTTTTTTGGGGGAGCTTGGGGAGGAGGGGCAGAATGGGTGTTAGGAAACAAATTGTTTTTCTGCTTCATCTCATATATTAATAATGATATCAGTGATAACCTAATTTTATTTTCACACAGTGATATAACACTAACTCCACTGTTCAAATAATTAGAATTCAGCCTTTTTTTCCCCTGTATGCTGCCAGCTGAACAGTGCCTATCTCCTGAATTTTTTCGTGATTGTAATTTAATAAGCAATTTTACCACGCAGCATCAAGAGTCCCCTTGGAATTATAATATTAGGCTCACATTGCTTAGCTGGTAGAACTGAAATGAAATTTACCCCGTCAGCCACACCTACACAGACTTGCTTTCCCTGCAGAACTGGCAACAGCAGCGTTTGTGACACTTTTAAAGGCAGGATTGGAACTCCGTGGTGCAGAACACCTCATTCTTACCTCAGGCTATGCATGAAAGAGAGACGCTCATCACAAAACGCCATCTCTTCTCTGAGCTCACACCACCACACAGTGCTTACCATGTCTTGTGTGGCCACAGCTGCATTTTTGCTTTCCTCAGTTTGATTTTTTTCCTCTATTCTACGTGTTAGACAGCTCTTTAAAACCAGGAGGCATTAACAGTTCCTTTAATTAAAAATCTAACCATATTTTCAGACTCCAGCAGAACAATGTAGCTGGCAGCTATGGCCCATTATTCTACCAAGAAAAGGTTGGGATGTATCAGCAAGCTCAAAATGTGTGACGTGGAGAAACAAAGGAGGAAGCCTTTGAGGTGCCCGGAAGTTGTGACATGCCCTGGTAGCTGATGAAAGTGAGGAGTGGCAGCACTGAGAACCTGAGGTACAAAACTGAAGGCAAGGGATGGGTGAGCTCCTACTGCCTGTGCACAGACAGCAAACCCAGCGAGTGCACCGGGCTCACCCTGCCCCAGGGATGTGGAAAATGCCTGTTCCCGTGGAATTGCCTGTTCAGTATTCTCCTGGAATGACAGGCACTTCAGAGGGACCGTCACAGTGCTGGCTGCAGCTCTCCTAAAAGCTGAGGTGCAAGCCCAGCAGATGCAGCTGCACAGGTATCCAGAACTGTCTGATTCTGGGAGAAAAGGAGCTGAACTGGGCACCGTTAGTCTGATCTGTCACAGGAATTCCTGCGCATCCGTCAGGTACTGCTCCTCCACGTGTGATGTCTCTGAATCCTGCAATCATCGTCCAAGACACAAGAATAGTACCTGCCTTTTCCTCCACCCCAATGAAAGAAACAGGGAAAAAAACCCCCAACTTCAGAGTGAAGAGAGACAAAAAGGAATGAAAGAGATTAGTTTTAAATATTGGACATAATTCACCATTCTGTACAAAAACCTTCTGCCACTTTGCTGGAGTGATGCTTTCATTTGACACTCAAATTTTTCATGTGCAAAGCTACAAATAGTCAGAATTTAACATCCTCAAATCATAATGTGGAACTATTCAGTACTATCAACAGTCTTCTGTTGTGTCTATTGAAAAGTGTCTATTGAAATATCAGAGGAACTACGTGGCAAGATAACAAAACTGCTCTGGAAAAGCATTTCAGAATTTGCGCTCATTATGCCCAATTCCAGTCAGTTCCACCAGTCTCATTTTCCTCAGAATTGAAATGAATAAACCCCCGATTTTCAAAAAGACTGAATGTGCTTTTAATCTCAGAGAAAATATTAATTTTCTTTCAAATATCCTGATTAACAATGCTGAAGTTAAATATGTGGAACTTGATTTCCTCCCTTAAGTTAGTTATTCAGATTTTCAGAACAAGTTATTTATAGCTTTGAGAATATATTAATTTTAGTGTCTGTTAACCCCTACACTGCAGATCTATTTATGTCTTCCAAAAGAGGGAAAGCTCTTGATGGATGGAAAAAATCAGCACTTAAGATATTGGCAGAATTGAAGCAGACAAGATAAGATGTCATGCGAAACCCTTCACATTAACATCAGAGGTCTATCAGGGTGCTTCTCCAAAATACTCCACACCAACCTATCATTTTGTCTTCCTAAAAGCCATCAGATGGATGAATTGAGTAATGGTACACATACATGCAAACCTCCAGCAAGGCAGATATATCCTACCCTCTCACCTTTTAGCTCAAAAATTAAAGAATTGAAACATTAAATTACTTTGCTAAAATTTAAAGAATTATGAAATCAGGAACGCTCTCTACTACAGTGCAGGTTCTCATGAGGAGTGGCAGCAGCATTCATTTCCTCAGAAACACAACCCTTCAGCAGCCCCTTGCCTGCTCTGAGGCACTGATCATACCTTGGGCTGGGAGATCATAACAAGGCTGATAAAAATGTGAAGTTCTGACCCTTAAAATCCACACAAATGAAATGGTAGTGAATATTTTTGACCATTTACATCTATCCTGCCTTCATATGTTCTTGACAGGGCAGTTTAAGGAACTTTATACAGTGGGAAAGGCACAGCAAACTCCCAAATACAAGTGGCTGATAGCATTGCCCCTTGTTTGTGTAACTGACTGGACTATACATCTTTGCTTGTTAGATAGGATGCCTTTGTCTACAAGACGCTCATCGAAAATAGATTGATTTTTTGCCAGAAATATTAGTTAGTTTTAAAATATTTGTTTAGTTTTTAAATGAACAAAGTAGTTCGTTCCAGACCAGGCAGGTCAGTAAGGACTGACGGTGTCCTCAGAGCCCTGGTGAGAGCCAGTCAAGCGTAAAAAGACAGACAAACACAAGTATTTTGGAAAATCTCTTTGAGACTGGTCTTCTGAAAGGTTATAATGAGACTGGTAGGGCCAAGGAGTCTCATACTGTTTTAGAGAGTGGGACTTTACATTTCTTTAGGATTAAGAATGCATTTTACAGTATTGTGTGCTTGGCTCTCAATCACAGAGAAACCCTTTCCTCTCCTGAAATTAAATATCAGGAGCATGCATCTCTACCAAATCCAGTTTAGAAACTATAACGCTACTTGACAGTAATGATAGGAAAAAATGTCATTTTTCCTTGAAACTAATATTTCTGGCAAAGATCTATCTCTTTTCAAGAGCATCAATTTCAAGCTATCTGCCAGCTGTGTCAGCACAGCTCACATTACAGCCGTAACCAATTTCTTGAGAGTTACTCCTCCAGAGTCCTTCAATCTGCACATCCAGCCCATCCACTTTGCTTACACAAGGAGTCCTACCAAAGTCAATGGAAAAGGTGAAAAGGGTTTTTTTTTTGTTCTGAGATGCGTATTTGAAGGATACCTTATGTTGCACAATTCTGCAAAAAAGGAATTTGCTACGTGGTCCATTCTTCCAGCAGAACTGAGTTACCAAACACAAATATTTCTCTAAATTCAAGTAATTTAAGTTAAAAAAAAAATAACTTACCAGGCACTATCTTTTCTGAAAAGCATCAAGGAAGGCTCATCTCTGAAATTATGCCCCTGGCTTGCCCAGGGTTTCATGAAGTATTTATTATTGGATCAAAAATAAACTGTTACCATGCACTGCTCGAACATGGGATGTTATTATCCATCATTAACGATTTCACAGCTAGTGATTTCCACACTCCTATCGAGCTGACATGCACAGCAAACACTGCCCATGTTTCAGGAATCAAGTGGCCCCTCTCTGTGCTGCCATAATGCTCAGATCATTCCTACTCTTCTGCCTTGCCCCTGAACCCACATTACACAATTTGAAGTGGCCAATAAAAACTCAGGAGCATCTGGAAACTTGAATAGTGAGAACAAGCTGAAATGGATTTAAATGTAAAATTAACACTGTATAGGCTATGGTACTGTGTCCAGTAAACATTTTCATATTCTATTCTTTGGGATGCTGTTCTAGAGAGAATGCAGGAACCTAGATACTGATTTACATACAGCTTGCTCTAGGGTACCTGAGATTTTATTTAGCTAGGGCTTCTTTAAAATTTATTCCAGAAACAAGTTGAAAACACCATAAAAAATTAGGTTTTTCTTCTGAGAGTTGCAGAGCCCCACAGAAATTACAATCAGTAGTATTATGAGGCTGAGCTACTCTGCAACTATCACTGCTTTAGTTTTCATCCCAGCTGCACTGAGAAGTGCAGAGGAGAATTAATATCTTAGTAACCGATGAGTTAAATATTCTGCTCACATTTTTGTGAGGTCACTTCTCATTTTATCCTGAAGAAGTTTGCTTGCTTATTTAAGTTTCAGTCAATTCATGGATAAGTAGCTGGTCAAAAGATGGGAAACAACAGTCAGAAAGAAAAGGTCTGTTTTTAGAGTGGCATCCCCCCGAGACCAGCGCTCATGTCCTGCTGGCAGTAGACGTAGAATCTATAATACAGGCTGAACTGGGAACATATAAAACTGTGCTAGCAATCCAAAGGTATTCATGGTAGTAAAGATGATGATTACCACAAAAATTTGACAAAGACCCTTATGATACTGAGTTGCAAATTGATAAAATGCCACAAAATTCAGTGTTACAGTGAGGCACACAGAATAAAATGAACGCTCCTGGCTTTACATAACAAATTACACGACTCCATAAGAAGCTGTCACTGTTCAAGAGAGGCCTCGTGGTTACAGCAGAGAGCTGGCTCTATAACTCTATCGACTCCCTGCTCAAAGCAGAGCAAAGGGAAAAATGGAATGAAATTGTAAAAATAATCAGGAAAAGGAGAAAGCACAGCACTGTTGGAACTTCGGATATTCCTGCATATTGCTTATTGATCACAGGCTTGATGCCTCATTCAAGAGGACACATGGAAATGGAGTCACACCATACCTGCACAAACACAGATTAAGTGTATCCCCCCAAAAAATCAGAGAAATGAACACACAAGAGTGGTTTTCAGTCCAAGCAAGGGCTGCTTCACAGCAAAGCTCCTCTGATGTTTCTATCTGGTGTAGTGACACAGTGGCACTGTCCATAGATCACTGCAGCGTGGCAGTGTGCAAATTGGTGAATAATAGGATAACCATCTGTTGGATGATGAATAGCTTGGCACAGGAACGTGGTCAAGCCTGCCTGCAGATACCCACACTCATCCAGATCTCTGCCAGCTGCCTGAGTAAAGGGCACTGAACATCGAGCTGGGTTCTATCTCACCCTCATCAGCAGCTCACCAGAGCAAAGCACTGATGAGGCTGGTGGCAGCTCCAGTCACACCCATGGCAAGGCCAGTTTGATGTATTGGTGTTTATACTGGTGTAAGTTGGCTTACAGGCACTGAGGATCTGCTCCTGGCCTTTGCAGCAGTGACATTTCTCAGTATTGCCCTTCCCAGACTTTTGTACTTCCTATATCTTGATATACTTTAATTTAGACTTTGTGAATTGTGGCACTGGAATACCTTTTGTTTTATAGGTCAGCTGAATTTACACCTCGAAATCCCCAGATGGCACCACACTTTGAGTAATACACCATTAGATTATGTTTTTCTGATGGTGCATTATACTAAATCATCATCTGACTGATGATAATATAATGGGAATAACATATTAACATGATTTATCATTCCTGTACCTTGCTCAGGGGATATTTTACTTTATCATATAATATATTAGTTGTCACTTCCATGACATATTGCAGTAAGACATCATCACAAGGAAACATTGTGATGAAGTAGTACTTTGATACTGTGGAAACTCCTTGGATTTTGTACTTGGATACTGGGAAAAATTTCTTCACCTAAAGGCTTGTCTAGCCCTGAATGAGGCTGGCCAGGGAAGTGACTGAGCCACCATCCCTGGAGGTATTTACAGGACATGTAGATGAGGTGTTTAGGGACATTTAGTGGTGGACTTGGCAATGTTAAGTTAACGCTTGGACTTACTGATCTTAAAGGTCTTTTCCAGCTTCAATGGTTCAGTGGTTCCACTTAACAGCAGACATTATTACCTAAGGGCACACAGCCCTCAGGGGTGCTTTGTTTAACAGAGCAGTGGAATACAGGTAAAAAGACACATGGCATGTTCAGAGAGAGAGATGTAGATCTGTCCGAGGGGTCCAGGAGAGCCACGAGGATGATGAGGTGGCTGGAGCACCACAGTCACCATGACAGGCTGAGAGAGCTGGGGCTGGTTCAGCCTGGGCAAGAGAAAGCTCCAGGGGGGCCTCACTGGCGTCTTCCAGTATTTGAAGGGGGCTTATAAAGAAAAGAGGGAGGGCAACTTTTTACATTGGCAGATAGTGATAGGACAAGGGAAAGCTGTTTTTAAATTAAAAATCAAGAGATTTAGATTAGATATACTAAAGAAATTCTTCCCTGTGAGGGTGGGGAGGCTCTAGCACAGGCTGCCCAGAGAAGCTGTGGCTGCTCCATCCCTGGCAGTGCCCAAGGCCAGGCTAGATGGGGCTTGGAGCAGCCTGGGATAGGGGTGGTGTCCTTGCCCATGGCAGGGGTGGTTGAAACTACAAGATCTTTAAGGTCCCTTCCAACCCAAACCATTCTGTGATTCTATCGCTATTCTCTGACATCAGACTTGCCACTGCTGCTAGACCAGCTGTAACACCCTGTAAGCAGTCATAACTTTTGCATTACCTTCATAAGTTCACCAAAAAGCTTCATCAAAGTAACTGAAAATTGTTTAGACCTTTTAGAAAGTGTCTCTACAGATTGGGGGAAAAAAAAAAAAAGTCAGTGTGCTTATTTCACAAAAAAAAAAATCTACCTAGCTCAGAATCTTGGAAAAGAAGGAGGGTTTTTTTTGTTTTAAATTTTTAATTTAAAAATGTTAATTTAGCAGAGGTAGATCATCAAATGACAAAACTTCTTAAAGCCCAGATTTGTTGAGAGACAGCCATTTTAATAATTTTCAGCATTCACTGATGGCCAAGTTGGCTAAAGTGCCTTCAGGCACAGGTGCATGGCAGTCACGCTTACATGAGAACTTGCATTAATATATGCGTGCAACTTCTGCAGGAAGTGTCTTTTTGTGCTAACAAATCATATGCATTGACAGTTTCTTCTTTTTCAATCATCTGAGTTACATTTATATACTGAAAAGGAACATATGCATATATGAATATACAGATAGGAAGTGGATTTCCAAATCTCTGGTGGACAAACAAAGAAATACATTGTAACAGGCAGCTCTAGCACAGCTGTGCCTGCACCATCTGAAGGCAAAATCTTTCAGGTAAAAGCAGTGGGGAGGACAGGACAAATCAAAAACATTCAGCAGAAATTAATGACATTTTAGGAAAATGCATTTTTCTCCTCTGTCTGTAGATAGTTAACAGCCCACTCTTTGGCTCCCACTTGATTTCTGATGACCTTGTATACTCAAGGAAATTAAAGCCAATTGGTTTTGATATCAACAAAGTTATGGAATATTAATGCATGGTTCTGATTTCTTATTTTTAAGGTCTTTTGTGTAAAGTGATAAAGTTCAACCTTATCTTCAAAATTTGTATCACTTGAAAAAAAAAACCAACCCAGAATGCTAATCAAGAAAATCCTTTTTTTCACACTCACAGCAAAGTAGGGTATGTTTTGTAATAAGTGCATTCCTCAGTGGCTTGTTTTTGGTGTAGGCTGGGAATTCCTGGAGCAGCCTGGTGAGCATTCTCAGGAATTCCCAACAACCAGTGACAATCCAGTGAAGAAACTGAAGGAAGAACTTGAATCTTTCAGAGGATGGGTTTCACAGCTGCACCCAGTAAAACAGCTGTATCAAGATGAAAAACCTTCAGGTAAACTCAGTGTTCAGTGATTAAACACCACCAAAAACAACACTGAAAGGAAGCCACCATCCCTTATCAGCCATTTCCAGAACACTTCTTGATTTATTCCAGATACCAGAGAGCTGACTAATTACAGCCTTAAGAATGCGCTCTGGGAAATTGATAGAGATGAGCCATCTATCCTCCTCCACAAATTTCCACACCTTCTGGAATACTGTCTGGGACTTTCCCCAGGACTACAGCATCAGTATGTCTGGGGCACGTGTTCTAACTGAATTCTACTATTAACACTCTTCTTTTAATGAAAGGTAGATAAGGCAGAACCTTTGGCCTAACTCAGCCTAACTTAAAAAACTCCAAAGTCATGCCCTCCATTCCCAATCACAAAAGAGTTAATGAAAGCAATAGACTGATTTTTTTCCATGTGTATTGCTTTTTGCAACATACACAGTGTTTCCATGGACTAATGCCATGGCATTTTATTGCACATTTGATCTTTTTTAAGTGCTTCAAAATCTTTCAGTTGTTTAAGATTTTCAGCAGTGGAATATGGGCAATTGCTGCTTCGTTAGAAATGTATAGCAAAAACAAGCAGGAGCATACTTAAATAATTTTGTTTATTTTGGCATTTGAGGGTTGCAAAGTGGTGTTGAAACTGCCTTCTTTAGATTCATGATAATCACAGCAAATGCACCACACAAAAACCTCGAGTCAGATAAACAATCTTGTTTTTCCATTGTTGCTCAATTGTCTTCACAATTCCATAAAAGCCTATAAGGCATTTGTTGGAGGGATGCTGACCAATAATGATTTTTCCAAGCACTGTAACCAAATCAGCAAAGTTGTTTTTCACGCTTCGTATTTTACAAATACTTCTAAAAACAAGAGGTGATTTTGCTGAAATCATTTAGCATGAAAACGGTGCAGTAACACTACTCAGCCGTTTTGCTCCTCAGCATCTTTCACAGCTCCCAACTCACGGCTCTCATGGCAACCCTCTGGAGAAGCTGCTGTCTCCATTTCACAGGGGGAAAAACAGAGGCAGAGGACCATCAAATATTCTGAATAATACCTGCAACTCCCACTGGCAATAACTGGACTTCTGAATGCTCATTGTTACAGAAACCAGGCTGTAAATGATTTATATGGGTAAAACTGCAAGGTAGAGGAGCAAAAGTCTCTGAAATAAAGTTCCAGCTTAAGCAGTCGTTGGCTTCCTGGGCTCTGCTTTCATCTCACACGTGACTTATGATAGATTTTGTACTTACAAAAACAGAAGAACGAAATAATGGTCAACTGTTATGAATGCTTATGTGGCCATCTTTCTCCTTCACAGTTTGTTCACTTCAGTAAAAAATCTACATACACATTTTAAAGAATGAAACAGTTACAGGCAAAGCAGAACTCGTTCTAATTTGGTATGGAAAAATCACAATTATTCTCAGTATGCACCTAACCAGGAAAGGATAAACTATGTGACTCAAAGAAAGGTATTACCTCTATCAATTCCACCTTGGAGCAATCTTTATAATGCTTACCAGTCCTGCATTATATTCCACATGCAATTGAGAAATGTTGCTAAAGTTATTAAGCCACAGTATCATATATAAATCTCTAGGCTGTTAAATAATGAATCCCATTCACTATAATAAATGAAACCTTTTCCTCAGTGCAACAGTGCGTTGCATCTCTCAAAGTACAATGGTGTTGATCTCCTATCTCTGATTTTGTAAACACTACAAAACCAGCAGAAAGCTATTTAAGCGCTAAGATCACACGATCTGTTCCATTTTCTTTATTCAGGTTGGCTCAAAAGATCAGAAAGCAAGCTGATAATTTCTCTTTTCCTGTTATCCAACTTGCATGCTAACTTTCATAGTGGAAATCCAGTTTCATATTTTAGGCTTGCATTTGTTTTTTTGGTATGTTCTAGTAAGTGTTACTCCTCTTACCATTAATTTGATTAAATACACATCAGCACTGCTAAGCTGCAGGAGCAAAATGCTGGGTTTTTTGTGTTGCTCTGGGACTTGTCATCAAGCCAAACTCACAGATGTTCCAATGAACACGCAGCACTTGGTCCATTTCTAGGATAAACATCGTCGTTTGCTTTTTCCACACTGCCATGACCCTGGATAAGTAAGCAGCAAGAGCAGCTCAGTCCCCTCACCTACTCTGTACTTTTGATAAGCTGACACAAAGCAGGAAGCAAAAGTGGAAGAGGCAAAATTAGGGAAAAGGGAAAAAAATCCTTGTGATTTTCATGCCTCATCCCAGAAGATTTTCTTCTTTGAAGATTCGTTTGTTGTTTTCCCTGTTGTGACAAGATACGTGTTTTCTTACGAACAACAAGGCAGGTAGGAGTACTTAGAAGCAGGAAAAAAAGTGAAATTATATTTAGTAGTTGAGTAGAAATGAGATGATTGTGATGGCTCCTAAAGTGTGTGAACAACCCTCCCAGAATCCTCACGGGATCTCACCAACTTCTGTTGTGTTCCTGAAAGACAATGGCCTATAAAAACTTAGTAAGACAGGAAATTGGGAACTGGTATTTTGAAGGACTCTGACATAAAGAAAACAACACATGTGCCTACATGAAGGAATTGTTCATGAGCAATGAACAGCTTGGTCCATGGAGATGTCAACAACACAGAAACTGTGAATAAAAGTGTGAGATGCCAATGAAACCTGCAGGAACGCTGAGCAGCTCGGAGGTGCCGTTCACATGGGCAATAAAACTGGTGTTGCACAGCCAGCAGCATGAGCTGTGTGCATACGAGCTATGAAAAATAGCCTTTTCCCACAAAAAAGCTATCTATCAAAATACACATCTCTCTAATGCCAGGGTAAGAGCTTGGGTGTAGAGAGGGAGGTTCCTCATAGATGCCTGTCCCAGCTTGATCTCCCATGAAAAAATTATGACCCAAATGGCAAAACTTCATTATATTGTTAACAACTACTTTTAGGGGGAATTTTTAAGAGACAAATTTTAAAGGGTTTTTTTTTTTGTGAAAAGCACCAGTATTTCAGTCCCATGATCATTGCAGGAGTTGATGCTTCCCAAGGATAACTCAGAGTAAAATCACTCGTTCTGACAAGTGAGATGCCAGCAGTTTGGGGGGCCCAGCCTGTGCGTCTGCTGTAATTAAATTTGCACACAAATTGAAAGAATTGCGCAGTGTTGCTATTTCTCTTAATGGAACAGACTTTCTGGACAGAAGTTTCACAGCCCGAGGTGGTCATCTCTATTTTGATGAGTCTTTGGCATGTCACATCAATCTTTACTTACGATTTTGTCTGTGCTTCATACATTTTTTTTTTTAACTGCATAGATGAGCAAAGAACATCCCTTGATGTACTTTGCTGATTAAAACAAATACTTTTTGCCATTTGCTATGTCAGCCATCCAGTCAGGAGATGGAGCAGTAATAGGTCTTTTTAGAATAGGAAAAAGGCAGCAAACCTGTAAGATGGGTATTTTGATTTTTCCTTGGGATTTTTTTTGTTTACAATTGATTCTTGTGCCAAAGGTGGAAGCCCTGGGGGAGGCTCTGTGATTCCTCCAGCTTTACTTCTGAGGCCCCTTTGCTTGGGCTGCCACTGACTCTGCCCAGGGAGAGACACTTTGGGAGAAGGGAGGATGTGAAAGGCAAGAGACAGCCTTGAGAAGCTTGTGATGATCTCCAGCCAAACCTCAGAGAGGAGAGGAAGAACTTCCTAGAGACAAGGGGCTGGTGCGATTCATGAAGTCCCTGGCTAAGCCTAACTTTCAAGCAAGATCTGCATTTTTTTGCCCAAAGTTCTGTCTGACTAAGGGTTCTGTCGCAAGCCTTTTCTCCTCACTTTCCAATAGGCCCTTAAAGCCCTGCTGACATTAAAAGATGTAACCATGGAACTTGGTATCCTCTGCATGTCCAAATCACCCTGTGGATGATTCTGTCACCTACACATACCAATGGGATGTTACTATTCTGTGGAGTTGTTGCCAAAAATATATACAAGACCCCTCACTGTTCTCTCCTAACTAAGAAGCAGATGTTACTTATGGTTCTATTTCTGATGGAGGCCAAATGTTCTATGTGCAATTGGACAGAAAAATATGTATTAAAAACTCAACAAATTACCAAAGTTATGGATCCCAATGTATTTCTTTCAAGAAGAATGTAGCAGATCTGCTAAACAATTTATGGGCACCACAGTTTCATGAACTTTCAGCAGCTCCCATTTAGAAAAGGCTGAAAAGAAAGTCTAAACACACAGCGTGCATTCATTTCATTGAATAATTCACAGTGTATTTTGGTATGGGGTTTTTTCTTCCTTTATCCTATAAACTGAGCAAATTTCAGAAGAAATACTATGCAATGAAATACATTCCTTTTGTTAGTCACAGCTGTTAGGTGTATTTTTCTATTGGCTCTCTTTTTTCTATACCTGCTTTTATTGTGACATTGCTGCACCATGAAAAAAACCCAGACAATTTGATCAAGAGACTGAAGGAATCCCAGAAAGTTTTTCAATCTGTCTGATTAAAAAAATAAAAAAGGCCCAGCCCAGGAAGGCTATTGCTCATAAGAAATAATCCATTTAGATGGTAAAAAGCCTGACTTCCTGTTCTAATGGAAATACCCAGCATCGGCACGGGTCCAACCCAAAGGAACAAGGTGCAGAGATGAAATCTTGAGAAGCAGACAGGCAAATCCACGGGGCCAGGCTCACTACAAAAACATGAGCAGAAATGCTGTTGATTTATCAAGTGCAGGTACAAGAGGGAGGCAAGAGTTACTCAGATTAGCACACACAATTAAGTCCCAATTTAACCAGTGCCTAGCTCTGATCCTAAAGCCAAGGGAAACTGTGGCACTCCTGCTTCCATTCCTATCCAGAAGAGCTGACTATAGGAATATTTTTTATATGACATAATAAACTGGAAATTCTGTAAAACTAAATTTTAAGGCTACATGGCTGAGAATACAAAAATGAGTAAAAGACAGAATTAAATGTGTGCAGTTACACAGTGCTAATAAGGGATGCTGGAATAGGGATCCTTGACTTGCCTGGATGATTTGTCGGGTATTCTGTTGACTTCCTCCCCTTTTTCCAACTCCAAATGTTTACTGAGTAAATCTAGACCAGTGTATGATATATTCTTTTAATTTAGAACAATACAACAATCATTGTTACTCAAGCCAGATACACACAAGCTCTCTCATCTGCTGCAAATACATTTTCATCCCTAATCAGCAGCTGCACATATGAAAACGATCCTGAATAAACCACAGCCCCAGCACAGGAGCTGTTTGCTTTTAAAACACATCTGAATTACTTCACTCCTGTAACGAACTATACTAAACTTATTAGGAAAGGATTAATCATAGAGCTATTTCTGAGAAAATGGTATCAAAAATTAGACCAAGAGAACAAAGACCAAATTAAACTTTATATCAAGAACATTTACTTAAAGATGTTGAATACATTATTTGGCAACTTGAATTAATTATTCTAGCTTGTTAGAGGAAAGGCTGAAGAGAGTCTCTTCACTTTAGGTACTTTCATGAAGCCAATGATTTCATTAATAATTTGCTGAAAAAGTAAATGATCAATTCAGAGAAATGTGTTTTAAATAAGTACATTAAGCATAATACAAAAGTGACACTACAATGATTGTGAAGACTTATTCATTGATACAAAAAGAAACCGGGGCCAGACTGCTGGACATTCCACTTCTCCGGGAAAAAATGACTATGAACACAGTGTCTGCCTACATGTTTAATCAACAGTACTGCTCCTGTAATTTCGGGAGTGTATCTGCACTGAAAAGCCTCTCTGTGCTTAAAAATAAAATAAATTAACCTATAACCATGACATTGCTAAAGAGGCTGAAGTAAGAGGAATAGCTAAGTGTGGTGGCTGACTCACAGGATCTGGGCATGGAATTAATATTTTCTGGGAGATTGCTGTATGTGTTGCTATGATGAATTCAAGGGAGGCTGTGTAAAGAGAGGCAAATATTTTATAATTGTTCCCAGCTTCCTCACTTTGGAGAGCCGGTTTTAGCGTGTTTTTCTTTGGCTACAATTCGTTGTTTACCAGGTGTAGTTTTGTACAGGCTGTGACAGCTACACTGGGAGAAAGAGCTGACACTCTCAAGGTAATTGTTCATGCTGGATAACACCTTATCCACGTCTAGGAGTATTTATTTCTGGAGAAGCTCTGAAGATTTGGGAGTTATTCAGCCTGAGTAAGGATAAGCAAGCTCCTAAGGAGATGTGCAACACATTTATGATGAGATTTACCCTAGAGCTTTTTTTTAAAATAAAGAGTTGGGTCACTGCATTTTTATTCAAAAGGGTTTGTAGTAAACCCTCAGATGCAGATCTTCAAGAGAGAATTTAAATGAAATGCAGAGTGCCTGATGGAAAAAAATGTGATAGCTCCAGTCAGAGGGGCTGATAAAAAGCAAGCTACAATGAAAAGAGGAAACAGAGGAAGCACTAACAGGTAAAACACTGAGAGTGAAGGCAGAGGCAGACAGAAATTAGAGCAGGAATGAAAGCAGAGTCATTGTTATGTGGGAGGATGACAATCTCGTCTCAAAAAGCGCTTCAGCTAATCTTAGAAAAACTATGAAAAATCGAAACATTAAGCATGGCCACATTACAAAGAAGAAAAGCAGATCTTCCACATGGGTTCAAGTCTTTATATACCCTTCCTTATATCCAAATACCACACATTTCTCTGTGAGGGCAGTTAAGCACATACATCTAATGCCTGACTTGCAAACAAAACTATTTCGAGGTAGGAGTGAATTTGAGTTTATTAATGACTCAGTTTGCCTCATCTATTACTCTACAAAACTGACCCTGGTCCTCACTGAATGAATTTCTGACATTTGACCTGTGAACCAAAAGCCTTTCATGGGACAGGCAGTGATAAGAACCTGTGAAATATTTTACAAGAGACAACAAAAAGCCATGAGATTTCTTAAGAGTAAAGATTCTTACCCCCTCCTCCAACCTCCACAAGTGAAAACAAAAAAAAATCTGCGGCTCTAGAGTAGAAAAAAGTGGAACAAAGAACTTACAGTACAAAATATAATTTCCTTTTCAAGCAGTAATGCACACAGTTATCGCACATATATTTTGGAATTACTTTAAATATAATAAATATGAAGTGGTGTAGTTTTGTTTTTTTAAAAATATTCTGTCAATGCTTAATGTTGGGAGGCACAAGAATCTGCGACCTTTTAAGCTGATGGGGATACAGCCACAGTGGGGCAGTCAAGGACAGGATATGAGATTTGCCTCTAGAGCACTTGCAAGAGCACAAGGAACAGATCAAATATTTTAGATACTAAGGGCAAAATCCCACAGTGCTTAGTCAGGCAAAACTCCCATTGGCCTCAACAGGAGTTTTGCCTGAGTAAGTACTGAGCAAAGACTGTGATGTCTGACCCAGATTTATCAGAGTCACACCAATCCAACACGTTTTTCAGCCAGGCGAGCACTGCGTCGCAATATTCCTGCGACGCTCTGCTCAAAGGGAAAAACAGAAACTGCAAACCACGAGTCATCCTCCCCTCCCAACCGCCCATAATGGAGGGAAGAACTCACAGCTGGGCAAGAAGCTGCCACCCTGAAAGTCTGCCAAGGAGCAAGACTAAGAAAAGAATCCAAGGAACTAAAAGTTTACCATTGCAAAGTTTCGAAAATCTGATGGGTAAGGAAAGTGCACAAGCAAGATTCCCAAGGGCTTGTGCATGACTGAAGATAGTCTGGCTTTCACTCTTGGAAGCAAACAGGCAACAGTGAAAAACTTCTTACTATTGTTATCCTTTTGATTTAGGGCAAATCACAATTCCTATATGGTCAGTGAAAATTCCTCTGGTTGATTTAGGTGAATAACTAGGTCAGTTTTGTTCCCAAGTTAATATTTCTATTACAGAAATATGAAAGGAGATGAAGTTTAACACACATGACTACCTTGCTTCAGAAACTTCCTTCTGTAATTACAGAATCCCATTTACAACAACTTTGATATCACGTACAGGAGAAACATTAGAATTAGTATCAAAGTGAGCAGAAAAATTCATCAGCATGTGAGCCGTGCATTTTTTTTTGCCTTCCTTCTTCTAGCTGAAGTGAACACCAAAACCTTGACAAAACAGCAATCAGACCACAGCTTCCCCCAGGAGAGCAAAGGAGAGATGACGAAACATCAGTACTGCACATCTAAACACAAGAGCAAAATCATACCAAGCTACAACTCCCCCCTTTCATATTTCACTGGATCGACCCTTTGCCAGATGCTTTATATAAAGAGCAGTTAAGCAATATGAAAAGAGACTCCTTTTTTATCTGTGAACTCTTCCATCATTAATGTATCCTAAATCTTCTCAGATGTGCAATATTACCCAGAGAAGCAGGCAGAATCATAAGATCACATAGTTTGGAAAAGACCTCTGAGATCACTCATTATCCCATCATCACCATGTTCATCACATCCCCAAAGCACCACATCTGCACATCTTTTAAACACCTCCAGGGATGGTGACTCGACAGCTCCATAATGCTGATATTTGCCCCCAGAAAGTCTCCACTTGCTCTCTTCACTTAAGTAAAAGAAGAAAAGGAATCTTGGTTTTCCCCAGATTTGTCTTTTGAAGATTGGATATCAGAATTTCAGGCTAAAATCAGTTAGGATCAAGTCCTGGCTAAATTAACAGAACTTGTTATCTGTGTTATCATTTATTTTCATGGAACATGAATATAAATACTGTCTCTGAAATTTTAATGCCTCTTTCTCATTTGATAAATTTCAAACTGATGACAGTCATTAGCAAACACAGGTCTAGCCAGTCCCATGCAAACACAGTGTAGGGTAATTCCTCAGGAACCAGACAGAAAACCCGCCACCCCATAAAAAAACAGGTGCAACCACATCTCAGATCTTTAGCACACGGGAATTCCCAATTGTGAAAAATAAACAGGACTGCATCACGATCTAGCAGTGTTGCCGAGAATTTTTGGTCTTTTCCAGGGTCACAGCTCTTTGCTCTCAGTTGACACAGGCAGCTCAGGGCCACACACAGCACAGCAGGGGAAATGAGACAGATACAAAAATGATCTAGAGCAGCTGAAGAGACAGCACGAGTCTCCTCCTCTCCAAGCTCCTTCCACCTGAGCTTCTGACTGTACCTGAACACCTGACTGCTTTTAAATAACCAAATCCAACAGGTGGTTTTTTGTTTGGTTGGTTTTGGTTTTTTTTGTTTAGAGTCCAGAATTCATTTCATTATACTCATGGACATAACACACCCTGCTGTGGAATATGTCACGATTTAATTATGAAGCTTTACAAAAGCCTGGTGAAGCCAAGTGCTTCAAATTTTCAGCCCAGGAGTTTTATGTGGCTATATGCAGAGTAGTTACTTCTTGCAGTGGTATTTAATGTGGATCATAAATTCCCATGGAGAGTGGTACAACAAATGAAAACAAAAAAATCATCCAGATCTTATTTCCTTTCACCTACCAACAGCTAACTAAAGGAATTAGAGCTGAGCTGTTTGGATCACTGGAGCTGAATGGTTTTCTTTTCCCAGTGAATTACTTACCTCTTGTAAGCACACAGTAAACAAATTTTATAACAGTTTCTTAACTCATCTTTGAAAGGTACCAGTAGTTTTTAATGAGGAAAAAAACCCCAAACCACATACATGAATAAGCTACATTCTTTTTCAAGGCTTTCAAGAGATTGCCCTGCATGTTCTATATATCAAAATACCATAACCTATGGGAATTACTGTCAGCTGCCATGCTGCTGAAAGCAACTGTTTTGACCTTAATGGACTGCCTTGAAGCTCATTAAACAGTCTATCAGGAGCTGTGCATAGTGCAGGTGTGCTCCAACACAGTACAGATATTTTATGATTCACTGCACCTTGGTCAATATGTCGAATCCTAAAATCCTAAGAGAACTGTGATCCTTTATTAGCAATAAACAAAACAGGTGTTCAAGATTACATTCATTCACAGAATTAGCAACAGAGCAATAACTTTGGTTTTATGTCAGTACACCTACTTTTAAAATCTTAACTGTGGCTGGTATTGTTCTGAGTGAATAAAGATCTCACTAAAAATGTATAAGCATGTTCTGCATGTTTACAGTAGCTTCTTCAATTGTAGTTTGAAAACGGCAATTCTCATTAAAAATTATAAAGGCATGCACTCAAATTCATACAGGGCTAAAACCCCAGCTGTGTCTGAAATTAGGTTAATATTCTGATAATTGTTAGCTTTCAAAAAAACCAAATCTATTAACAGTATAACGAACTAATAATAAAATGACAGCTCACAGTATGCAGTGCAGGCATATGTATTAATATACTGCTTACATTTGTTGGGCTGATTTCCAGGGAGAATAGTGGGCACAGACTGAATTTTCCAAGATTCTCATGTCCAGCTCAGAGGTCAATAACTTTGGTGCCTTGGTCAGCCCCTAGTCTTTCCAAAAACACCACCTGTAGCTTTCTGAGATTCATAATCCTAATGTAACTCTTACTGCAGAAATTATTTGCAAGTGGGTTGACTTTTACCACCTCCTCTGTCCTTGCACAGCTACTTGAGATTTGCTCAGAGATGTAACATTGCCTCTTTGTATGGATTCAGTACTGGCAAGTTTTGACTCTCACACCAAAGACAGACTTGACACTTGTGATTGTCTGTGAGGGGAAAAATGCAATCACTTTCAGTGTTAAATGTCCCAAACAGATTAATTATCTGCTAAGATGCAAAGATCTCCACAAGCACCAGCACTGTAGGTCTGTAAGTAGTTAATTTCCAATCCTATCCTATAAAACATTTGTAAATAAAACCACTTGGAGATGTACAGAGAGGCAACCTGAGAAACAGCAAAAGCACATACATGTAGAGTTCAATACCCAAATTTGTTAATATGAAAATGGGAGGAGCCAAAGAGACAAAAAGCTGAAATCCAAGCTAAAAGAAAGGCAGAGCTTGCAAATCTTTAAAAGCAGCATCCTTTAGATTAATTACACTACAATGTATTCTTCTAACTGGAAATTAAATTGGATTACAGTGAATGATGGGATGATGCTTTGAAAGCCACATTAGGAATGAAGTGCAAAATACCACCTTTTTTTACAGCCAAAACGTTAGGGCAAACTTGTGTTGAATTCATCAACATAATAATTTTGGGAATGAAAAAGTGAAATGCAAATTTCCAACTGTGTTTCTCTGCCAAATCCATATTTGGAGTTCCTACTCGGAATGGTGTGAAAGGAAAAAGCAGGGATGAGATAAGTTTTATAATTAAATTGAACCATTAAGCTCCTTTTTAAGTTCTGCACATCTAAATGCAAATTTGCATGCTTTTTCCTATGCATTCTCAGAACTCAAATGACTGTGGAAGTGAGTACTCACAGAAGTAGAAAGTTTGACAAACCATGGAGAGAGTTTAATTTTATATTGATGTTTCATTCCTGTCCTTGGACCTTCCCTCCTAAGGGTCTGCCTTTATCGTGGTCTTCTATAGCCTGTTTACATTTCTATTACTAAATTTAAGGAGCGTTAAATAAACCGAAAACCTCTTAGATGAACTTGGGATCACAGCTGGATAAAAGCTGAAGAGAGAATTTAAAAATGAATGTTTTCAAATGTTTAAATTTTGTCACAGGTATTTTTCATCTTCAGGGGTCACTACAAACAACCCCAGTAAATAGCAAGCATCGTGCTCTGCACTGAATGACTCAGTTTGGGATTTCTGTACTAAACACACAGCTACTAATTAAAAGTCATCACACCTCACACTGGTAGAGCCCAAAAGGCAGCAAGTCTTTTTTCCATGACACTCCTTCCTTTGGCTACTCCTTGACCTGTTGGCTGCTTGTCCTTGAGACTGCTCTGTCCAGGTCACTGGGACAGATGCCAGAGGCTGGAAGAGGGCTCATGCAGGGTCTCCGAGCCCAGGTATCCTCTGAGAGCAGGGGATGGATCCAGCCGAAGCGCGAACTCACGGGGAGTTGTCCCATCTCACCACCCCTGGAGATGACTCCCGCCATACCCTCTAAGATCAGTTACTGCAATTCTCACACCTGCTGCAGGCTGAGCACATCAGCACAGCTCTCCTAACTTGCTTCCTGCCCCCCTTCTGAGCTATTAACTCACTAATTCAAAATATAATTTATGGTAGTGCCAGAGTCCCACTGGAGTCATTCCTACTGTTAACACTGCAGTTAAAAGCAAACCTTTGCCCTCAGCAGGGTGATGCTGAGTTAGGAGCAGGGCCATGCAGTGTATGGGGACTGGGAGCAGCTGCCAACAGCTGGATTCCTGCACAAGGGCACAAAAATCCTGATAAGGCAAGATGGTACCAAGTGACTTATCCAAAAGCAACCTCCTTGAGATCCCACTGAGGTCTGTATCTCTTGCCTGGCAAATAATATTATAATCTCACATAGTAGCCTTGGAAGGGAATTTTTTATTCCTAATACCCAATCTAAATCTCCCATGGAGCAACTTGAGAAGGTTTCCTCTCCTCTTTAACAGGAGAAGAGGCTGAACCCCACCTGGCTCCTTTCAGGGAGTTGCAGAGAGTAACAAGGTTCCCCTGAGCCTCCTTTTCTCCAGGCTGATCTCTCACCAGACTCGTGCTCCAGCACCTTCCTGTCGTGTCACACTGACTGACTTAAAGAGCTGACAACATTTGTGCTCAACCCTAGGTCACCAATGAGTTTTCAAGAAACAGGTTAATGCAGCCCTCTGCAGCTTCTTTTTCTCAATGGCTGCCAACAACTAATCTACTCTATGGTCCATGATTAATTCTAACCCTAAAGTAAACATCTGGGCAATATGCTTGCAATAGCACAGAGGTTGTTCAGAAACTATTGCTTAACATCCCAAATTAAATGAAAAATCATTTGCATCTTGTTTTACTTTTTAGTAAATTGAATTTTCTCTCCCCAAACCTGTTACTTGTGTACCACTCAGGGAAAACTGAAAGTGTGTTGCAATGTGGAAATTATATAACAAAGTAAAAAAATATGACGGTCTCATCCTGATGCCCCCAAAATTTTGCTACTTACTAGTATTTATAAAGATTACTGGCATCAATATTTGCTCCTCTAATTAATCTAATAAGTCTGAAATCTTCCTGGATGGGGCGTTTCATCCAACTGGCTTGAGAAGAATCAGACCCATGAAGTTTACAAAGTGATTCAGGAAATGCAACACAATAAATTGATTCTCTAACTGCCATTATAAAATAAGAAAGTATTTCATATATTAAGGCTGAATGAATGAATTCAGAAATAAAGCTGATAAAAGAAATCTAGAATACATTCTTTGATCATATAATTCTGTTTGTACCGGCTTTTTGTCTCACTAAAAATCAGATTTAATGCAGACTATTAAAGTGTCACTGCTAAGAGAAATACCAATTCAGTCCTTTTTGCAGCAGTGCCACAAACCCTGTTCTGATAATAAATATTTTGCTACATGTAAAGAGTTTTTCTGAGGCCACATGGTTCCTTTTGAAATACATGTGAACCCTGACCATGTTTTAAACTAAATGAATCTACAGCATATAATCTATCTAAAAGCAGGGATGCAAAAGCCTTCATGTCCTCTGTATTGACAGAAATGCTTGTTTATATACTAGAAATGTCTTTTTATGACTAACTGCTGCCTTGGAAACCACTACTAAAAATGAAAGTTTTGTCTCCAAAGGCAAAGCCCACATAGTACTCAGTTATCCCAAAGTTTGCCTCATCTTTTCCTGATCAATTTGGAACACAAAGATTTGCAGTCAAATATTCCTAGCTCTGAATTCCTGCTTCCTATTCTAAAATTATATCTTGCTGTAAATTTTGTGATTCCAGGTAATAAAGAAGAATCAGCATTTTATTTCCTAAAAACCCTCTCAAAGACATATTTACATCCTTTGTCTCAACAGGCTGGAAGACAAAGGAAAATATATTCACACAATATTGACCACTGCATCACAGATAGAAAAGTTTATTTTTGGCTTACATCGTATTGTAGATAATTTCCAAAGAAAACATCCAATTGTACCGTTCAATTTCTGACACCAGGACTAAGACAAAAGAAAGGGAAGATAAAACAATCAGTTTCCTCTGAGCACTGCCAGTGCTGTACTGGGAGATGGGAGGCTAAAAGTACCACTGTTCAATATGCAGACCCACTCTATGGATTTGTTGCAGTTACAGGTGCTGGGCTGTTATCAATGAAAATCTCTGTGGAAAGGAAACATGAATTCTAAAAGCAGGAGAATCTCTGAGAGAACGCTGAGGGTTTAACCTTCCCAGGGTGATAGCACAGTATGGAACTAAAGCAAGGCTGTAAAATCCTCTCATAGTACACATGGCCTGCTGTTGGGAGGATGTTCATGAGGGGGAAAAGGTCAATGCCAGAATGATGGGCAGTGAGAGCTGCAAGAGGATTTGGCACCCAGGGTGGGCTTCTAGTCCTTTCTGTTTCCATGAAAGACTCCTTAAAGGGTGAAAGCCTTCCCTGAGTCCTCCACAGCCACTGACAAATCTTTGCTTCTTTCTGTCCCCACCCCATTTTGGTCACAGCTGTGCTGAGCCCTTTCAGACAGTGACAGGGCTTTTTGACTTCCTGCTGACTGTTCCTACAGAGAAATCTGCTGGGTTTGCTCAAGGGGAGCACGACCTAGAGGATGGATCCTATGGAAGGCAAGGGCATCCCACAGAAACCTGGCTATCCCTGGTCATTTGGAGCGAGTGTAACATGGGACATGGACTGCAGCCATCAGTCTGCCCTCAAGAATGAGGGAAGCACATTTCCCAAGGACCAGAGGTGACAGAAAGAACTGGGCAGGCTCTGCCACCATGACTAAAACAGTCAGTGCGTGAGGAGCCACTTGCAAGGACAGGAAAGCTGCAGTTGAAGGAATGAGTGACTTGAAACGCTTTTCATTTTCCTTAGACTCTGTTGCTTTGAATTCATCTGGTTTACAAAGTTTTTAGTTCATCTCATAATTGTACCTAGCATTTTCCCACTTCAGTTTCAAAGCTTTTTGATCTTCTTTGGGGGTTCATGGTTGAAACAGATTCACATTGGATGTCTGGCTGACACAGGGACCTGCCACTGGCCAGCAGCCTCTGAGATACCCCCTCCCTATGTGCAGAACACTGATGGACATGCTCCAGGCACCTGCTCAGCAGCACTTGGTAGGTCAGCACCTGGCTGCAGCCTTGGCAGATTGGAGCAGTGGCTCTGAGGCAGTTCTGAGGTTCTACACCTACAACAGGCCCTCATGTAAAGCAGCTGGGTGAAGCGACAAGAAAACAGGGAGCATTTCATCAAAGCCTGTCCTACGCTTCAAGGAAGTCTTTCAGCACAGATAACGGAAAAAGAGGAATATGTCATGGCACTGTTTGTTTTTTTTCCAGCATAGCATTAACTGATTAAAAGCAGCTCCAGCCATGATGAACAGGACAGGCACTAACCACTCCGTAAAACTAATTGTTCCGTACCAGTATCCGGCAGAAAATTACAGGAAAAACAATAGCTGAAAGCCTCTGTTATCATTTGGTGTCTTTCCTGAGCCTAACTGGTTGCCATTCCCAGTGCCTGGCACCAGCTGGGCCATCAGTCCAGGCTCAGAGCTGAGCTCTGTCCCTTGACTCCAGTCCCTAGGGCACTTGCGCCAGCTGAGGATGCCCATACGGGCGATCAGCGCGGCTCGGCCCTTGCGGGGGAAATCCTTATGCTGCAGAGACGTTTGTTTTCCCTTTCAGGCCTTGTGCCAAGAAGCAGTGTGAAGCAAAAGAGGTTTTGAGAATGAAGGCAAGGAAATCTCTGCTATAAATTAAAATCTAGGATCTTTTTTTCCCCCAGTTTGCATATTAAAACCAATAAAAAAACCTTGCAAAGTGACTTGTTTACCTCTATTCAGCCTGCAGTTCTGCATAGAACTTCTAAGAAATGGAAGTCACAGCAAAATTATCAGAACACTTCTGTTTTAGGCCTAAAATAAATATATATTCTACATACATAAACATAAGATCTATAATCCCATTTCAATATCTACATTAAATTCAGTAGATGCACCACAGTACTTATAGGAGTACAGTGAAATTAGATGAGTTCCTTATTTTGGCCCTACATCACTTCTTAAAGTGAAATAGAAAAAAAAAAGGGTAAAATAAATTATTTAATACTCATTTATCTTCTCTATTAGAATTCTGTCACTGTGCCCTACCATGGGAATATACAAATCCTGCACATTTTGTAAGAGTAGCAATGAGAATTCACTCTGGCTCTGAAACGGTTTTAGTTTCAATGATAGATATGGAAGTTACTCAAAATCAGCTTATAGTTAGCTACAATTCTTAATGTTGTGATAAAAATTGGAACTGAAATGTAGTTGAACATTTTGGTATCAGGAAAAAAAAGCTGTATGGGGACTTGTCATTTGAATAAGCTTCTTCATATTTAAGAATTTTTTACTTCACAGGAACCCCTGCAACACCACAAACCAAAAAAAACTGACCCCAAAACCCCTCACTCAAACCCCATTTGCCATGGTAACAGTTTACTTGCATCACATAAGGAATTAAGTATTAATGAAGTGAGACTTAAACCATGGTAGGAAAGTCCTACATATCCTGCTAGAATGTAAACTTCGGTACAATAAAATTAAAATTTTCATTTATGAATGCAAGGCTTAACAGCGTGCTTCCAGCAGTGCAGCTGGTAAGGTTCTCTCCTCTCCCATCTCTCTCTTTTACAAATATATCCTTGTAAATGAACACAAACTAACAAAAGAGGAAATAATGTGGGAAAAGACCCTCCATGGCCAACAAAACCAAACACAAAATGCAAAGAAGAATGGAAAAAGTCTCCCACTTACACCGGCACATTTGCTTAAAATAGACTTTTGCAAAGGTTTGTACACATCCTTTAGCCAAAAACCAGAATACCTTCCCTCAGCACCACCAGTGTTTACTGAATCACATGACTGAGGAGGGAACAAAGCCAATTCCAACTGTTCTTCCCATGGCACAAACAACTCTGAGACTGGAAGGGAAGAGGCACCGGGCAATCAGCTGCTCTAATTAGGTAAGACAAACTCACACTTGTGGTGTAGGCGGCTTCGGGGTCATCCTCCAGCACCCGTGACAAGCCAAAATCAGAGACTTTGCACATGAGGTTGCTGTTGACCAGGATGTTCCGCGCTGCCAGGTCCCGGTGCACGTAGCCCATGTCTGACAGGTACTTCATACCAGAGGCGATCCCCCGCAGCATCCCGACCAGCTGGATCACCGTGAAGTGCCCATCGTGCTTCTGCAAGGCAGGAAACAGCACAGCTACTTCCCATTTCCTTCATTCCAGGCATATTAACCACAGCTCTTATTTTAAATACCTTTGTCACCCATCCAGCCAAGCTGCCCACTGCAAGCTTGTTTTTTCAAGGATTTAAGTTGCTTGGCATTGCATCCCATCTTGTCTCTCACTGTGCAGCTTATCCCCCTTTCCTCCACATTTTCACACATTTCACCATCTTCCTACTGACAACATTTAATTCCTTTTATACTCAGTTACTCTGAATGCCTTCCTCCAACACTACTTTTAATACCAGAATGAGAAAGCACTCAAAAATCTTCACCTATTACTCCATAGCCTCAAGAAACAAAGAACCCTCTTTTTGTTGTCTCAGCCTTGATTGTCTGCATTGAGGTACTGCTGTTACCTCACTTTTAAGGGGTTTTTTTTTGGGAGGGTTTGTTCATTTTTAAAAAAATCCAAAAATAACCTGAAAAAAGTTTGGGACTTTAGCTTGTTGTCTGTTGTGCACCTAACAACATATAATCTCCGAAGACTAGATTAAAAAGGAGATTTGGACTGAAATTCAGGGGTTATGTAGCTTTTCCAAAAATCTTCCTGGCTGATTAAGGTTAAGCTCAGACCCCAAATGCATTAAACTGCTTAACACCTTCTGAAATCTCTTGGAGCTGGACACATAAATAAGAGTTAAGTCATTAACCGTGCTTGCCCAGCTGGTCAGCCTTGCTGGGCCTCAGCTTCTTCACCTGCAGCACTGAAGTGAACACTTCTTTATGTCCTGCATGATGTGGCAGTGAGGACCTGCACAGAAATGTGATTACGGGCTCTTTGCCTTCTTTAGGCCTGCCCTATCTACCATTCACAGCAGACTGCTTGCAGGAGTATTTTGGTGACCTCAACTGGCAGACATTTAGTTTCTCATGGATTATTCAGTGAGCCAGGCTTTTCATGTTAGCAGGAACAGCCAGACAAAAACAAACAACTCCTGCAAACAAGTAAACTTTCCATTTTCTCTTTCAACACTTTTAGCAGTGGGCTACAGACAAATAGCAAATTCTGATCAGCATTCAGGACATTTCTATTGCTTAGCTCATGCATTTAAGCAAGATGATTTTTAGAGGGGAGAAGCTGACAGTAAGTTCAGCAAATTCATCAGATTCAGCAAAGCAACAGGCTGAACTGTGTGGAAATGTTTAGTTTTATCCCTGGCCAGCCAAGTATTTCAGCCTTTCCATAACAATTCAGCAATTTGGGGCCTATATCCAGCTAGTCAGGGTAGGAACATTTGAAGACTAAGACAAAAACCAGAAAGAAAATGATAAAATGAAGATACCAACACACCTTGTCAGCTAGAAGACCTCACAGCCTTACTTTACTCCCAGCAACACTTGTATTTAAGGAGCCATGCTTCCATCAGTGGCCAAACACCACAGCCCCCCCCAAGAAAGCACATTTAAGGACATTTCTTTGAAAGCAGCTATTTACACCTGATTTAGAACAATTTTTCCCCTTGAATGTGTCCGTGTCTTCTGTCTCTAAATTCTCCACACCAAAGTGGAGGCAGCTGTGCCCAGCACTGAGCCCACACCCTGCCCTGCCCCCGGCCAGGCCACCTGTGAGCAGCAGGTTCTGCAGAGGACGCTCAGCTGAGCGTCAAAGCACAGCTGTAATCAGTCCCAAAATACCACTGCCAGGTGTTTTAAATACAAACATTCCATCCAGCAATTAAGCAAAGAGAGACAAAAGATTATATTCTTAACTACCTTAAACTGCTTCCTGTAAAGGAAGGACACGAACTCTAGCCAATATTTTTGTAATGAGGCCACATGGGATTTAGGGTTTGCCTTTTTCTAGTAATTCTAAATGTTCAATTGATTAAAAAATTATGAAGCTGGTTGCCAACAGTTCATACTCTTCACACTTACCCTGTAGGGATTACTTTTTTCAGGTAACTGTAGAATTAGGATTTGGGACAAAGTGCTAGCACCTGGTTTTAGCAAAATGACCATTCAAGCCCCTCTCACCACCGCGACAAAGCACCAAACTAAAGCAACCCCTCAAACCTGCGGATTTTACCTCCTCCTTATCCTCCCTAACAGCTCCATTCGTTTAACAAACCTCAGAGTCATCTGCAGCACCTCCCTGTACCTTTTGTCCTCTTGGATTGCAAGCATTCATTCCTTCCTTTTTTAATTTCTGCTCTTTCAAATCTAGACCACGCTTGGCTGCTTTTTCATAAAACATAACCTTTCTTCTGCTCTTCCCAAGTCCCAGTACTTGCCTTACCAGTATAGCAGTAATGCCTGAGTTTAAAACAATCTCATGCTTTTCCCATTCTCTCCCTCCTTCTTTCAAATTTCTTTGGGCTTCTGCCTTGACACAAAAAGTTAAAGCTTCTTATCTTCACCTTTAAAGAAATGACAGACCTGCTAACATACCAGCTGCAATTTTATTCTGTCCTCCTTCTCCCTCTGTATATTTCTCAGGCTTCTCTACTGCATCTGTTCTCCTCTGACTTTCCTCACGCTTGGTTTTATCTTTTTCCCTGCCAGCCTTGCAGTTGGAACAACTACATTTTTACTGTCAGCAGAACAGCCTTTTCTCAATCAAGTCTCTTTGTAATCACTTCTGCATCAGTTTCCATGCCAGCTGTATCCCCTTACAATCTATAAACTGTTATCTTTCAATACATCAAAATTTTTTTTGATGTAAGCTGATCTGGATACAGACTATGGGCTATATATAACCTTTGGAAAATTCAGCTAGGTTGATGAAATTATCCCAGGTAGAATTTGGCCTCATATTTTCAGCAGTTTTTAAGTCCCCAGGTACAATCCTTTGGCAACCTTCCTCTATCTTGTTTCATTCATTTGTCATATGGGGAAATAAAACACTCGTCTGACTGATAAGATGGCTGTTACCCAGGGCTTTATTCTGATTCCCATAGCCTAGATTTGAAATATGTCTTTGATAGGATTCCCACTGGGCTGTTAAGGGTGTTAATCAATACTGGCAGCAATTCAGACCTCAGTGGACTCACCACATTTATCCTATCATTCCATTAAATTTTAATCAAGCTTTGATGGCTTTGCTAAACAAACTTTTCTCAACAGCTGTGTATAGATGCAGTATCCGAGTAGTTGCTCTTGCATTTATGCAGCCCTTAAAAATGCCCTGAAAAAAAGATTTTTATTCAGCTACAGTTTGCTTTTGAAAAGCTCATGTAAGTGAAACATTCTCCTCATGTTACAGACCTTTCAAGAGCACTGACATATAATGGGCTGGTGAAGAAGGTCAGTTACTGTAGGGGAGGAAGGATGACCTCCAGAGCTTCTCTCACTGCATTTTGCCCTCCATTTTCCAGCTCCAGCATCCAGTTCAGTGCTTTTCTACAGGCCTGTGGAATTTTTCTTCTTCAGAAGGTTTTTCCCATTTCACTACCAAGTAACCTTTTGGAGGTGTGGCCACTGGATTTTTCTGTATTGTTTCTGGAGTTTCAGCTATTCCAAAATCCACTTCTTTATTTGCCAAAGGAGTCAGAGCACTTTTAGGCCTTTATCCTCTGTGCAGGATTTGCTACAACTTTGAATATTTTACTGCAGATTATTTAGATCTTATTTTAGATGGAGAACAGCACTGAAAATGGCGTGTCTGTGTCTAACCTAGACCATCTTCACCAGTGACAGCTCCTACTGGTCACTGTGTGAAAGACGCAGTATTTGCATTTATTGTTACAGCTTTACTGTGCGAAGTAAATGGTAGAACTTTGTCAGGATAAATCTTCCAAAATTCAAGCTGCAGCTTGGTATTTCTTGGGAGCGTAACTCATGCTTCAAACTATCATGGATACTGCACTAAAGTTTGTATTTTTGGAACTAAATGAGGTCAATTGATAATTTCTTCTTCATTCAACTGTTAACAGAGTTCCATGCAGACTTAATAATTATTAACAGAGTCTATTAATTCAATTAAATAGAATTACTTTAGTTCGTTTTAAATGCTAATGAGTGATCCTACATGAGAATCTAAGTGACTCTTCAACCATTAAAAAGATGGGAAATCTTTTTATTACTAAAAAATATTTGCAAGAGGAAGCCCTTCCAAAGCTTATTGTGGTGTGCAGTAACCACCCTCTCCTCTGGAGGCACAGCAAGAGCGGTTTTGTGAGCTGTGGCCCTGCTTTCCTCACTCAGCTGCAGCAGGAAAGGGAGGCCCTGGAATGCCCAGGGGTCCCTGCCCACTTGGGTGCACTGGAACACAGCAGTCACAGAATCACAGACCTGGACGGGTCTTGGAGCAGGGAACAAATCATCTCCTCACCCTGGGTCATTCCTGACGTATGTTGTATCCTGCCCCTGAAGACCATTAGGGCCATTATTTCTTATCCTGTCCACTTTATTCCATATCTCGTCTCAGGTGCCTCCCTGGAGCGTGGCACTTGGGACTGGCACAGATTTCAATTTTTCTTTGTAACTGGTTTTTATGCCCATGGAGACTAAATATCTCTCCTGCTCTTTTCTTTGGGCTTCACACTGGTTCAGTCCACACATCTCATTTCCTTGGCTACTTTTCTTTCTGATTTTGTTGTGCACTCTGTCCAGCCACTCCATAGAGTTCCTGAAAAAGTAAGATCCAAACAAGAGAGCACCCTGAGACCTCACCAGTGTGAAGCAGAGAGGAAAAGTCACTTCACAGACCTTGCAGGGGAGACTCCTATTTGTAGATTCCATGGTAGTATTTGCCATTTGCATTTGTCACAGCAATGCAAATGCCCCTGACCTACCCCAAATACTACAGTAATTTCTTTCAGCAGACTTCTGTCTGAACAGATATTTTCTGCCCTCTACAGCTGATTATTCCAGCCACAGTGCAGGATCATGCCCTTGTCCTTACTCACTTCTAATTACTTTTAAGCTAATTAGTTACTAAATTATTTCTTAAATTTGTTGTGATGATTTTAAATTCTAGCTCTGTCCTGCTGTAAGCCTGTGTTCCTTCTCAGCTTTGCATTGCCTGAAAATTTCATAGTTTAGTTGCAGTCTCAGGACCCAGAAGTTAAAAAAAAATATGGGGAAACAGAGAGTGCAGAACAGCCCTACCTCATTTATCTTTCCATCCAAATTCCATTCCTTCCACACAGGATGTAGCCAATACAGCAGAAATTTCATGAAGACCATATTTCTCTAGCTGCTCACAAGGATCTCATCTGAGAGAGTTTTAAAGCCCTACTAAAGCCAAAGTTTACGAGATCAACAGCCACAAAGCCTGCACCCTGCTACAGCAGGAACGCAGATCTGTTTGACAGAATTAGTTCTTGACAAATCCATGTTGGCTCACACTTATCTCACTCTTATCTTTAAGATGCTCAGACTTTGTTTGATAATTTGTTCCAGAAATCTTACAGCAGTTGACATTAAGCTGACTGGCCTGTAATTTCTTGGCTCCTTTTTTCCTTTCTTTTAAAAGACATTTAAAATCCCTTCATTTAAAAGACACTGGCTCTGCTCTGATCTTCCGGTTTCTCATTCTTGACAAATTCACAAAGGTAAAGAGCACACTGAAAGAGTCCACATTACCTATCAAATTCTTTCTGCCTTCAAATGCAAGACAGTTTGTAATAAATTTATTGTTGCTTGGTACTAAGAATATCTACGGTATTTAATGTCTGAGTAAGAATATCTACATATTAAAAATGTCCAGCATTCCTAAATGAACTTCTCGCAGCAGTATCAGAAATGCTGTTTTATACATCATTTTAGCAGGGTAAAACATTACTTGAGAACAAATGCTGGCTCTGTAGCATCAGTGACAGTTTCTCAGTGCAATCTCAGATCACTTAAATACATGCTGCTTACAATTTCACTGTTAAGGTAATGCATTCTTTCAAACTCACTTTCTAATTGCTCAATCTGATTTTGGTTAAAAAAAATAAATTGCTATCAGCAGTTTCCAGGTTTCCAGTGCAGGTTTTCTCTTTTACAGATTCATTTTTGAAAGCCAAATGCCACCTTTATCCTGCCAGGAAAGGAACGTGCCTCCAATAAATTAAAGTGCACATGAACACTGCGTGGGAAAGCAAAAAAAAAGGAATATTAGTTATGAGCTCCAAGGTTGCTGCCTCTCTGAATGCAGATAAATAATAACAGGAACCATTACACTTAGAAAAGGCTATCTGGCTGCTTTTCCCCACAGCTTTCTCTGTCTAGGGAGGCCATGTTAGATGGATATACGACACGCACTTTACAACACTGTTTCCTAGAATTTGCTACAAGTGTTCATTTTTGTCTTCTCTCCCTTTCCCCCAAACTTGCTAAATGTAGGTGTCTGCCACAGCGTCTAAACTGCGGCTGAAAAAAGGGCGAGTCTGATGGCAGAGCTGCTCTGAGAGTAACTTCGTAACGATTACTGCAAGAAACAGCAATATATCAAAATATTTCCTCCATCTAGTAACACTTATCTTAGCCTTTGCTAGGCCAGCCTCGAGGGATGAGAACTTGGAGCTGAATTCAAGGGTTTCATTTGCTGTACAGTCTGCTGCAGTTGGTGCTCTAAGGCAATTAAGCATATTTTTTATAGACTCTTTGAAAGAAAAAAAAAAATATGTGTGGCAGCATTTTCACTTAGTACGCTTGCCTGTATATAAATCTAACTTTTTTCCACAAGTATTTTAATTTCCTGAAGTGAATGGAAATATATCAGCACAAGCTTTTGGATAGAAAGAGGAGCATTGCAACAGCAAATAGTAACAATGAAAGCAAGATAATGCTGTGATTACCCCAGGTAACTGCATCCCTTCCTTTTGCAGCTCTGAGATTCACACAACTGGGGAAGACTGGAGCATCTTTCAAACCTAAATATCTCTGACTATTCCATGTACCTTGGACACTGAGCAGGAACAAAGCTCTGGTAGTCTGTAGCTGCAGGAAAGTACTGAAGGAATTCAGTATTCTGGTGATAATTTTTTGGTCCATTTTATGTGATTCTGTGTAGCCAGCCACAAACCTTCCCCAAAAGGCAGCTTCCAGACATATTTCTTTTCCCCAAAAGGCAGCTTCCAGACATGTTCTTTTCCCCCAAAAGGTAGCTTGCAGACATGTTCCTTTTCATGTTTAAATCCATGCCCGCACTGCCTGATGGACAAGAAGGTGAGCACAGACTGCAGCCAGCACAGAGCTCTCCAGGGATCACTCCTTCCAAGAAGCCACCTCACCACCTATTCACCCTGTTCCCCTCCATGTGATGCTAAATCCAGTTATTTAAGCCAAGAATGACGCCTTAAATGAATGACCCCCCCCCC
>VYZT01015302.1:35620-49860 GCA_013400735.1 Pomatostomus ruficeps | reverse complement strand
AGAAGGGATTTAAATCTGCAAAGCCCCATGAACCTGTGAGGCACAGGCTTAGAGAGTAGGCTGGGAGGGGGGGGGACGGTGCGTCGCGGTGAAAAGACCAACTTTGGGGAAAGGACTTCTGTAGGAATTACTGCGATCCTCTCTAAGGTTTGGGGTCAACAGACATCTCCAACCCACAGCAGTGGCAAACTGCCAAACTGCTTGCTAAAAAGGTTTTGTGGGTTTTCAGCTTTTTTTCTGCTTGTTGTTTGTGGTTATTGTACATTTCTCCTGGTTGTCTTTCTCGTTGTATTTCCCGCAGCCTGTACCAACAAGCCCGAGCAAACGCGTCTGACTGCAGCTACCTTATCTAATTATTAACATCTCTATCAATACAGAGACCTGCCCTTTCAACCCTTCTTGCCTTTATTATTTGCCTCACATGGCTGCAGAATAAGTGTCTGCTGAGATCTCCATGACACAGGCAGGGGACTAAAGCATAACAACAAAAAGCCCCATCCAAAGTCTGTGTGTGAAGCTGGTAACAGGAAATTTTACCTGGCTCTCCTCAGTTCCCAAGGGTCAGCCACTTTCTTTCCAAGCACAGATTTCCTCTGTCTGGAAGCTGTTGGTATAATACTGAAAGAGGCTTCTAGCCCCTGAGGAAATAGCTGGAAACCCACATCCTTTTTCAGAGAAATTTCTCTAAGTGTTACCAGAAATAAAGCCCCATCAGCCCCATTTCTGGTCAGACAAGTTTCGTTGATGGCAAATTTCAGGTATACTTTTGTGGGATGATTAAATTACATGTCTCAATCTTATATGATAAAAAAAAACCCCAAACAACACTACAAAAAATGAAGTTTGGTCTTTTGTAAATAAGTTTTATATAATTGCGAAAATAATGCAGTATTTCTGAGGAAAATTCAGTGTCAAGTGTATCCAGCAATTTAGGCTGTCTGATGATGCACAATCACTGAAATTAATTACCATCATCTTCCAAAATTGGTTGTAATTAGCTGATGCCTTCCCACTAGAATATCTCCGAAGCAGCTTCATATTGCAAATCTACGCCAATGTTTTTTACCCAAAAGCTCACAGTTAGCAGGATACAGGGTATTTTGTGGGGTGGGGAAGACAGAATTCAGCTGAGCTCGCTTTAAATTCATACAAATAGCAGAAAGTAGACACTGCTATCTGTAAAGCAAGGAAGTAAAGGTTTAAGATTTTAGGGGTGAGAGATTGAAGGGTGGGGGGAGGCTTGTGATTCGTGGCACAACCTGTGCTGGCATGAAAGCAAATCTCCCACCACGGCTCTGAGGAGGGTGATGGCAAACGGAATTCCTCCTCTGGAACACCCTCACATGGTTCACCACAGAACCTCACTTTGAGTTTGTAAGACTGACCCATTTTTGGAGGCTTTTGGAGAAAGACAGATAGGAGGATGTGCTGGGGAATTTCTGCCGGTTGTGGTGTGTGGGGAAATATTTCTTATGACGAGAAATGGACTTTTTTTCCCCCTCTGTGTAAAAACACTTTGCACTGGAACAATGGATTCCTTTAAATAATAAGAAAGACAGACTATCTTATAAGCCCTTCCAAATCCCACATTTGTTAGAGCCACTGAACGCCTTTCATTAGGATTGCTAAAGATAAAGCCTCTCTGCTTCTTTGTATCTTCACAAAAGCTTTTAAAAATGTGGACTTATATCGGCAGGAAACAACCATTATTAATGAAGCAGCTGGATTTCTTTTTAAGTAGGTTACTTTGCAGCCATTTGCTCTGCTAATTATTAAACAGAAATGCTGACATAGATCTACAGTGCTTTGGGATGCTGAATATTATCTAAAGTACATTTAAAAGGCATTTTAGAAGAATAACCCATATCTGAAGTGTGAATTGAAGCTGTAAAATAATATACATGGAAAACAGCTGCAGAAATTATTAGCTCACATTTCCCCCCAGCAGTTCTGCTTCCAAATATATCCAATGCAATGTGAGAAGCACTGCTGCACAGTAACATCATAATTCTGCTGATGCCACTTTCTATTAAAGTATCCTAATAAGGAGTAACTGTTCTGATAAATGAATGCATGTGAAGTAAACCTGGAATACAGATATCAGACCAGAGTAGTTCAGAGAAAGGTAATTCTCCCTCATGAATTATTTCAGGACTTGGTTTTATTCTCTTCTATGAAATTCTGCACACACACACACACACACAGAACAAAGTTTCAGGCTCAGACAAATCTTCCTGGGGCACTGCTGAAAAATTACAGAGCAGGGAAGCTGTAGGTACTCAAATCAGGGGCAGTCCCTCTGCTGCAGATGGATAGAGAGATGAACCAGAAAGGAAAGGGGAATAATTTTTAAAAACTACCCAGTTTCTCCATAAAAATAACTCGATTTTGAGAAATCAGCAAATTCTCATGGGAAACTGTGATGCTGGTAGGTTTCTGACAATGCAACAGATATCTGTCTTGACAATGGAAAATGAAAAATTACTTGGGAGAGTCGGTGAAGAGAACAACAAGAGATGTTAGAGAAAAATTACTAGGGACTAATCAAAACCAAACAGAAGGAGAATCAGTGTCTAGAGGTATCTGTGGCAATGGCTCTGCTGCACTCCCAGGGTTGTATCCTTTGTTCCAAATGCTCTTCTTTTGTGGCTCCCCCTCTTCCCAACAAGCACTGCCTGCATGACTTCCTCCCCTCTCACGTCAGTCTCCTTTATGAAGTGTTGGCTGCTTTTCCCTCCTGCTTATTCATTTTTCCTCTTACCAGTTCCTTCTTCCAAAGCATCCTTCAGTCACCATCACCGAGATTTTCAGGCCAGTATTTCCACAGCTTCCTGCTGAACGTCTCTCCTTTGGGATACCCTTTCAAACAAGTTCCCAAACCCCTGAGTTCCCCCAACCCCAGATTTACCACTCTGCAGGATGGAAATGGCAAGGCACTGGGCTACTGAGGGCTATTGTTTACTTTTTAAGACAAATCTGAAACACTTGACATTAAAATTATTCACACAGGGTCTTAGGTCAGTGGGTCTCTGGAGCATTTCCAGGGCTTCTGTTAAAAAAGAGACTGTTTTAGGATAAGTTAAGCTCACAGAGAGGGTCATCCTTTCCTTTTACTTTTCTACGAAGAATTAAATACAATTTTGCCAGCATATTACTCACATTTTATTTAGCCCTTCTTTAATGTTTACTAAGGACCTTTGGGGGTTAATTAATGCCAGGACATTTCACCCATGAACTGTTTTCTAATCCAATTTATTAAATGCAAGTGGCCATAAATATTATAAATCAATTACTGAGTATTCCATGCTTCACCAACCAAAAAAATCATAACAGAGTATTTTTGAAGGTGATTGAGAAAAATGAACAACTTCCATAAGGCCAGGCAGTTATGGTTCAATTTATCTCTTCTTTCACAAAACCACAATTTGAAATACATTTTGGTAAATACAGGAACTACTTTGGTAGAAGAAATCAATTATGTTCTGAAGCTTAAATCTTCTTTTTTTCCAGCCATGCTCTAATGTATTACTGTACCTCAGAAATGTACCCTGGAGAAAAGGCTTCTATTCTTCACTAAAAATCCATGAATAATATTATGTAGAAATTAATTTGTGATAAACGTTTTAAAATCTTAACCTAGAACGGAGTCTTATTCAAATGTCATCAGAAAATGGCACCTCACCCGCAGGAAGGAGTCAAGGGATCCGTTCTCCATGTATTCAACTACAATCATTACTGGTCTGCCTGCAAAACAGCAAAGAAACACATCAGGATTACAGACAGATTATGGAGTTTTTATAATTCCAGCTTTTCTGCAGAGCTTATTCACAGTAGTTGAATATGTAAAATATTTCCAAAATTCTCATTTATATCACAAACACAATTCCATTCTGCTCTAGGAATTATTTCCTATCTTTCTTTTTCTTCTGTTCATACTGGATTAGCTGAATGTACATCATTCACTTTGGTGTATTCTCCCTTAAAAATGATCAAAGAAGGGCCTGGTCTCTCCAAATAGCAAAACCTGCTGTGCAATATTTTGGAATATATCTGAATTAAGGCAAAACCCAAATATTCATTAGCTATGTCCAAGTAGATTCAGTGTTATAATTTTCCTCTCAAAGAAAAACAACTCAGTGACTTAGGAACATAGAAGACAGATAGAATGGGGTGTCACAAAAAGCAGCTCTCCTAGACGTGCTGTGTGCATTGGGTGTGGATAATCCATCAAAACTCTGAATTCATATGTTTGTAAATACATGAAATATACACAGTGTTCCTCAAAGCAAGGTTCTGCTCAACCAGCACAGTCCCAGCGTGGCACCATATCCAAACTGAAGCAGAACAAGACATTACATTTATTTCTTCAAAGGATATCCACATCTGAAGATACACTTTCAAATTGTGTACTTAACTTAAACACCAGCTTACAGCTGCTAGCCTTTAAAAACCCACCCCTCTACAAGTGCTTGACAGGAGAGGGGCAATCGGGCTGCCAAACCAGGCTGCACAGCAATTTTTAGAAATATTAATATCACAAAGAAGGCATTATATACATCAAAATAATGAAGAAGAATGTTAATAAGATGAGGAAGGAAGCGAAAGGTCTTAAAATGACAGACTTTTGTTTTACTGGGAATGCCCATGTCTTTTGTGGTTTGTGGGAAACCAGAGCTCAGCCAAGTGGTGACACTGTGAACTCACCATTTCACTCCCTCAATTCCACACTAGCTGGGCCAATATTTTTCAAGCCCAAAAGAAGTCTCTTTCATCACTGGTTTTTTCCTCTTCTCAAATTATGTTTGTGATTTGTTTGGATGAGGGGATGAGAAACAAACACAGTGCTCAGACTGATAAAGCATTTTGATTGGTCCAACACAGTTGTCCATTTCTGTTCAGTCTGGTTAATAGTGGAAGTATTCATTAGACGGCCCACAATGTACAACAGCTCCTCCTGAGCTGTTACAGTCAACTTTCAATTCAAAAAAGTGACTGATCCAGTTCTGTGTTGGTCCCAGCACGCTGACCCAGAGTTTTGGGTTCCTGGTGATGCCCACTCACACAGCTTAGTCTACTCTTCCTGTAGTTCCTATCAATATTCCCTCATTTCCTCTAATAAAATTTGTGATTATTTCTGTGTTGACTCTCATGTTTACATTCTCAATGAATAAAACACTTCATAGTGTTGCCACAATAGTACAAATTTTTTTTATGTGAAAATTCCCGGATGCCTTAATGGCCTTTTTGGATAGCCTTGGGAAGGGTGAAGAATTGCCAGCTTCTTTCTTTTAACTGAACATTTACTCCCAGCTGCTGACGTGCAGCTGCCACCAAATCAACTGATAAATATATCTGCACCCTGGTTTTGCATTATTAGCTTAAAAGATACATCACTTTTATGCTCCTAGAGATCAGAGTGTTTTAAAAATTCATGTTTCCTTTAGTTCAGTTTGCAAATGATGAATATACAGCCCAGCCTCTTTAGTAACAAGCACATGAATGCCCTGGATTCCCTTACCTTTATCGTTTCCTTACTGTCAGGGGGCTGACATCTCCACATGAAAGGAAAATCCTGTAATCTAGAGAAATAAACAAACTGCAGCCTGATGCTAGGGACTCTTACACTATGCGGAACCCTCTCAAGCAAGCAGCAATTTCTAAATTGATGCAGACAGCCTTTTTCAATAAATAGGGATGTAAAGCTGGCTTTCAGATGGCATATTTGGTCAGGTAGAAGTCACCCAGGAATTTCTCTTTCTGGGTAAATCAACAACTAAAACACCTGTATGGAAAATTTGCATTTGAAGGGAAGGACAAATGGAACTTTGAAACAGTGTCCCTGGTTTCCTGTGGGTAATCCTCTGGCACTTTCCAGAAGCTACTCTGTAGGGTTCTCTAAAGGTTCACAGGCTCCCACTACAGCTTTTGTGCTCCTTAGATTCACATCCTTCAACACAGATTATTTCCATACTTTGTAAACAAACTATTAATTCTTCTACAGTTTCTCACAAAATATTCCTCCCTCCAAAAACCCCCACCCAATACTTCCTTTTTCTCAGACCGTATGCTCTTAGGTTAAAGTAACCATGGAATGTATTTATGTGCATTTATATGTGGATTTAAAGAAGAGATTTCAGTAATTTTTCACTGGACAATGAGGTTTTAAACCACTCAACTTAAATGACTTGAAATGACATGCCTTAACACAAAAGCACCTCTTTCAAGTGACAGCACAGGAATGGCAGTAAATACACCAAAAAAAGCAGCATTTTCCTTCAAACAGGTAGCTGTATATCAGAAAATCAGCATATCCTCAATAAATGTAATCACTTAGGCTGATAGCTTCCCACTGACTCAGTCTGTATCACTTGCCACCCTACCCAAATTTCAAATGAAATTGAGGTGAGATTGTGTCAAGACACCACAATGTGTCATGACACCGTGAAAATAAACCTGGCTCCATCACTTCATTATCTCAAGCAAAAATCTTTAATCTGGACACAAACCTAAATTCTCAAATAATCCGTTTTTTAGGGTGACAGCACTTGATAAAAGCCGCTTTATTTTGGCTGCAAGTTTAATGTGTCCCTGGAGCTATTTATGGATTCCAAGCATGACTGTGACAGCCAGTACAGGGAAATTTTTAGTCAGCACAGTGTTTGTCTTTGGAGCACCTGTGGATCAAAAGTGTCTCAGCTGTTGTTGGGGTGGCTTGAAGATACAGTAAAAACTCTGGTACAGGGTAGAATCCAATCAGAGTGGTAGCACTGGCTCTATTGCCAGCATGTTACCCTCTTTAGAGCAGTGCAACTTGAATCCTGAAAAACTTGTATGTGCTGGACCCCTGGACAAACCCAAAATACTGCTTTTGTTTTAAAGAGAGCTACAAAACTGACTTTAAAAATAATACTGGGAGACTTCTAAACTAGTTTAGTGTTTGCCTCTAAATAAATTTTTTAAGAAAAGGACTATTACTTATGAAAATTCACGTTGTTCTCATGGTACTAAGAATTCTTCATCCTCAAAACGAGAATAGGAATGAATAAAGAGAAGTCTCTAAGACAGAGAAGCAATCTCTGATTATTTTATCAAAGGGTAGGCTAATGCAGTGCTGGGAGGCACTGAATTATTTTCCTAGGACTGCTCACAGCACCAAAGATGGAGAAGTTAAAGAGGTTGAAGGACAAAGAGCAGCGGGACACTGATGGCAGCAAAGGCACTCCTGGGAGTGACAACGACCGCCGTGTATGGCTGCACCTCCTGGGATGGGAACACACCCAATCTCCAGTGCAAGAAGTGCCCAGTTCAGGGAAGTGTTTCCACACAGATACAGGAACAGGCACTGGAGAGGGATCTGAAGAACTGAGTTCATCTTACAGTCCCACGCAAGGGAAGGAACGGGAAAAGGACATTGGAAAAGATGTCAGCCGAGGGCTTGAAACTCAAGGAGCTAAAACCTGTGGTGCTGCTGGAGGAGAGCACACAGCTTCCTGTTTGAATTGAGAGAGGATGACATAGAAACGTTTGGAGATGGATTCAGTGATCAAATCGGTCAAACAAATCAGACTTGCAGCAGTTTTAGAGGCTTAGCACTGCTGGAGTAGGGAGTACTGTGAGAAAAGAGACTGTTAAAGCAGAGGAATGATACAGTGTCCTGAGGCACTAGGTTTGAACCCCAAATATGGATTTTACATACCATATATATCACACTTATAATTTGCAGCACATTATTATTATAACAAATGGATCATTTTACTACATAGTTCAGATAACAACATGAGATAATAACTGTATTTATACATGACACACACACTGATACCACAGCACATTCACTGTTCTCATATTTTCTGTGACAGCATAAATATTCCCACCCCAGACACATGTGTGGGATATTGTCTAAGGCAGCTTCCTCTCCTTGTACATGCAGTAACTGTGGCTCTGGCAGATCCATTTCAGAGTTCCAGCATCTCAGAAAGCCACGCTGAACACACAAGAGCAGCACTGGGGCTTGGCACGATGCAGGAAAATTTAATTTATTGGAACTGAGATTAATCTATAGAAGGTGCAGGGGCTGTTCATTGTTTTGATGCAGCTCCCACCTTGTGACAAGAGGCTGACTGTTTCTGACAACTTTCCCTAAGAAAGTTCTTCACTGGAATTCCCCCACCCAGCGGTACTGCAGTGCCATTCAAACAAAACCAGCGAAAATGACAAACAATCTGCATTGATGTCACGCCACCTCAGAAGATGCTGCAATTTTGTATTTTCCATTGATCAATCTGTTTGACATTTTTTAAATAACCAGGAATGCAAAAAAAAAGAAAAAGAGAAAGCTATACATTGTCAAGTAATGTAAAACACCGATTAAATCTAAATTCACATTGTATATATTTTTAGTTCTTTATTTTTCTCCCACAACACGAGATTCTGATAGCATGCAATTTAATTGAGTGCCAGAGTGATGAATAAGGAGGAGAATCTGAAGTGTCATATCAATGACAAAATATTCAGCTTGTTGTCTCCTGTTGTCATTTTAAATAATGCAGCAAAGCCTCCTTTAATGAATCTTTTATGTAAGATTAATCCTCCAAAAAGAATAGTTAGCACACGTTTCTCTTCCACAGACTTATAATGCAATCTCTAATACCAATTACGGGGATAGATTTGTTAACATAAACACATGATAGTCACTCTTTCACTTCAAACTGCACAGGCTGGCACCTATTCCCTGGTTCATATCGGAAAATATTGCTCCATCACTCCTGCAGATCAGAATCCACCTGGCTCAGGAAATCACCTCCTTATCAGGCATCTTTTCATCCCAAAGCCATGTTCTGCTGTTGGCTGCCCACGAATTGATCTCCTGCTAAAGCCAGAGAGATAAGACGGCCCCAAACACAGCCCCTCAGCCAGGGCTGTGCCCTCCACACTCCCACAGCACTCGGAGCATCCCCAGGGCAAAAGCCATGGGAATGGCAGGCCTTGGGAGGCGCTCCTGGAGCCCACACCTGCTCCAGCCATGGCACATCCCTTCACATCAGAGAGCCACTGGCCGGGGGCACTGCAGCTGCTTCTCTCCTGACGTGACTGAAAATGCTTTTGTATGCACCAGAACAAAACTAATTTCAGTGAATAAAAAAATATTTTTCCATAATACAAAATGGGTGAAGAAAAAAACCAAAGAAAACTAAAGATTATGAAAAAAGCAACCCAAAACAATTCTGACACTTTGCATTTTTGGTTTTGCATTGTTAGCCCACAACAATTCACATGAAACCAACGTGAATTTTACTGCAAAACATCCCACTTGAATTACTGACTCACATTACAGGAGGCCCCTGACTAAGACCCATGTTCAAAAAACAGAAGTTACAGTTCCAAGCTCCTTCTTGAGAGTTCAGAGGCCAGGGTTTGCAAACAGGATAGCATAACATATATACATCCTAATCACATAGATATAACCCACTTATCTAGCTGTTAGTGCACTTTGGATTTTCTCATGTCTATATACCAATTATCATTAGTTAAGTTAGTTTAGTCAGTGGAAGAGACTTCTGCAAAATCAACTAATGACAATACAAAATACATGAATGACCATAAGGAACTGGTTAGCTGTTAGGAAGGTATGGCCACACAGCTATCACTGCTACCTGAAGGTTTATTGTATCCACACAATCTGAAAATATTTCATACCATAAACCTGTTCTCTGAGCTGTTTTCCTGTAATTATACATTAAATGATTTTCCACTTGCTACCCTGTGACCCACTGGCAAGAATTCATGACTGTTGGTGTGTTTTGGAAACCAGGAAAAGTCTGTATGTGTATTTATAAAACACCTTCTCAAACCTTCTGGCCCTCCCCTGGTGCTGCAGCCAGCACTGCAAGTGGTTCTCCTGGTTCCTCACATGACAAATGTGCTTTGGATAACTGAAATTGGAGCAGTTCTGATTCTCCTGCAAGCCCTGATCCACGTACAGAAAATATTCTGGAAGATTTTGAGGAAAGGAAAGTGGAACTGTAAAGAAAAAGCAGCCGTGTTGTTTCCATTATTTATTTTCTGATCTTTATCTTTCCATAAGAGAAGCGAGTGGAATGCAGGAGAGGGTAAAATCAAAAGAAATAGGTTTTTGTGTCACTACTTGGAGGTTGGGTAGGTGAGAGAGAAATAATGGCTAAAATTATAGAAATACAAAGACTGGCATAAATTTTAACTTCTTTCCTTGCATTTAGAGTTTCCAGATTCAAATCTTTGAAGAAAAAAGAATTTAATTTCTCCAGGTTTCCCTTTGTTGGGTTGTTCCTCTGTGTCATCTTTTTCTACATATTTATTAGCATTACAAAGACAATATGGAGGAAGAAAGTTCTGTTTCATTCCTGCTGCTTATGTTTACATGAGTATTATAAGCAGAAATAAAATAAGCCCAACACCTTTATTAGGGTGAGGTGGATTATTTGAATTCAGGAGTACAGATGGGGGAGAAAAAGAGCTAGTGTGCTGCAGAGCCATTCTGAAAGCTGCCACGTAGGGTTCAAGGAATGACAAAATCAAAGTCAGATGAACAAACAAAGCTCAAGGATTGCATTTTTGACCATCCTATCTCCGATCCTAGGCTGTATCATCCCATTTTAAATGAAGAAACCACAGCACTGAGGGCAGCCTTTAGCAGTGTGTAAGGGGGAGGGAGATGGCAGAATAGTTTCTTTACAAGAACAGGCAATTTGCAAAAGATCAGCCACAACATATTTTGGTCACTCAGTTTTAAATTAATTATATTCTGAGGGGAAAAAAATACACCCCAACTTGTTAATAGAACTGATTATGGGAAAGATTTATATTGCTTGAAATGTGACTTAGAACCCTAAAAATTCTGTCACTTTTGCTTCAGCACTGAAGTAAATAATAAGAGAAAAAATCATAACAGAAAACACATTCTGTTCAGATTCAGTTCAAGAGAGATACTTTTGCCCAGTTGGATTCACCAAAACAATTCATCTCCGCTCTTTTATTACTGAAATTCAGCATATTTCACTTAATCTAATGTCATCTCCCCCTTGGAGTTCCTCGAAGTTCATTCCAATCCATGACCTCTTGTGGAAGGAGCAAGGGAAGTTCTTTGGTTCAAAAGCAACCACGGAGTCTGAGTGCATCCATGATCCCTTGCCCTGCTGACCCCAGAGATGTCAAGGAACTGAAACCCTGTGAAATCCGGGCACTGGGGCTTCTGCACTTCCATACTCAGCCTGCCACCATCCAGAACAAGTCCTCAGGGAACATAGGAAGCAAATCCTACTTAATCTCTGTTCTGAATTTATGTATTATCTCAGGGGCATTGTATTTAGAAGCTGTAAGCTACAAGGTAAATTTGAAAAGGAATAAAATTTTTTTTAAAAAGCATACATAAGGTTACAGTGAAACAGGTTTTTATACTTTCATAAGCATAATGACATGGTTCAGGTATTATTTCAATCCTGGTCTAAAATCTCTTTTGTTGTCTATTTGGTATTATGCCTGATTATGAAGTTATAAGATTCTGAACTTACTTTAGGATACCCTTTGTGTATTTTCCCATTTATCTGAGCATGTTTTGCCCCATTTCCCTTTAGTCTACATAGAGATTAAACTTCTGAGATACCACTGAGCTATAAGAAACTCATGATCCACCACTCTTCCTTTATGAGCAAGGCATCATTTCTCATTTCCAATAGAAGTGGAGGCCACACATCAACATTCCTGAGTGTTCAGACACCCACAAAGGAAGCTTTGGTTCTAATGTGTGGGTTGCTAAATCCAAAATTAGGAAAACAAAACATCACGAGTCGAGACTCCAACAAATACATGATGTCCTGGACCTCACATTGTGATACTTTTGTGATCTCCTGGGGTTTTTTCCATTTCTCTTTGAGGGTTTGTACCTTCAGGACATGAAGGCAACGACACTGCCAAGCTTCTCCCTTCAGCTCTGATTCTGACCACGAACAAAAGTCAAGAGCTACAAAGAGGATGGGCCAAGCAGCAAACTTTGGATGCAGAGCTTTTCAGACAAGCATGTATAACTTGAAGAAAGAAGACAAATATGCACTCATTGACACATGAAGAATAAATGCAAAAGCATTCATCTCCCATAACTTAACTCCCATAACTGGAGACATCTCCATAGCTGGTAACAGCTTGATTTTATTTTCTGACAAAGAAAAAGGCATTTCAAGGGAAAGAGTCTAATTTTCATAACTTTGTGTCACAAACACCTCATATGAGTTTGTACAGAACTCTCTAGTTCACCAACTGTATAAGCCACCTAAACAAAACCCAGAAAATTCAGATTTAGGCAGATTAATTCCCATACTCAGTATTTGGGCCTGGGAATGCTACTTCAGCAAGCTGAATTTGGTAAAGGCACACTGGCTTCCTACCTAAAACACACTAAAAACATACAAACATGATTCAAATTAACTGTTTCTCCTGCCTCCCACCTCACAAAAATGAACCAATTCTGATTCTGCTTTTACATCCAATGTTTCACTGCTAGCAAAAAAGGGAGTTCAGTGTTCCCCTAATCTAGAAACAAAGAAAAGCTGTGTGTAGCTTATTTACAAATACATTTCTGTGTGTATCTGTCAGGCTCCTCCTGCTCTCCCCTTTGTATCTTTCTGCTCCTGTTAGTAAGGAACAGCAACTTGCTTCAACTCACATGCTTGTTACAATAAATTTCCACATTTTCTGCAGTCAGATTTTTTAAAATACACAATAGTTGTGTATATTATGTAAAAATGACCAAAATGACCAAAATTTCTGAACTTCTAGGATTTAAAGGTTTAGAACTGTTTACCATGACCACCTGAGCATGAAATGAGATATTTAGCAAGGGTGGAGAATGAAAACCTCCTTTTATCACTTCCTATACTCAGAGCTTAATCCCAGTTTTACAGTTCAAGCTAAACCCTAATAACCAGCACAAAATATGTTTCTTCCTGCCTGCCTAATGGAAAAGTCCATCTACATATGAACTTCTGTTCTCAGAAAATGCATGTCATTATGTATTATTTGTGGGGTTTAGAGGCTGAACATTCCAGTGGAACAGCACTGAGGCTGGAAAGAATAAACTGGAAGAGCCATTTGGCTCAGGCATCCCAGGAAATGCATGTGCAATAGAAGAATCAATTTGTGAGTCACTGAGAAAGGATTAACAATTTTCATTTAACAACAAATACAGCAGTGTAGGTGCTGGAATTCAGAGTAGAGAAAAATGCATTAACTGGGGGGGAAAAAAAGTTCCTTTTCTCATTATTGGAGTATTATAAACATAGCTGAATTCACTATGTACAATTGCTCCTTGATGGTTCTTCTTCAATAATTTCATTCAATAAGGGTCTGTCAATACAATTTGCTTTCAAATGTCAGTTTATACAATTTCAAGAATAATGGGCTCACTCAGGTGCACTTGGAAATTGTAATAAAATATTAATTTTGGGCAAAAGAAAACTGATAATCATCTAGTTTAGTACTCTACAATTATGCCTGAGTTTTTCTGAGGAGCTCTGTGTAATAATTGTGAATGCTGCAATGTGTGTTAGACAAAGAGCCATAAATGACCAGGCAGTGAAACACTGAAGAGGGGATATCCTCTGTAGAATGTGCTTTTTGTTGAAGAGGAGTCCAAGACAGCAGTGAGCAAACCATCCTGTATCACTTCAGAATTTCTGGAAAGTTAGTGTATCCTCAATTTGTTGCATACAATACATTTTTTGAGGTTCACAAAGGTGGATTGTTTCATCAAGCCACCTTTCTTTGCTTCTATTTTTCCTACAATGTCAGGGAGCTGGACAGTTAACCACTGCAAATTAAGTTGTAGGAAGTAACTGATGCTCACATTTCATTAAAAAAGTCACATCAGGATCCTTACACAGAGGCTTCAGAGAGGGGCTGTGAGTGGAACCAGGGGTAGTGGTCCTGCTGCTGACCACGTGGGGAGGTGACGTTCACACAGAGGGGTTCATGGCAAGAATAATTTTGATTCTTCTCCCACCCCTCCTGCTAATGCAGAACAGTCTGAAGGAGAGGTTTGGCTAACAGGAACTTTTCCACGATTTCTCATAGCCTGACACCCATCTCTGGTTCTTGTCAGTAGAACAGCTCAGTGAAGGAGTTTAGCTTGAAAGGAACAGAAGGAGAGGTATTTGCTTCCTTTCCTTTTCCCTCTCCTCTCCTCTCCTCTCCTCTCCTCTCCTCTCCTCTCCTCT
>VYZT01015302.1:22078-35395 GCA_013400735.1 Pomatostomus ruficeps | reverse complement strand
TCCCCTCCCTTCCCCTCCCCTCCTTTTCCACAAAGTGGAGCAAAGAGCAGGGTGTTGAGTTTGGAAGAGCTGGAATTTGACGGGAGAGATGCAGCTCTGGCCATTTATGATTTGGGTTTTCACAATGTGTGTATGTGTGTGTGTGTGATGAAGGAGGCTTCCACAGCTTGTGCCAGTGTCAGCAGGATGAGGAGGGTAAATGCTAAATGGTTTAAGAATTCTATTTAATACATGCAAGGGTATCACTTGAGAGAAAGTACTGCTCACGTGAATCCATCTGTCACTGCAGACCTCCATCAGCTAAGTCGTGTCAACTTGTATTGCCAACAGGTGGAGTAACAAGAAATGAACTAATTTGTGACATAAATGACAGTGAAATCAAAAGGAAGCTATTGTCTGCAAATGGGCTTGTTTTTTGCAAGAATCTAATATTTTGGACGCCTGCTTAAAGCTTTGCTTCTGGTGAAACTGCTGTACAGCAGTGACAGACTTTTGATGTAACTATCAAACATAAGCACTATTGCATTAGAAGTTACGTCTAGGCTTAAAAAACACCTACATTTGAGGCAATCTATTTATGCAGAAAGATACAATGCCTCATCCCAGCAGCATAAATTATTCTTTAAGTTGGCTAAGTGAGGATACCTTTTACCTTAGAGAATCTCTGCACAGTGTAAAAGCAGACACCGAATTACACAGAACTGAACATCAGCTGTCAGTGCAATGGCAAAAGAAACACGCTGCTTTCAACTACCGAGATTGAAGCAGAAAGGGAAAAGAGGAAACCAACAGCTGCACTGCCCTGCCAAGCTGTTTTCCAGATACTTATTTATAGCAGGTTTTGTAGTTTAGTTCTGTGTTTCATGAAAACATCTGTGGTGATTTTTGTAGGAAAAAGAAAGATGTAAAAGCATCTTGTCTTTGGTAAGGAATAAATTTCCTGAGTATTTGAATGGGAATCTGTCACTTAGCTTGAGTTAAAGGTTTTGGTAAATAAAACCCATCTCATTATCTTAGTTCCCAATGACCCCAATAGCAGAATAATGCTGGCATTTTAAGGCTCCCATGCAGTTAAATTAACTGAAATCTTCCATATAAGCAATATGTGAAACAATTACGTTTTAATTCCGCAGTTATTAAATGTTAAGTACCTCTGGTAGGCTTATGAAAGCTGCTGTCCAACATGAGCCCAAACACCTCCATGGAATCATGCACAGCAACAGTCAGTTCTGAGGCTCCTACATCCCAGATCAGCACTACCTTGTTAAAGTTTGTTTTTGTGGGGTTTTTTTTTAGCTAGTTAGTTGGTTTTTTTCCAAAAATGTGTGGGATTTTTTTTTTTTTTTCTCACACGTAAAGCAAAGGGTTTTTATCTGCTCACATGTAAAGCAATGCTGCTTTTAGCAATTTAGAGTTCGAAAGGGCATCCCTTGGTCATCTTTGATGCAGAAAGAGACAATTTGGAATTAGGACCATGCCTAATATAAAGGTAAACACGATAAAGTAAAAAAGGAAGAGTTAAACAGCAGCACTACAGGTAAGATTGTTGGGATGCATCTCTTAGCAGCAATTTCTGACCTGCACTGCAGTTTGATGCCACCTGACCCCCCACAGGCACTCCTGCTCAAAGAAACACATCTCATCCATGGGATTTATCACAGTTCTTCACTGGCTTTCAACTACCTGACAGTCTCCCCTTTCTGTGGGGGTTCCTGCTTGGCTCACTTTTTTTTTTTGGTTGCTTTTGACATGATCAAACAACAGCATTTATCTCCATTAACTTGCCAGGATATCTGTTACACATCACTCAGTTGCATTTCCATTCTTTTTCCCCCATTTTCTATGTTTCATGAGATTGAATTAGAATTATTAGTAAAAGACATTTAATAGCAAGACATTGTAAGTGAGTTTCATTAAACAAACTATGTTTAAGAGTTTTAAGTCCATAAGATAAAAAGCTTTACAAGTACTCAGAAAACAACAGTCCTGAGGACCTTACAAAATTAACTTGCAGGTAGGGAGGTAGTTGAGAAGCCAAGTTTAAGACTTTGAGGCCATTTGTAATTTAATAGAATCAGTGGGATGCTCCACATAACACTGTGTTCAAAACAGAGAATTTTATGGGGCCTGGAGTATTTCCTCTTCGATGGAGTTGTTTGGTTACAGATACCTAAGGGCTATTAAACACTCTGAGACATCCCACGGAGAAAAAATATGGAAAGTATTTCACAAACTGTCGACAAAAGAAAGCCAAACAATCATAAGAAAAGACATGAAAGCTGCTGAGAAGCTTCTATTCAAAGAAAGCAAACAAAGAAATAATGGCACTTGAAATGAAAAGTAAGAATCATCTTGTAATTAGAATTATTGCAGTAGAGAAAATGGGCCACAAAGAAGTACAATAGTTTCTTTTTTATAGCAAGTCAATAACATTATGTAATTTTCCAATTTTCTCCCTCTTTTTACCTAAAGAGATTTTTTTTTATTTCAAGAACACTACAGATAATGCAGGATATCCAGAAAAGATACCAGCCTGACATTAGCTCATGTAAAAATTCATTTTATACAGAAATATGTAGTTTAGAAAGGAACTTTGATTCATTTTTAACTATAGTTATATGTATTTATTCTTAATTTATTATTTTTGTTGGAAGATGGTGTTTAATGGCTCCAGAAGAGAACGGACAACAGCCTTTCTTGGAAAGGATGCCTCTCACCTGTCCTCACTCATTTAGAGAATTACAGGAGTTCAAATAATGGTAAAAGTTATTAAAAAAAAAAAAAGGTGGTTTTCATGAGATACAAATTGCAGCTACCAAAGCATACAAAGGATTCAAACACCAAATTAACACATGATTAAGTCTTCCCTTTCCAAATTCATTTTGCTTCTATGTTTTAGCAAGGGAGTATAATTTTTTAAGGGAAGAGTCACAGAGTCACACAAATTCTGAGATTTTACTGTGGCACTTTTAAAGTTCTCTTACTTTGGTGCACATGGACATGAAATGGATGATTAGAGGATACCAGGCTTTCTCTTCCAATATTTAGGTTGGCCACTTAACCACAGACCAGTTTCCCTCACAATTTTTCGTATGCGTTGATTCAGGAAAATGGCTCAATCCCAAAGAGAATTGTCTTTTCCGTTTCCTTTTGGTTTGGTTTCTTATTGGAAGGGACATCTGATCTCCCTGTCTGACCAACACCAAATTTGATTTCCCTGAGATGTGTGGAGAGATGGGGCAGAGAGTGAAGGAGAAGGTTGATGTGTGGGAATAGGCTGGAATACCTACCAGAGGAAATGCTGGGGGGCAAAGATCCGCCCCCTGCCACTGGATGTGAGGCCAGGATGCTATTTAAAAACCCCGCCCTCAGGAATCTCGAAAGAGACTTCACCCCAATGGTCGGAAAGGATCCTTTCAAAGAAATAAAAATGATCATTAATCAAATGACCTTGTGCTCTGGCTGATAAAAGAAGTTGACTGTTTAAAGAAAGAACAACCAAATCTCAGCAGAGTTAACAGCGGTTTCACGGGAACAGATCTCATAAAAAGCAGTTAAAAGCCTTTGTTTGCTTTTTAACCAAGTCATACAATACATAGCATTAACCAGAAAAAGGTTTTCTGCATAGTTTGCAAATGGAGAATTCCAGCACCTCTAGGAGGAACAGAAAAATTTGGTATTTCAACAGCAAATTGCACCTGTGGGATACTCATAATGCATTCCAAATGACTCCACCATAGAGGCATTTGACAATTCTGTGTTCAAGTCAAAGGCAGAGCAGCAGAGGTGATGCTATACCAGCAAAGCTGTTCTACACCAGAATTTTAAAGCCACCTGACAAAAGCCATGTCAGGCAGGGGGCAAAGGGGAACCAGAATTTGCAGCTAAAACACTGAATATTTGTGTCAAGGCAGCTCTATCAGAGTTTCTGTCACACCTTCCAACAGCTGCCAATATGTTGATACAGGCAAAACCCAGGAGTATGGATGCTACCTAAAGATTTTTAGCTTTTTTTGTGTTTTTCATATATTTGTAATGTTTTGATTTTAGGCAATAGGAGCACAGCCCCTTTCTGCTTTGCTCTCACCAGAAGCTCAAAACACTTTATGCTTTCAATGTAATAAACTGTATATTCTTCTCATCGCCTACATGTACAGTTTTATTCCTGGAAACAATGATGATCTCATGCACCTTTTTTAAAACAAATATTTGTGACATATCTGCTTTAGTGGTGAGAAATGAAGGTGCTGTAGCATTTGATCCACTGTTTCAGCTTTCAGCACTTGTACAGAGATCTCCAGACATCTTTCCCTTCCTCATGTCAGTGCTCCATGAGCGACAGCATCAAGGATGGATCTGAAATGACAGCTCTGCACATCTCACCTACAAGCACAGAGTCAAGATTCTCCCACCGGGCAATAAATCCAAACTGACAATCAGAATAACCTGGGTGTTTTTGCCAGTGCAGCAAGGAAGCATCCATCCAAAAAGTTAGGCAATGGCAAGTCTGTTTTCCTCACCTTGCAGGTATTTCATATTTGTTCTTTGGAGAGACAGAAAGCATCTTGATCTTTACACACAATGAGAAAAATAAATGGCCCTCAACAGCTGGGATTTTTTTCCCCACTAATAAAATTATAGTGAGGAAAATTTACCCCCAAAATAGTCATGTACTTGCCAAACTCAGAGTAGCCTAAGGGAGCTTTGAGTTTTTTACTTTTATTTTCAAGCAGGAGTTCTATTGTTTCTCCGCAATCCATCTGTCCTTTAAATTTGTTAACTAGACATGCTGCAGTCTGTGGAAAAAGAATTAATTTAATTGGTGATCTAGATGCAGTACTTTTATTCCTGATAACTAAAGGTAAGTTTTTCCTCTGGACACTCCAGAGAAGTCTTTGGCATTCCTGTAAAAGTGTTTCCAAAATCCATGGCTTTCACTTTAAAATATTTGCAGAAGTGATCATGGACAGACAGTACGGAATGCAACACAAAGAAATTAAATTTTAAAATGGAAATTGTTCCATTAACTCCAAAATGTTTGGTGCTAAACACGATCTTAAAACATAAAGGCGAAATAATGAACATACGAAGACTTCCCAAATAGAACGTTGCTTCTGTGTTTCAAAATATGAATTATACCAACCCTAAAGTACAGCCACTGAGTCACACACCATATGTACAGACCTTTGGAAAAGCCAAACAGCCTGAGCTTCACCACTGACATTCTCCTCTATTTAAATGCTGTTAAATGGCAAGTAACTCCAGTTTCCTGGCAGTCTTACAATAAGTTACTTTGTTATGGAAATTAATGAAGACAACCCCAAATTTATTTCTCTTATTGTACATATTCAGGAATCAAAAACAAGGAGCAGTGAATTTCAGAGGAAGTAAATCTGTGAATACTCAGAAGAGACCTAGCGGGCTAAAATTACCGATCTTTTATAAGCAAGAAATAACTAAAAGAATACATATAAATAACACTTTTCTCTCACACTCCAAAGTTAGGATTCAGTTGCTTAAGTGTAAATGTTTTGTGTCATTTGAGATGCTCTAAAAAATCTGAGACATTCCCAACTGAGTGGCACACACAAGATCTGCAGGAGATTTACACTCGGGAAGTGGCAGCAAGAGGCAAAGCAGCAGTTGGGTGTTTAAAAAGCACTGAGTGTCACTTTAGGCAACTGAATCCCATCCAAACAGTCTCCTGTCACCTCAGAAGCGTCTCTGACTAAGCAGAACGGAGTTACAGGAACAAGACCTCATTTAGTCTCTTCTAGAAGTCCACGAACAGCTTCTGAAAAGGACAAGGTTGGTAACATTCAGCCCTGACCAGTATCCACCGACAAAATATGCAGACAAATGAGAGCTTAGAAGTTCATCCATCTTAAAAAATTCATGGCTCTAAATTAAAACACAGCTCCATGATGAACTTTTTTTCAGCCCCAGCTGCACTTTTTTTATCATCTGCACAATGTGAACAGGGTTTGAGACTCCATAACATGATTTTATACTAGGAAGGTGATAATCACTGCAGGTAAAGAAAATTAATTCTCGTTAAGCCACATCAATCCCCACCAGATGGACAGAGGTTTGAAAAGAGCTTTGAGCATTTACAGTAGTTTAGAAGTTACTCAAATATTTACTTGTTTTCTTACTTGAATAAACATTCATGAAATATTTGAAAGAATCACACAGAATCACAGAATGAGTAAAGTTGGAAGGGGCCCCTGGAGGTCACCTAGTTAACCAGATTTCCTGAGAAATGCCATTCTGTCAGTGCACATCATACAGAGACTCGCGCCTTCCACAGTTCTGTTGTTTCCTGCAAAAATTAACTCTCATTTTTGCACTGGGTGCACTCACACTAATGGGGAGATCTCCCAGGACAAGATTCTAAACTGGGAAAAGGAGACAAGAATATTAAGCCATGACTCTTCAGTGCCCTCAATTGCAGCTGTTATTTAGCAGGTTACAGCCATGGATTTATTGAGGAGAAAACCCCAACCTCTCCCAGCTCCACAGTTCCACACTCTGAACATTGTGTCACCTTAACAGGAAACTACATTAGTCACAGATACTGGAAAAGTGCATTGAAACTGTAGAAATACACGACAATATTCGGAAGAGCTGACAGATCATGAGGTACCCACCGCTTCCTGAGCCCTGTGATACCAGTTTATACCTCAGCGTGAATTCTTGTGTTTCACCATAATTACTGCTAAGTGCCTGGGCTCACAGGCAGCGGGGGAGTGCTGAATCAATTAGCCTGCCTTCCACCTTCAGCTGTTGTTCCAGGGGGAATATCATCCCACAAACTGCAGAATTTGATAGGGAAATCACTGGTACAGCAGCCTAAGCTGGCATGGGTTTAGCAGCATTATTATCCCACTGTGCAGAAGGGCAGGAGGAGGCGGATGGGAGAAGGAAATCCATGTGCTCAGCTCAGCTGCAGAACACAGGCGTTAATCCACACCCGTTTATTGGCCCTGCATGGACACAGCGTGCCCAGCCAGGAGCAGCAGCCACTTCTGCCACACCACATCCCATGGCCCTGCACAGAGACAAAACTGTGCCCTGTTCTTTGTCACTGCTGCTTTTTCTGATTTATCACATTTCAGTACTTTCTGCAGGTGGAATTGACCATTTCAGGTGCTCGGTACTTCTGAGCACGTAACAGCTACAAATCCAAAAGCTGCTTAAATTTAACAAACTGGGATGAGAAGTTCTAGAGAGGTCACAGTTACCTTCTGCTATTTGTTTTTACAAGTACCATCTCTTTACTGGCACCATCAAAAGAAGACTTTGGTCTGTTGTTCTTTTCCCACAGATTTTGTTTGAAAAAAAACAAGAAAAATGCACAGGTGGTGTATTTAATGTAAAACACCCCACTGCTATTTGTTTCTGTACAGTCAGCTCTCTTGATGCTTTCCATGCAGGGACTGTAAAACCCAGCAAAGAGGAAGTTCTCAGGAACTCTGCAGATGAAGGCTTTGGGGAAGTGAGGGTTATAAGGAGCTTTTGGATTTGGTTTGGCAGGAAGAAACTGGCTGCTTTCACTCCAAACTGCATTTTCATGCAGGGTGGGCTGAGTATTTAGTAATGAAATACTGGAGGACAGAATGCAGAAAGAGTTTTCCTGCTTCTGCATAAGAGAATTACCCAATTTTATCACTCAGTGTCTGAGAGAAGACTGACTTCTCTTATGAGCACTTTCCATTCTAAAATAAAACTTGGTTTTTATTGTTACCGGTGTTTCCTTGGGGAAGTTAGAAGAAGGGTTAGAACATTTTTTCCAAAATTATTTCAAATATATCCATTATGGAAACTATTGAAAAACAGTCGACTTTTCTCTCACATGATTTTATTGATTTATCCTTCCTAGACCACCAGGAATGGCACATTACTTCATAATCTTTTATGAGGGAACATATGGAAGGTTTTTATAGAGAATGGCTTTATAAAACTTAGAAATTATGATGTCAGATTACAATTTTTAGAGCACTCGAAAGGCTCGACTTGCAATGGAAAAAAAAAAAAGAAGATCAGAAGCAGGGAAAAAATTTACCCCTGATGAATTTGTTGGATTGTGTTTTCAGTACATTTAGAAAACATAAACTTTTTTCAATGCAATAATCTGGAGATTTAGAATATGCTCTTAATTTAGAACTTTTTGACACATGAAAGCAAAGGCTGGTAAGAGTCGTATGTCTAAATTTTTACCCGAATAATTCATATGTCTTAGAAAAATCTAATTTTCAAGATCACTAAATAATATTTTGCAATAGACATCATAAAATATTAGAGCCTAACAAGAATTGACTGAAATTACTGTGCAGTTTCAATTACTCCTGAAATCACAGAATTCAGAATGGCTGAGGATAGAAAGGACTTCTGGAGGCCACCAAGTCCAAGTGAATCATGTGAAGATTTCCATGACCTTGCAAATAACACAGCGAGAACTCCTGAAGGCTGAATTCTGCTCTGGGGTACCCAAGCCAGTAAAACCAGACCTGCATCGTGCTGTGCAGAGGGAAATTGATACTCTCATGTTCAACTGGAGGTTTTCAAAGCGATGGTCCCATTTTGTTTCCCCAGATTCCACCAGAGCAGTTGACGTCACATCCACAAATAATTGTGTCACTCCTCCGTGAACTTTCAAGAACTCACAGAGTCCTTTGACTGCCTTTTCCTGGTGTCTGGATTACTTATTTCTGTGCTTTTTGGGTTTACTCTTCAGTTTGATGTTAACTCCGAATTTCCTTCGGTTTATTGGTTTGGAAAGAATAAAGCATTCCTACGCTTTGGCCTCATTTCTGAGGAACAGACCATTCCAGCCCAGCTCTTGGGGAACATATTTTCAAAGTCCTGCTTTTCTACATCAGGTACCCTCAACTGTGCTCCAGATTGAAATGTACAGGGTCTGTCTGGACAAACACTGGGCAGGGCAGAGCTGCTGTTCAGGTCTCCAGCTCCGAAGAGTTTAACCTTGAGATCCTTGTGAAAGTCAGTGCTTCCCTACAAACCTGAAGAGCAGGAGAACTCTCATTCCTTTACTGGCAGATGGGAATAAACCCAGAGTTAGGAACATTTACACAGAATGAGACTATTTTAGAAAACCCCAATTATAACAACTTTTGGCTTTACTTATGACTTCTCTGGGACAAAAAGCAAATGCTGAAAGAAGCTTACAATTCCTAAGGAGGAATTGATGTAAGTTACAGAATATCTGGGGAGAATATTAACATCTAATTTAATTTCTCTTGCTGCTTCTAGACAAACAGGTGATTTGGGGGGGGGGGAATGCAGGAATTGCTTGAAAAGAGTTCTACAAACACGACAGGCATTTATTTTGTGATGTGTTAAATGTCAATGCACACTGAAGTTCTGGTTGCTGGGAAGATTGGTGTGACAACATTAATACGATTAAGGCTTTTAACAGCAATAACAACTGCTGTGTTGAATCATCTTTGTAGTCTTAATGAAACAGTAATTGGAAATACTGAGCTTCTATGGGATAAAACAATGGGTGTATGCTTAAGCTGTCTATTAAATAAGTATTCTGCAGTCACTGCTAAACTGAAAATAGCTTTAGCACAATGCTAAACAACAACCTGAAATCTTTATGTATTTATAGCTATATATGATGCCCAGGACACTGCTTCAAACACTGTATGCTGCACATTTGGATTTCATTATCATGCATTCATTATCAGATGGGAAATACTTTAAAATTACAGTTTTATGATAGAAAAAGAGAAAGCCTGCAATATCAGCCAAAACCTTTGTGATTCATTTTGTACACATCATTATTTCAGGGAATTATTAATCCATCGATAATTAGCTATATGAATTCCATTTCAGACATCTTTTCACCACCCACTTTTTGTTATTTTGAAAGAAAAAATCCTAGGTAAAATCTAAGCATTCCTATCATATAGAATTCTTCATCCTTTAAGACCGGAAACTCCCATGTGAAATGTCAATGGGACCTTATAAATGGGATGGTTAAAGAGGTTCAGGAGTTTTAAATTTTCAGCTGCCCATTTTCATGGCATTTCCATAAAAAGAGAGAGATTAGGTTTTCATTTGGTACTTCATGTTTAGAAATTGCAGTAAGTTTTAATTTAATGAGTGAAATAGCTTTTCATGGGTGCCATCTGAAGATGAATGTCTGTACATTCTGCAGTTCTGCCGCTAAACTCTGATTTTCTCCTCTTTTAGCCCTTGCTGCCCTGTTAAAGTATGAACCAGGAGTAAGACACAAACACTCCCCACTTTTAATAATCAGCGTCACTGAAAAGTCACTGTGCTCAGTTAAAAAAACCCACTTGGGGCTGAGTGATTTTCTGTTAAGCAAATGTAGGGTATAAAGTGAGGATTCCTTTCACTATTCACATTCAGACCATTCCCAATTCACAGGGCAGTACCATCAATGAGGTTTGATTTCCTCCCTTGTTACAAACACCAAGTGACTTCCTCAAACAAGGGATGCCAGGATTAGAAGTGGAAAGGTTGCTGTCATTACCGTAATTGTGACTGGGAATGAACCCTTTGATTAGGAGTGCATCAAATGCTGGTTTACATTTACAAATCTGTATGTGAGACAGAAAACCTTCTCTGCCTCTGCTCAGTGGAGGTGTCCCAGGCCACACCTGATAAACCTGATAAAAACAGGCTGTGGGCAGCTCCTGTATCTCTCTGATGGGCTGAGGCACATGGACAGGAATTCTGCTTTCTTTTCTGAAAAATACTGCTGACCAAAGAGAATCAGCTGTGCTTGTTCATGATCTCCTTGTTGATACCATGTGTTCCAGGGATTTTCTCTCCCGCTCAAAGACCACTCGGTGTTCAGTGTGAATGCCATGTGGTAAAACCCTCATCTCACCTTCCTTGTGCTGGTTGTGGCATCAGTGACTCTGGCAAGATGGATGTTGGGCAGTATTTGTTTACACAGGCCACAAAGTCACATTTTTCAATGCTTATAAAGGCATTCTTTGACAATTGGAAGTAAATTTCCAGTCTTACCTAAAACATTTGTATGCTGAAGAATGTGCTCAACTCCAGCTGAGAGGAAAAAAGCAGAGGAGGGAAAGAGGGGAGACTCATTTCCAAAGCAGGTAGATTAATTATTGTCAGTCTAGGGAGATATTAAGAAGTTTTTGTTATTTCAGGAAGAATGGAAATCAATTATGTGAATTCTAGCAACAGTGCAGTGGTTTGTTTCAAATTTTTTCTTTTATAAAAATTCTGTACTATGCTTCTCTAGATAAAATATTGAAATGAAGTCATTATTAGCTAAACTGATTTGCTCTCAAATTTTATTCAGCAGACATTACCGTGTTAAAGTTTAGTTGAAAAATGACAGTATTTACAGATGGATGTTGTCATGAATCTATTCGGGAATGTCTAATGAATACATTTGCTTCTTAGAACATGTTTACAGGACTGTCATTAATGTTTTGTGCTTATATTTAGAACCTACTTAAACTGAATACTCTGTAACTTCACACCATCCATTATGATGTTTTTAAATCATGTTATTGTTTTTTCCCACTTTGTTTCTCTCTTTCAATTGTGTCTCCCTTAACAGCTTTATCATCCACTCCTGATTTATAAGCACTAGGTTTATCTGTGAAGAAATGTAACATTTAAGAAGCAGTATTTTTTGCAAACTGATTTTCCAACCAGGAGTTTGGAAAGGACCCCAAACAATTTGCATCTAAGTTATTTATTCTTCTGGAACCTGAACTATGTATGTATTAAGAATCAGAAGGATAATTATAATCAGTGAAATGGTTTCTTTTCCTCACATTTCCTTAAAATACAACATCAGATATTTACATGAGAAAATTACCAAACCATATTTCAATTATTTTTCTTGATATGAATCTGCTATTAAAGGTATCTTAAGCTTGTTGCCTTGCCTTAGAAATTTGGGTGTCAGTCTTTAAGCTGTAGGAAATATCACAGTGCAAACTTCTGTGGCAGAGGTTTGTATGACAGACCGTGTGTAACATCGGGACAGCCACAACCCTGAATACCTCATGAACTCACAGTTCCCTCGGTCTGGTGGCCCCTCTGTTTTGGGGTGACAGGAGTTTGATCATATTGAGCATCTTGCTCTAGTTCAGGTAAATATTTGGACCTGTCCTTATGTATTAACCTGTAGAACACTGCTGCTACTGCCCTTTTCACTAATCACTAATGTTGGTCTGGCACCTTCTGTTTCATTACAAATTTGGCAAATTTGGGCAAACCCCCAAATTTCTAATGCAAGGCCACTGGCTGGCCTAAGGAACATAAAACAAGAAAAACTTTCTGTTTCATTTCGCATTCACATACTTGCAAACAAACATGAATTTTAAACAGATTCGAACCAGGGAAGTGGCACAGTTTTTCTGGAACAGTTTTAATGACTCTAAACTTTCATCCAGTTAATTAAAGTTCAGACATAAGAGCTGATCTAGTTAGCTTTGCATATTAGGTGAATTGAAGTATGTTTACACAATGCATTCTCCTATTTATTTTGCGAAGGCTGTAACTGAGACAGCTGGTAACTAGAAGCTGGCAGCACAGCATGGCTGGAAGTGCTAATATGAATACTATTGCTCCAGAAAGATTGCCAGAATGTCCTGTATGACAAAGGACAGAAAATTGTGCTCTATTTTCAGTAGTAACACAGACATTTCCAGTAGTTCTTAAAAGTTATTTAAGGATCTCAACTTACCAATTAAAACCTAGTTGCTACCTTGTACCTGTTAATAAGATGGATTTTCTGAGTTCTGCCGGAGTTCTAAGATACTACTCAGAAACCTAAAAGCCATTGGACTAGAGAAGATGAATATTATTTATAACATTCACTACATTTGACAACTGTTCTGCAGTGAGACTCCAACATCATTAAATTATTCAGTTGCAATGATTATGGGTTCAATAGCACTCTGCCTCCTGGCTTTCTGAACACTTCATAAATACCTTTGGACTTTATGATCCTAAAGGTCTTTTCCAACCTACATGATTCCGTGATTCTGTGATAAAGGAACCGGAAAACCCCCATGATAAACTTCTCTTATATGTAAGGCTTATCCAAAACCACAGATAAATGCAAACAAAACTGTGAGGGAGGACAAGAACTCTTCATGCACAAGCAAACTTAAGGCAGCTTTGAGAAATACACTGAGAACAACTGGATCAAATCAAAAGCACCAGGGATACATTATTATTTTGATACACTAATGTCAGTTTGAATTTAGTTAAGCAAGTGAGAATGGCAGCTATTGCTCTTAAAAAAACCTAAAATAATGGGGACTCAACAGT